>CM053753.1:105027799-105139065 GCA_028658305.1 Pachyuromys duprasi | reverse complement strand
CCTTGGAACTTGATTTACAGATGGTTGTGAGATACCATGTGGGTGCTGGGAACCAAACCTGGGTCTTCTGCAAGAGCAACAAGTGTAACCAATGAGCCATCCCTCCAGCTCCACGAATTGTCTGCGTAACAACAGCTTAAGCTGGGCATGGTGGCACACTCCTTTAATCCCAGCACTCGGGAGGCAGAGGCAGGCAGATCTCTGAGTTTGAGCCAACCTGGTCTACAGAGTGAGTTCCAGGACAGCCAGGGCTACACAAAGAAGCCCTGTCTTGAAAAACTACAAAACAAAGTGAAGTTTAGTGGAAGTGAGTATGTCATGGGGACTCTGTTCTTAATGAAAATGACTTTCATTATGGCAATGGCTTAATTACCTCCAAACACACACACACACACACACACACACACACACACACGCACAGAGAGAGAGACAGAGACAGAGACAGAGAGACGGAGAGAAAGACTATAGAAACACAGGTTTGTCCTGCTTTCTGTGTCTGCTGTGAGTTCTTCTACTTCTGTTGTCTGGCATGATTGGTGTAGCTTGGAGACTGCCCTGGTGTGGCCCCTTGACCTTGGACCTCACAGCCTCCTGAAATGTAAATAAAATAACAAAATAAATCTCTGTTCTTCAGAAACTACTCAGTCTTGGGTCTTACAGCCATAGGGAGTGGCCCAAGACAGGACCCTCGTAGCATTGTGGCAGTGGGTTATCTTGATTGGCATCTTTCACGTTATCTGGGGAATGAGGGCGAAAGCTGGAGGAGAAGCAAGCACTGTCTCAGTGCAGAGGCCATTTCCCCCAGAAGGTCACGTTCCCGTGGCACGGCCTGCACGCCACCGCGTGGCTAGTCCGTGTGGCCTGGAGCGTTGGCACACCTGGCTGCATTTGACCTGAGCAGCTGTGAAGCTGGAAGAGGCTTGGCAGCAGCTGGGCTCTGGGCCTTTCAGGCTGACTGACTGAAGAATGAGGATGGACTTCTGAGGCAGAGCTCCTGCTGCCAGCACACAGTGTGGCTGCATATTCCTAACCCTGCCTGGAAGGTGGCATGGGACACAGAAGGTCGAAGGGCAGCCAGGACAAGGACTGGCTAGTGAAGCTCCTGACTTTGGAGGTAGGGCAGAGTCCTGCTACCCTTTTGCTAAAAGGGTGGCTTAGGGGATTTGGAGACTTTGAGAGCAACATGGTGGGTTAGACTGCCAGCTCAGTCAGGTGAGTAGCGACAGTCTGGCCTTTGTGAAGCCAATCACACCCTGGATGAATAGAGGGTAGCTGCCATGGTACAAAGCCTGCCATGGTGTACGACCTGCCGTGAAGACTTGGTAACCTGTCTTTCCTTTCCCTCTGATGAAAGGGGCGGACCTCTAATGGCTTGTCCACAAGGCACTTCCACTGTGCCATAGGTCAGGTACCCTGCCAAGCAACTACTGTTTCTTTCTTTCTTTCTTTCTTTGGTGGCTTCCTGGATTTTTTAAAATTTACTCTAAAATGATACTTTTATCAGATTTTCAAAGACAATAATGACTATTAACCTATTAAAATGTTGATCTTCAAATCTTAGCTTTTGAGAATTTTATCAACTTTCTTTTTAAATTAATTAATTAAAATTTCCCAGGTATATAGTTAATTCATTTTTTTATTAATTACAGTTTATTCACTTTGTATCCCAGCTATAGCCACCTCCTTCATTCCCTCCCTCTTCTCCTCCTCCTATGCCCCTCCCCCAGTCCACTGGTAGGGGAGGTCTTCCTCCCCTTCCATCTGACCCTAGCTTATCAGGTCTCATCAGGACTGGCTTCATTGTCTTCCTCTGTGGCCTGGTAAGGTTGCCCTATCCTCAGGGGAGGTGATCAAAGAGCCAGCCACTGAGTTCATGTCAGAGACCGCCCCTGTTCCCCTTATTAGGGTACCCACTTACAGACTGAGCTCTCCTGGGCTATAACTGTTCAGGGGTTCTAGGTTATCTTCATGCATGGTCCTTGGTTGGAGTATCAGTCTCAGAAAAATTCATAAGATTTTCTGCATTGTCTTCCTCTGTGGCCTGGTACTAAAATCTGTACATCTGAAGAAGCTAAGGAAGAAGGAGAACCCTTCATAAGACACTCAATCCTCATTCAGAAAGACAAACGGGATAGACATTGGAGAGGATGAAAACAAGGAGCAAGACAGGAGGCCTCTAAAAATCTCCACCCAGCAGGGTATTAAAGCAAATACTGAGACTCGTAGCCAACTTTGGCCAGAGTGCAGGGAATCTTATGAAAGAAGGGGGAGATAGAAAGACCTGGAGAGCAACAGAACCAAAAAATCTGGGCTCATGGTCTTTTCTGAGACTGATACTCCAACCAAGGACCATGCATGGAGATAACCTAGAACCCCTGCTCAGATGTAGCCCATGGCAGCTCAGTGTCCAAGTGGGTACCTTAGGAAAGGGAACAGGAGCTGTCTCTGACTTGAACTCAGTGGCTGGCTCTTTGATCACCTCCCCCTGAGGAGGGGTGGGGGAAGCCTTACCAGGCCACAGAGGAAAACAACTCTCTTTAACAATTGGAACATACATGAGTCATGCTAATTTCTGAGCAGTGGGATTCAGTCTCTTGCAAGCCAATCAGAGAATGTTTTGATTGGGCCTACATGGCCTCTTGTTACTGCAGACACACATAGCTAGAACTGGACAGTTGTAGACATTGCTATTATTATTATTTATTTTTGGTGTGTGTATACATGTATATGTATTCATTACTAAACTGTGTGCCTGCTTCTTAGCTTCAAAAGAAGCTGCTGAGACATGGGGGGAGTCCACAGAACCTTGGAAAACTGCACAGTTGATAATCTTATTGTTACATGGTCTTATTTTATTGTCTTTTTATTGAAAACACTTTTCAAACAATGTATTTTGATGCTGTTTTCCTTCCCAATTCCTCTCCCTTAGCTTTATGTTTTTCTATCTCTCCAAGAACCCTTTCCATATCCCCAATAAAACCCTCACAAAAGTGGAAATCAAAATAAACAAGCAAAAGGCCAATAAGACCCCCAAAAAAGTGACCAAACAAAGTACATCAAGACAGAATATACAAAAGTACCATTGAGCTCTGGCCTGCTTTAAAGAATGGTTAATATACCCAGGGAGACTCCACTGGAGAAAACTGATTTTCTTTGCCAGGGGGCATCAATTGCAAATAGCTTTTTGGTTATGGGTGGGAGCCCATGTTCATGTCCCACTCAGTGATGGACCCCATCTGACTTGACCGTGTTCAGGCTCTGCGTGTGCTGCAGGAGCCTCTGCCGTTTCCATGGGCATGAGTCCTGTGGTGTCTGGAGACACCCATCACCTGGCTCTTACATTCTTTCCGTTTCCTCTTCTGCACAGATCCCTGCCTCGAGGAGAGGGCTTTGATGACTTCATCCCATTTCGGATGGTAATCAGATGAGAAAATAGAGCTAACTAGCTGCATGTCCCGCCTGTGCCTGAGCCTGCCCTTGACCTTGCTCCTCTTCCCCTCATTTCCCAAGACATCTTTCTTTGAGACTGTGTCTCAGATAGTCCAGGCTGGCCTTGAACTTGCTGTATAGTGAAGGATAACCTCGAACTTCTGATTTTCCTGGCCCTGCCTCCTGATTGATGGGGTTATAGACACATGCCACCAAGCCCAGTTTATGAGGGTCCAAGGATCAAACCCAGGGCCTGGAGCATTATGGAGAGGCAAACAGTCTGCCCTCTGAGCTGCATTCCTGGCCCTCCAGGAGATTTCTCAGTCTATTTCCGGAGTATATTGTGACAGACATATGTGCAATTCTAGGACAGAGTACCCTCTGAAATGTCACCTTCTACCTGAATAACAGGTTTCCAGGATAACAATTTTCTGGACTTTCCCATTTTTTCCTTTCTTAAATACAACCAGTTGCTTGCTTTGGTTTTTTTGTTTTTTAAGATAAACCATTTCTCAGATTTCTTGGAAACTTCATTATGTTTTTCGATAAATGAAGTGTAAAGAAGTTGAACAATGTGGATCAAATTCCCTTTAAAACACATGAATTTTCTGCCAAATGAGAGGGAGTGTGCTTTGCAGAAAACATGGGTTTGGTTCTTCTGAAACCAACAGAGCTTGGAAAAAGAACTAGTTTGAGACATTCAACAATTCCAAGCTGTGGCAGGGTTTACCCATCCTTAATTTCGGGGGAAATTAGATGCAGCTGTTTCTCGCCCATGGCCAGGCAGCTGACCACATGCTGTTTGGTTGGGGCTGTGGGGTGTTCAGGAAGCTGCCGCCAGGCTGGTTTTAAGTCACACTGTTCTCAGCTGGGAGGTGGGCTTGGCCAGTGCCTCTCTTGGACCAGTCTCTCTGTCTTCCACAGGGAACCCACAAAGTCCCAAAGAATTAAAAACTCGCTGAGGTAGTCCCATAGCTTTGTGAGGGCTCTGAGGGGTCAATCTGTCCAGTCTCCTGCCTCAGCATGGATTCTAAGGCTCATCTTGACAGTTCTTCCATTCCATTTCTGCCTCAGCGTCACTGTTAATCTGTTTCTGTCATCAGTGTTCTTCCCTCAGGAAGCTCCCTTCCAGTGCTGGCCTACTGTAATTGTCAATGTGTCACTCAGCTCTCCAGAGACCATTTCCCAGCTGTCTGCGCCCATCCCCAGTTCCTTCTTGGCTGGAATCAGGAGTCCTTAGCAAGGCAAGGGTCTGCTTTCTCTCTCCAGTGGACAAAGATGTCTGTCTTGCAGGAGGCACATTGTAAGACATCCCGGCACCTCATCACCACACTTCAGCCCAAACAAACGCCTTTAACCCAGGGATACTGAATATCCTCTCACTTCCCTGATAAAGACCACAGTGGCTTCTCAAACCCCAAGAAGCTCCCGGTATACTTTTTTCATTGTGTGAACTTTCTCAAATGAGGCCATAGCAGAAAGCACAAAATGACCTTTGCAAAAAGATGACCCCACCGTTGGAGAGCAGGGGATGACGGCAAGGACAGGACAGTCAGTGTTCTTGGTACACACAGATACTGCTGCTGCTGGATGATAAAGGACGACACAGTCTCAGATGAGCAAAGAACCGACGACGTGGGTCACCCCGGCACGAGGCAATGCGCCATCGGCACAGCGGACAGAGTCCCCAGCACAGTGTTGGGATAGTCCTCGATTCCAGTGATGGTCACATGCTAATTGTCAGGACCTGGAGTAATGTAGGAGACAGCCCTCCAGGCACCTGGGGGGATTGTTTAGCCTCTGTGCAGGCCCGTGAGGAAGTACGTTGAAGCAGCCCCAGAGCGGGTAGCACCATTCTGGGCTCGAGGCCCCGACTGTGTAAGGAGGAGTTAGTGAGCTAGACGCAAGCCCTCACTGCTCTCTGCTTCCTGGTTGTGGGAACCATGCTGACTGATGCTTCAAGCCCCTGCTGCTTTGACTGCCTGGCCATGCTGGCTCGATTCCTGGAACTGGTAGTCAGAATAAGCCCCTTCTCCCTTAAATTGCTTTTGTCAGGGTATTTTATCAGAGCAAAAGGAAAGGAAGCTGACAGTGAGGACTGGGGGGCTAGACAATTTGCCAGTGCTTGCCGTAGGACAGGACATGGGGGAGGGGCATGAGAACAGAGGTTCAGTGTGAGATGCTTAGACCTGAATCTCTTTCTCATGATTAACAGTTACATCCATGTCTCTGACATGAACTCAGGGGCTGGCTCCTTGATCACCTCCCCCTGAGGGGGGAGCAGCCTTACCAGGCCATAGAAGAAAACAATGCTTCCAGTTCTGATGAGACCTGATAGGCTAGGGTGAGGTGGATGGGAGGAGGACCTCTCCTATCAGTGGACTTGAAGGGGCTACAGCTGGGGTACAAAGTGAATAAACTGTAATTAAACAAAAAAATTAAAATTAAAAAATGTTACTCAGCCAAAAATTAAAAAACCTAAAAAGAGTTACATCCATATTATGATTTGAAGACAGAGTCTTCCTCCAAATGTCTCTTGTGCCAAAGTCCTTATCCCTTGCTGGTGGTGCTGTGAGGACGTGACTGTGTGGAGAAGGTGCTAACTTCATCAGTGGAATGAGAGTGGATGAGTTGAGAGCCAGGTGGGCTGAGGAGGAAGGTGCACACGTGTGTGTGTTTGGAGGGTGTCCCCGGTCCTCCTCTGCTCTCTGCTTCCTGCCCGCACAGCGTGAGCGGCCTTGCTCCAACACTCTCTCCCCACCACGATGCCCTCCCTACCACAGGCGCACAGCCACGCAGCAGGCGGTGGCCTGGGACAAACACGTCCTCCTTTGATTTCTGAGGTACTGTCGCAACCGCAGCACTGTGGAATTGAGGAGGTCCTTTCAACTTTCCCAGGGTTGGCTTTGATACTCGCTCTCACGGGGTCAGCCCTTTTGGAATGAGGCCTAGCCGAGGGCTCTTCCTCTTCTCAGCTGTGCCACTGATGTGGGGGTCAGAGCAGCCTGTCAGCATTACCAGCAAATTCGTAGGTCGGAGAACTCAGCCCAGGAGAAAAAGGCTCTTAAAATTCTCCCCAGCCGGCTCTCACATGGGTTGGGACTGTCAGGCTGGCCTCTAACTGACGTGCCTTCATACAAGCATTACCTGTTTGTACGACTAGGCAACAGAAGGCTCTGAGGGGCAGGGTCCTGGAAGAACAGGACTGGGTCTAGTTAATCGCATGCACATTCTTGTGTTTGCATGTGGATTTGTGCACATGTAAGCGTCCTTGCAGGCAGAAGAGGGTGTCAGACATGCAAGAGATGGAGTGACAGGAGATCATGCAGTTTTCAGGTTTTGTTTTCTAGATCTAGCGATCCTCAAAATTGTTGCTGGCACTTTGCTGTGAACTGGGCCCTTACAGCGCGAGCACTCGCAAACCCGAGTGAGCAGTTCACATAACTTCCTCTGATGATTTAGCCCTGATAACATCCAAACTTGTCAGAGTTAGTCCTACGCCGAGTGTAAGTGTAGACGTCTTGAGGTTGTTAGGTGCTCTGGCTTTGCCCCTGGTTTTCATGAAGTTTTTTATGTGTGTCTGCGTGTAGCACACACACTTCCACACTCCATAGGAAGTGTAAGGCTGAGGAAGTTAGAAGCAAGCCACTGTTTCCACGTGTTCATTGTTCTTCCTGGGCACTGCTGTTTGCTTCTGGCAGTGCTTCCTGTAAATCTGAAGATAGCCCAGTAACACACACACACACATACACACACTCACACACAACTCTCTCAAACTCACTCACACACATACACACTTCCTCACACATACACATATGCTCACACACTCAATCTTACATACACTCTTACACACACATACATACTCACACACAGTAACTCACCCTCACATTCATACTCTTACCCTCACACTCACACAAATACATATTCTTTCTCTCACACAAACATACACTCACACACACACATATACACTGACACATACACAATCTCGCATACACACTCACTGTTTCTCTCTCACACTCTTTCTCACACACACACACACATACACACACACACACACACACACACATTCTTTGTGGTCCTGGCAGAAGCAATTTCTTTTACTTTTCCTTTATTTGAAAGTGTATTTCCTCGCTGTTTTCGGTAAACTCTCTTCTGGAAGCTGAATTCCAACCATCAGCTGTGCACTCAGGTGCCCTGAGGCACAGTCCCTCCCTCTTGTCCCCTGAGGCCCGAGGGCGCTGCTTTCATCTGTCCTGTGTGCGAGGGGCTCAGCTTCCTCGCTCCTTTCAAAGTGTTTTTTGTTGTCACTGTTGTTGGTGGAATTTTGACAGATGTTTCTGAGCATCAACCCCCCATACACACACACTTGCATTTGTGTTCTCTCTGGGGAACCCTGGGCTCCTAGGGCCTGTCAGTCAGTGTCTTACACTAATCATTTCTGTCCACATTTCTTCTGCACTGTTCTCCCTGCTCTGGAGGAGTCTGTTTCCTTGAACACTGGGTGGCCGTTCAGTGTTACCTTACGGGTCCTTGGAAGCCAGCAGCGTTTTCAAACACTTTTCTCTTTCTTCAGTTTGGATAAGTCTATTGATTTACATTCAAGTTAATTACATTCTTCTTTTGACACTATCTTTAAATTATTTCAGACAGATTTCGCCAAATGACCAATTTTTATTTCTAAAATTTCAGTTTGGATGGAGAAATACACAGAGAGACACACACATGAACATTATTATATTCATGGTGTTTATTATACACACACATATATGAATTCTATATTATTCACCTTTTGCATGTGAGGCTGCCTGATCTGTGTTTACCATCCTGAAGCACTGAGTGGCACTGGCTGCTCAGCCCTCCATCCCTAAGCTGAGCCCGGCCCAATCGGCCTCCTTCAGTTACCTGCTTTGGGCCATCGCAGACTGGCGCACATTCACCCTCTGGCTTCCCCTGGAGATCGGCTTCCCTGGGTGGCGATGCTATGTGCTGTGAAGTTTAAGACTGTCCTAAGTGTTTCCAGAGATATAGAAGTCCTCAGCCACAGTGTGGTCCTGTGCTGGGATCTCTCCCAGGAGCAGCCTTGGCTACCTGAAGCTTTCACCTCCCTTATGGTGACTTTTATCTGTAGTGACATCCCCATTAGTGATAAATTAAAAACCATTATTTTCCTCTTTAAAAGCGATTATTCCTATTTTAGAATTAGCTTGCTAAGCAGCAGGTTTCCTTCTGCATGCTCACACAGACTCCGCTTTGGCACGCCTCCTCCTCCTGTCCTGGGCTCTTCCCAGCTCCGTTCCCTCTTTTTCTGCCCATGCCCTTTGACCCAGTATTCCCCCTTCTATGTTCAGGTTTTGTGTTCAGTCACCCTATTCGTACACTTGCCCAAAACTTCTTAACTTTTCCATGTTTTCTTCTCTCACAGGCTCTGTCACCTTCTTGTCCCCTCTCACCCTGATACGTTTTTTACACACGTGGAACCTGTGCACATGGGAGGAGCCACGTGTGCCTGTCCTCCCAGCCCAAGTGACCCCACGTAATACAGCGCCTCCCAGTTCTGTCCATTTTCCAGCAAGTCTGATTACCTTCACCCTAATCATGGGTGAACATAATGCCACTGTGCACACACCACGCCACCCTCCTCTATGCATCCATGTGGCTGTGGGGCTCCCGTTGGCGAAGCTTTGCGAGGGCTGAGTTCACAGCGGGGCTCAGAGACGCTGGAGTGCTCTGAGCTTCCAGTGCTGGTCTGGATGCCGAGCACCCATTAGCATGCCAGGTACCTTCCTGCTGGAGTGGTGTTTTCCTCAGCCCGGAGCTGAGGAGCATGGGAACTTCCGCATGCTGGCTGCCTTCTGGAACACTCTACTCCTTCCAAGGGTTGCTTTCTCTGTCTCACTTCTCAAGCCCTTAGGTAGTGGGTGTTAAGTACTTTCCTAATATTTTTGTTAGTCTTCTTGAGAGTATAGGTCTCTTAGAAAAAAAGCTCTTGATGGTTTAGCTTCTATTTCATTGATTTTCTTGGTCTATTTTGGGTTTTATTTATTCTTTTTCTAACTCATTAAAGCTATAGCTTAGATAAGAAAATTTGGGCATTTTTTTCCCTTCTGAAATAAACACACTAAAACTCATACTGGTCCCATCTTTACCTAAAAATTAGAATCGTGTCTGTAATAATGTTAAAATAATTTTATATAAAAATTAGGATTAAGATATTATCTTAGAGCCGGGAGCAAGCCTGGAATACCAGCACTCAGGAAGACAGAGACAGGCAGATTGCTAAGAGTTCAAGTCCAGCCTGGTCTACAAAGATAATCCAAGACATCCAGGGCTACACAGAGAAACCCTGTCTTGGAAAAAACAACCAACCAAACAAACAAAAACTGTTGGGTCCCGCAGGCAGCAACCGCAGTGGAGGCCATGCAGGACTGCTGCTCACCACCAGGCTCCCTAGCAACTAGACTTTTATATCCTCTGGGGCCCCTAGGCACCAGCCACAATAGGCTTGCCCCTCGAACCTCAACTTGTATCCAGGAAATTTCCCCAGGAGACATGCCCACAGGATAATCTGATCAAGACTATGCCCCAGTTAAGAGCTCCTCAAAAGCCCTTAACTGTGCCAGGCTGACAGCTGAAGCTTGCTAGGACAATAGTCATGATGGCAGCTGGCTTGAGAAAGGTTGGTGGCCCATGAGAAAGCCATCATTGGATCATCCTGACACAGGGATAAAATGGACATGATCAAATAAGGAGAAGTTGCCCAGATTTGTATAGGAGTGTCTCGAACAGAGAGAAGATAAGCAAACCCCAGAGGCTGAGAGGGGAGGAAGCAAATGGAGGTTGCAGGTGTTGCAGAGCACTGGAGACAGAGTGCACATGGCAGGCATCCAGACCTGGCCCAGGAGCATGCCCTCCACCTTTATTCTGAAGGATCAGTTAGCAAGTAGTAGGACCCAACGTCTGTTTTATAGTGAGCACAGTGTGAATGAGTGGAAGGAGAGAAGACCAGAGACATGGAACCTATTCATGAGCCAAAGGAGCTAAAACAAAACAGGGTAGGAAGCTTCTGGCCTGAACATGGGGAGGGTTGCACTGGTGGAGAAGACAGGGGCCTGAGAGCCATTCCATGGGTTGTGGACAGCAATAGTCTTGTTTTAGAATGACTCAGGAGCGAGGGCAAGGGCTGCTCCTGGGTTCCTGATACCAGAGAAGGGGGTTGTTAGGGGCTGCGGTGTGTGTGTGAACACTGTGCTTGGATTGTCAGGGGCTGCAGTGTGTGTGAACACTGTCCTTGGAGCAATGTGATGGTGCTCAGGTTAGCACAGCTTCATGGATGGGGGAATTTTTCAGCTGTATGTTCCCTTATGATGCTCTCAGCACCACCATGGTTGAGTTTGCATCATGGACTTAGAGGTTTTAGCCTGTATTTACTTATCTGTGCTGCTCTGGGCCTGTGGTGGCTCAGTGCATCATGGATGGAGCAAATGGTGAAGGCTGCCACGCACTTAGTAGCCTCCAGGAAGCGAACAGTGAGAAGGAAGTGGCCTGAGTCCTAGTATCTCTGTGAAATGTTCACCTTGGCCGCAACTTCTATGTTCCACCACCCCCAAACAATGTCCAGCTGTGGACCAAGCTTCTCAGCACGTGGGTCTTTGATGAATACTCACCAGTTAAACTGTAGCAGCTCTGGCAATGAGCAGCAACCGTCTTAGACGTGTCTCAGAGTGTCCACTGGCATAGCTTCCCTACAGCTACCATCAAAGCATGATGGGCCCCTGCTAAAAGCCAACCTCTGTGTTTTCTGCAAGATATGGAAACCAGAGTTTCTGTGCTCCTTGCAGGGAAGCTCCGAGTCACGACTGTAGTGTGGAATTGTAGCATGAAATAAACTTTTTTTTTCTCCCACATGTTGTTTTTAGTCATAGTCTTTATCACAACAATAAGATCCTAATCAGGACAGAAATTGGTGCCAGGAGTGGGGTGTTGACATGACCGATCTGGCCATGTACTTTAAGGAAGGATACAGCAGCATTGGAGCTTTAGGCCAGGAAGGTCACTGAGTAATCAGAGTTGACTGGGATGCTCTGTGGCCCTTGGAATGAGGATGGTGATGGCAGTACAGACAATGGAAGCCTCGCTTGTGAGTTCTAGAGGGAAGCAAAGACTGCACTGGGGCTGTCTGTGCAATATTTTGTGTTGTCTGGTCAGCTGGAGCTGAAAAATCAGCTGTGATAACAAGAGACCAGAACCCCTGAACTGAAATTCTTACCTCCTCAGGACAGGGAGGAGGCATTTCTTTAGCTTATTTCTGGTAACAGATCCATTACTGAGGGAAAGTCAAGGCATGAACTGAAGCAGCTGGGCCTGTCATACTCACAGCCAAGAACAGGGAGACATCAGCACACCTGTGATACCTACTTCAGCTTCTTCCTGTCCGTTTCCTGTCCTACATAGTTTAAGACTGTGGCTTAGAGAATGGTGACACCCACAATGGACTGCACTTTTCCATGTCAGCTAATAGTTAAGACAGACCTCCTCAGCCATGCCCATAGGCCAAGCTTTGTCCATGGCCCCACATTTGAGGCAAGCTGATATTTGTAACCAACCAGAGGCTACAGCATGGTCCTTCCTTCTGGCCCTCAACGTTCACTCTGAAATGAGCTCTGGCATCCCTCTCTGGTTATACTGAGAGAGTACCGGTGCCATGGGCCAATACTACCCTCCTCACGTCCACGCCTCCACAAACCCTCTTTCCAGCTTGCACACTGGAAACCTTACCCAGTTCAGCAGATCCCCAGCTGCTTTCTGTGTCTGTCTCAGCCAGCCTCTTTCTTCTGGAGGTTTGATCCACTTCCCTTCTTCGCTGACTCTTCCTGGAGATACAGCCCTGCTCCTGGCTTGGACACCCTGGGTCTAAGCTGCTCTCTGGGCCCTTTGCTCTCCCGATCCTCATCTGTTATTGCAGCCTTGCACCGTGCCACACTCTTGTCCACCCTTCATTTGTTATGTTGCTCCAGTCTGACAGTTGAATGTCCCCCAGAGGCCTATGGGCTAACGGATTCATTCTCTGTTTAGTGCTGTGGGGAGGTGGCCGAGTCTTAAGGAGACTTTTTGAGGAGCCGTTAGGTCACTGAGACAGGCCTTTGAATAGGCCAGAAGAATGTTGGCTCCTTTTTCTTTCACTCTCTTCTTGTCTAGAGGTAAGTGTTTTGTTTTGCCACACACTCCTGCCACGGCTTGTTGTCCAACTGCAGGCTCCAGGTAACAAAGCCAATATTTATGGACTGGAGCCCCCAAACCATGGACCAACATGACCTGCTACCTCTTCTAAGCTAAGTCTCAGGCATTTTGTTACAGTGGTGGAAGGCTCACAAGCATAGCTGCTCATGATGCTGTGCCCTGTCTGGCAGAACATTTCTCATCCTCAGCTTCTGCGGACGCCTGTGTTCTCTGATGTGTGCAGTAGCTAGCTCTTTCTGGTGCCAGAGGCTGGACCATTCCAGTTCTGGGTGTGGTCATTGCAGGGGCATGGTTCTGGGCCTGCTCACTTGCCCTCATCAGGTTCAAGGGCTGGCTATCAGCTTCCAGCCAGCTGTGCAGGGTTTAATCAGTCAAGTCCTTAGATCAGAACCTGTCAAAGAGAATGCTTGTCTCAAATGTGGTTTTCAGAGCTCCAGAGCACAGCCAGGAAGCTCACCCAACTCTCCCTGCAGTTGGCAGCACTATGGCAAGACCTTCTATTATTTCTACTGTTGTGTATGGTGAAAGCAGTGTGTGGGGCCAGGTCAGTGTGGATGTGGCGACGCCACCATGGTCTTTTGTCTGGCCAGGTCCTTGAGGACCTAGGATATATCACTGTGCTCTATGGACAACCAACCGCCACATCCCTCTGGCTTTCCCAGTGCATCCTCACGTGGCCTCGGCAGCAGGAGAGCACAGGCTAGAAGGCAGATCTGACGGGTGTCAGTCCTGCTTGCCAGGTGAGAACCCTGGAAACCAGATGTTTATCTCCTCCGAGATCCAGTCTCACTATCTAGAGAGTGATATCCTCAGGGCACTCACCGGTTTTGGTGAGATCCAACTTTACCCCAAAGGATCTCTGGAGCATGCTGAGTACACATGATCATGACCTTTCCTCTGCTGTCACTTCACTGTGGTTCCCATGACTTGTCTTTGGTAAGGATTTGTCCTTCTTCAGCTGAACACTGGAGTTGTGTATTCTCTTTTGTTACTAGCATCCATACCACCCTGTACTTATTTTTTGTTTTGCTTGTGTGGTGTATATTTGTGTGTGTGTGTGTGCGTGCATGTGCATGTCTATGGGGGCCAGGTTCACTTTGGGTATATTCTTCAGTTGCTCTCTTTATTTTTTGAGAATAGTTTCTCTCATTGACCCTGGAGTCACTGATTGGTTAGACTGGCTAGCCAGCAGTCTCCGTAGGTCTACCTGCCTCTGCTTGCTAGCATTGGCCATGCCCACCTTTTTAGGTAGGTGGAGTTCTGAACTCAGGTCATCATGCTTTCCCAGCAAGCAACTTACCCACCGTCTCCTCAGACCCTTCTGTATACCTTCTAATTGATCATTGTCCTGTCTACAGCTGGATTCTTAACCCATGCCCTCAGCCCCTGAATAGCATATCCCTTGAAGCACAGGAGGTCTCTGGGGACTCCATCCAGCTTCTAGCCTCAGAATTCCCGTTCTGCTATCACATTTGCCTGGGTGTGACCGACCTCATGGAAGTTTGCCCCTCAATTAGAATACATGACAAACTTAGGAGCCAGAATGTCGGGCGAAAAGGGAAAGACTCATAAGGCTGCAGTTGGTGTTGTGGATTCCTCTGGATCAGAGAAGCTGCAGGGTCTTCTACAATGTTCAACTAGACTTTCACTGGATGTGGGAGGTCTGCAGTTCCCTGAAACATTTGGGGCTGTATATTATTTGGGGTCTGGGGAAATGGCTTAGTGTTTAAGAACATTTGTTGCTCTTGCAGAGGAATCCAGCTCTGTTCCTAGCCCTCAACTCAGGTGGCTCACAACTCTCTGTAACTCCAGTTCCATGAAGTCCAACACCTCTGGCTTCCAGGGAACCTGCACTCACATGCATATACTGCCCACACAGAAACACACACATAGTCATTATTTAAAATACATGTAAATTGTTGTTGAAGATGTATTTATCTCTAGGAGGCTCTACCAACCCTGCTAGCCCAGCAGCAATCAGGACAGAGAACTATAGACTTACTTAAACAGCTTTAGCAAAGTAACTGGGCAGGTATGATTTTAACCTTCTAAGCTAGTCTAGCTAACTTCCAGCTGCGTTTCCTCCAGTTACTTTCCAATCAGTCATCCTGTCTGGGCTGGATCTGCTCCGGCAGGCATGCCCTCCTCTATTTTTTCCTTCTCTTCCTCTTCCGCTTGTCTCAGTCCCGTGGTCCCCACCTGAGACCCCCAGCCCCGGAACCAAAGCTCCACCTACTTCTATTCTGCCCGGCCACAGGCTCCGGCCTTTCTTTATCTTAACGAATCAGAGAGTGCTGAGGGTCAGAGGTTACATAGCATCATTCCATGTATGTGGGAATGTGCTGGTCTGGGCGGCAACCAGATCTTGGGGACCAGTATTTAGGATCCGAATACATAACAGCACCAGACCAACCCCCAAAAATAATTTTTTAGAAGAATGTAAAAACAATAGCATAGTACCAACCCCAACTAAAGGATTAAAGGATCATCTTAGCTTCAAAAAAAAATGGATTTCACAAGCCAAGTATTCCTGGGAATGTATGGACTTTTCATTTAAAATTTAAAAATTTAATCATTTGTGATTTTTTTTTTTACTAATTACTGAGTGTGTGTGCCTATGGTATGTGTGTGAGTATGTGCACATGTCCTGCCTAGAGCACTCCTAGAGGCCAAAGGTCAACCTGGTGGTGGGATTCCTCCTGAACCTTAAGTGGATTTGAAGGCTAGTGCCCGGGTCACCAGGACGGTTCAGCAGGTGCTTTATCCCGGCTCATCTCTCTGCCTTTGGGTGAGGCGTTTCAAGGCTGAAGGCAGGTGAATGAAGTCAGGGCATGATAAAGACCACACTTTGTGCATCATGGACAAGGCCAGCCCAGCTCTCAGCCGAAGTCACCCCATGCACGAACGGAGTAGAAAACAGAGTGAGAGCATCAGGGAAGATTAAAGTGCACAGCCCAGCTGTACTCCGCCACACAGGCTTCGCTCCTCTGCGAGGGCAGCCCTCACAGCCTACCATCTGCACAGCTGGCTTATCTTGGTCAAATACTCACACCAAGAGGCAGACCCTGTGCCACTGAGAAGTCACGTCAGACAAGCTGGGCCTCCTGGAGGGACATCTCCAGCTCAGGCAGGTGTGTTGTGGTATGTGTGCGCAGTTTCCAAGGGAGACTGCTCAGCAGAGAGTCGGCAGCTATCTGATGGCACAGACCCCTTCATTCAGATTGTAAATAGGTGTGATTTACAGCCACGCCCATATCCAAGCCCTCAGACATCTGTCAAGAAGCGTCTTTCCTTGCTTCTGTCAGAAAGGCGTTAGGGATGAGCAAGGGATGCAGTGCTGAAAGGGTGCAGTGAGGAGGTGACAGCAGATCTCTGATCACAGGAAAAACATGAAGGGGATTGGAAGAGGAGACAGGGATTTCACTTTCTGTTCTGGGGTTGGAAAGGCAGCGAGCACATTCCTCTAGGCTGAGATAGAAAATGGCACTGTGTGCCGGAACACTCCCAGACACCTGGCTACACTACACGGGAGGAGTTCGCAGTTTGTCATACTCTGGGCCCCTTGGTGGGACCTTGCCTCAAAATAAAACAACAAACAAACAGATCAGCAACAAGGCCTGGGATAGAGCTCAAGGGTAAAGAAACAGCTTCACATGCCCAAGACCCAGGTTCTGAGCATCTGGCGCCTGTGGGCACACACCAGCCACAGCCCTGCCCTAAGGAGTCGTTGGTGCCCAGTCACTTGCTCATTCATGTGCCTGCTGTGACCAGCAAATGTTATTTCAGGCACTTTTATTCCTGAGGCTTCTGAGGACGCAGGGGAACCCACCCCATCAGAGCCAGCATCAGCACCACGGACATCCAGAGCAGCATGAGGCTCTTGTGGCTTACGTGGTCCACGCAGTGTGAGGATAACCAAGCCTGCTTGGGCATGTGGGGCGATGAGGCTTGTGAGAGAAACAGACTCACACAGTATGAGTATGTTCACCCTTCTGTGGTTGGGCTCAAGTCCGTGTGATCTTCTCATCATGCCTGAGTCCGAGAAACAGGCATTGCTATCCCACTCCAGCACATCCCATTGGGGGGGGGGAAGGGGGGGAAGAGGGCAGGGCTCAGGGCAGAGTCAGGCATCTTTCTAGAAACTGTGGTGATTTCTGTGACAGAGCACAGCCAGTTGTCCTAAACAGCGAGCTGCTGCCTCCTAAAATCAGGACATTCCTCGGGGTCCGGCCCCCATTACTTCCCTGTGGATATTATAAGCTGTTTCCTGTAGCGTGCCCTTTTGGACTACAGATTCTGTGTCCCGAAGTCCTTTTGTACCTCGGGCTTCCTCCACAGTCTACACAAATAATCCCTCAAAAATAGGCCTGGCTGGCCACCATCCTGCCCTCCTCTGCAGACTGCTATTTACTGCTGTCCTCACAGCCAGCGCTTCGCTTCCTCTTGTCACCAGAGGCCCCCACACTGTCATGCTTCCTGTAACCATTCACTTTAATTCAACATCCTCACTCCCTAGCAGTGAAATGGCAGATGGAAGAACAGTTAAACTCCGTAGGCCCATGCTTCCCCGCAGCCCTCATGGCCGCTCTTTACTTTTCCGCAGTGTTAGATAGATGTGTAACGACTTTTCACGGTGTTAATGAGCTAAGAGGTGATGCTGGTTTTTAGTTCACAGAGGACAGCTTCTGACTTTGACCTCAATCTGGACAAGGTGCACCCACATCGATGTCCTTGGAGACAGACTTTGAGTTGTGTTCTAACTTTTACATTTCTTTCAGGGGAGGGGACCAGATTAGATGCCACTAGGCATGGGGAAACAAAGCCAAATAAATTAAATTTGACCCGAAATCAAGATACAATCATAATTAAGAGCCATATCATAAACAGGAAGTAGCTAAACAGAAATTTTGATTATAGGATTTTAAGATAAGCTGTTTTTACAAACTTTCAAGGATATCTTTGGTTATCATACAAATAAATGGGTTTATTTGACATTTTCATTCTTGCATGGATAAAGTGATGGTGAGTATCCTGGAAGTATAGGCCTCATTCACATCTGGGGCCCCAGAGTCTGGCTTCTTGACACCATGAGAGGGTGGCTCAGCACTCATGACTTAGGGGCTAGAGCCAGGAAGGGCTTTTCCTAGCTAAGCAGGCTCAGCACAGACCAGAAGAGTCATGGATGGCTCCATGTTCCACTGAAATGTGTGTCTGCTAACAGCTGGCCGGGGAAACGTGTTTGGATTGCCTGTGGTAGTAGCTGTGTGAATACTCTGACTCCCAGGAGAATGACATGCATTCATGCCCCATTTAGAAGTGAGCCTGGCTTGGGTTGTGTGAGTGCACGCCATAAGCTTGCCAGATCAGATAAAGAATCCCAGTTATGCCTGAAGAATTTTAAATTTTATTTTTATTGTTTTAAAATTATGTGTCTATGTGTATATGTGTGGATGTAGGGGTATGTGCACATTAGTGTCAGGTACATTGAATCCAGAAGAGGGCGCCAGATCTCAGGAAGTTGGAGTTACAGGTGGTTGTGAGCCACCATGTGGGAGCTGAGAACCAAACTCAGGTCCTCTGTAAGAGCAGTGAAGTGCTCCTGCAATGGTTGAGCTGTGTCTCCAGCCCTGAACTTTGAAGATTTTTGAGGTTGATGAGACAGTTTGGTTAGGAAAAACTGCTGACTACAGGATGTTAATGGAGTCCTCAGAGGACAGAACAAAAGTGAACATAGGACAAGTGAAAAATATACAGGACATAGGAAAAGACATGCAGTTCTCATGGCCTCCCTCACTCTGCAGAGCTAGATGTTCTGGGATGCCATAGTGTCACCTGGCAATGGCGTTCTTTCATCTGTTAATTTTGATTTACAGTACGGGGGATCAGACCCAGGACTTGTAAAAGCCAGGCATGTGCTCTCCACACCCACGGACTCATGTATCTATTACATCCTCTGACTTTCCAATCTTTCAATTTTATTAGTAGCTGACTATTGACCCAGCTCACTGTATTTCTTGGTTCTATTTTTTAAACACCCTAAAGCATAAGTATTGGAAAACGGAAGTTCCTGTGCTCAGATTTTAGATAGAAAAATGTTTGGCTTGTTTATTATTTATTTATTTATTTATTTATTTATTTATTTATTTATTTATTTATTTATTTAAACCCAGAAAATGATTTGCCTTTGTGTGGATGAACAGTGAATCAAGGCCCAAGGAAACAAATGCAGCTGAGGCAGTGGACGGACAGGAGATGACATGGCTGAAGCTTCCTCCTCCTCCTCTTCTTCCTCTTCCTATTTTTCTCTTAGTTTCCCCTCTCTCTACTCCTTCCAACCTATCCACCTCCCCTTTCTCCCAGACCTGCTCCTCCTCCATTTCCCTTCAGAAAGGAGCAGGCCTTCCAGGGATATTAATGAAACATGGCGTTAAAAGTTACAGAGGAGGCACAGACCCTAATGTCAAGGAAAGGGATCCCAAGAGGAGCCAAAAGAGTCACAGACACCCCCACTGCCATTATTAGGAGTCCCACAAGAACACCAAGCTACACAACTCTGACATATATGCAGAGGACCTGGCTCAGACCCACACAGGCTCCGTGGTTGCCACTTCAGTCTCTGTGAGCCACAGTGAGCCCTGCTTAGTTGATTCTGTAGACCATGTTCTCCTAGTGTCCTTGACCATGCTGGCTCCTACCATCCTCCCTCTTGCTCTTCTGCAGGGCTCCTGGAGATCCGCCTCATGTTTGGCTGTGAGTCTCTGCATCTGTTCCTATTGGTTGACACATGAAGCCCCTCTGCTTCTTCTATGACCTAGTTGCAAAGCTTTGGAAAGAACCTGGCACCCATCCTTTGGCATTTCTAGTCAAATCCTGGAATTCAGAAGGGAATGATGGCAGCTTATTGCAATGTAACAGCCAATAACCATTTGGGAGGGCAACTGTAGAGCAGTAACTAAGGTCAGACCTCCACCTTGATTCTTGAGGCAAGGTCTCCCATTGGCTAAGATGGCTGACCGGAGGGAGATCTCTGGAGATTTCTTTTTATCCCTTCCCCACCTGTAGGACTGAGAACTCATGTGACCAAGCCTGGCTTTACATTTGTGAGCTCTGGAGAGGGGCCTCTGGTCCTCCTCTGAGGCTGGCACTTCACTGACTCATCTCCCCAGACACTCCAGTGTGTTTCTGACACTTTCCTGACTTCCTTTCTTCCCCTGAAGACAAAGACCACGTCCCCCATATGGATAATCCCCCATAGACAGCTGCAAACCTGAAGGTCAGGGGACAAGTAACCTCACTAAGGGCAGCGGGTCACCACACAGGCAGAGTGCAGAGTTAGTTAACCTCCTGAAGAGGGAAGCTTGAAGAGAAAGCAGGCACACCTCAGGCCTGTCACACTCCCTTATCAGAGGCTGTCTATGAGTGTGCAGCATGGGGAGTGGAACTCCAGGCTGAGGTGAAGTAGCTTTAGTTTTAAAACTATTATCAGTGAAAACTAGTGATCCAGCCTCCATCTTAAATGATGTCTTCACACACTGCATAGGCAAAGGATGCTCTAGGTTGGAAGACAGCCATGCGTGACTGTGTTCCTCATAGTCCGCCGTCATGTGCAGAGTCAGCATCCACAGGGAGCCTGCGATGGGAATCCTGCAAAGGCTACTTTCCTTCCCTTTCCTTCCTTCCCTCGCATCTCACTCTTGCTTCATCCTTTCTACTCTGTCCGGTCCTCTTTCCACGAGTGACAAGGATCTAAGGAAGACAGAATTATGTTAGACTAGAAAGGCCACCCCACACTGGAATAAGTGGCTTTAAAAAAACAAAACAAAACAAAACAAAAAAACCCTAATTTTTCATTTCAGTGATGTCAAAACCACAGCTAACTCAAAGTAGAAATTTAATTCAAATTGAGATCAAACAAAATGGGTCTTTACATTTATCTAAGTACTTGGTCCACTAGTGAATATTATTTTCTTACCACTACTCATTTATTTTGGATATTCGAAAACTTCACTGTTGATTTCCCCCACGAATAAGAGGAAAACAGAGAACCCATGTTTAGCTCCTGCCCTCAACCTGAGGTGGGCCAGAGGGGACGTCTCTCCTTTGGTGTTGGGGTCCCAGGAGCAAGGCAGTGGCTTGTGGGTGTGGTGCTGCTGGTACTGTGACCTCCTGAAGGAAGCAACTGTGAAGAGAGTCACTGAGAAGGGAACGCACTGGGCTTCTGAAAGAGCACAAAGCTTCTTTGTGCTGTTTTGGTGACTCCTGTGCATCTGTGTCAAGCAGAAGACTGTCTGGGTACCACCCAGTAAGTGTGCTACTTAGCTCTTCTCCTGGTGGATTAACCCAAAAACACATGATTCAAAATAATAACAGCTAAGCTAACAGGAAAATGTTGAGTTTCCAACCAGTCAACTATGCTGACTAAATATTACATCACAATATGACAATAATATATAGATTGTTGCTATTACACGCTATGGCTTTTTCAGATAGAGGAGTTCATGTCGTGCAGGCGTACATCACCAAGACTGGCCTTGAACTCTTGATCCTTATGCCTCCAGCTCCCACATGCTGGGTCACGGGCGTGTGCCAGCATGCCTGGCCCATATATTGGTTTTGAAGGCACTACATAGATTTGTATGTACTACAAAAAAATCAAATAACCAGATATTCCAATCTGGCTGAAATAATATGTTCAGTGATTACACAAAGATGACTCTGGATCCGACATGCCATCATTGTACCGCACACAACAGAAGTGGGCTGAGTTACTGGTGTGATCAGATTCAGAGGGGCACCAGGGTGGATTTCCTGTGAGCGATTTCCTAACATAACAGAAGAGCGGCCATGAACACACCCATAACAGGGGTTTTCCTATCGAGTCTACTGTAACATATGATTCATACACGGAAGTAATAGCTGAAGGGATTGTTGTCTCCACAGGCAAGCAGCTAAAAGGCTTTGAAGAATGGCAACCTAAAACTGCCATGAAAAAATTCTTTGATAATTTGAGATCTGTGTGTGTGTGTGTGTGTGTGTGTGAGGGACTTGTGGGGGAGGGGCGGGGGATGTGCCTGAGGGCCAGAGGAGTAACTCACTGTCCTCCTTTCTGACCTCTTCCTGAACATGGCGCCCTTCAGGCACCCAGCAGGTCCCCATGGGATTCCTGTCTTGGCTTCCATGGCACTGGGGTTTCAGGCTCATGCCATCTTCCTGGCTTGGTAGACAGGCCTTGGGGATCTTATACACTGGGCCATTTCTCCAGCTCCAAATCTTCCTTGATAGAAATTGTTCTGCTTTTCCTCCACGAGTCTCAGGCTTTCACGTATTCAGCTCAGCTCTATTCCAGAGATTGTGTTTACACGTTTTGTTATTGCTGTTTAAAGGAAAGGCACTTGCAGGTGTGGCCATGTGAAACTGTGCCTAGGTGGGCTGCAGTTCACACCAGTTCACATCCAGCTGATGTCTCAGTTTCTCCGAGGCCAAGTGTCAATTTCTTATAGAATCAAAGTAAACATGTGGATAACTGGGGTGTACCCCAGCTGTCTGGTACTGTGTTTGCAGAGTGTGAGCATACTGTATTGGCATACTGTATGAGGAGTGTGTATGTGTGTGTGTGTGTGTGTGTGTGTGTGTGTGTGTGTACTGCCTGCACATTCGTGGTCACATGCACTTGGGTGAATGCACAGTTTGTCCTGATTTGAGTGAAATGAGCGCACATCTTTTGCGTATTTGGCCAATCCTGATCCGCACATTTTTTCTCCAAGGAAATGCAGGTGTGACACTCGTAGATCTTTTCGAGGCAGAATGTTACCCTGTTGCACTGGGTTGCGCGGGTGTGTTTGCACACTAAGCATATGCTCTTGACTCTGGCACAAGGGTTCCCCTGCTCACAAACACTCCTTCCCTTAGCTCTTTTCTCAGTGTTCCCACAGGCCCTGCAAACTTCAGCCATCTCTTCACACTTTGTATATTGTGGCACAGTTTCAGTTGTCTTCTGTGCTGAACACAGTCTTCAAGTCAGGTGCTTATCACAACTATGATGGTCATGGCTCTCAGGGATTTGGGGTTTTGTTTTGTTTTTTGAAGATAGGGTTTTTCTATGCATCCTTGGCTCTCCTGGACTCACTCTGTAGACCAGGCTGGCCTCAAACTCACAAAGATCCACCTGCCTCTGCCTCCATGAGTGCTGGGATTAAAGGAGTGTGCCACCACAGGAGGATTGAGCTGTTCCATTCTTAAGACGTGTGTAATTTCTTGTGGCCATGGTGTGTTCGCAGGGAGACACTGGAATGGTCGAGAGGTACACTGACTGACAACACTGACTCAAGGAAGGTCACCTGCTGTGGAACTCACACAGACATTTTCCTGTGTGGATCTAGAAAAACAACATTGAAAACATTACTCAGAGCAGAGCCTACGATACTGATGGTTCTGTGAGCCTGGCTGAAGCCCAACTGTGCAGGTTGCCAATATGTCCCTAAATGGTGCTGGTTGGCTTGTCTGTGAAGGACATTTTGAAGGAAAAAGAGGCTAGTACACTCTTCCCCCCCAAAATAATGGGGCAGTGGAATCATGATATCAACACACGTTCAGAACTCTTGACTCCTGACTTGATTGCTTTCACCCATAGAATTAAATCCACTGAAAATTGTGAACAGAAAATGACTGTATTTTGCTTAAAGTACCCACTCTCTTTCCCAACACTGTCAGGTCATTACCAGATGACCATCACTACAAATAACAACTTAAGTACTGGAACAAGAGAAAGAGCAGGCTCTTAAGCCACAAGCAAACCCAGTCACACCTCAGACCCTGGCCACTGGTGTCTTTGATTGGTGGGTTAATAAATACTTTGTCTTACAAGCTAATGTTCTTGCCCAGACATTCATTTCATCCACCCTCAGCATTGCTGCACATCTGCCCCTCAGCAGGAAGCCTCTCCACCTTCCTGTCCTCACGTCTTCAGTACACGGTTCCATTTTAGGGGGTCGGGGGCAGATTTTGAGTGTTCACCTCTGACAAGGTCCTCTTACGTTCAGAAGTTCTTGCTCAGCCTCCAGACAGAGCGAAAGCTGAGCCTTGACCATCTGTGTGGTTGGGTAGCAGGTCCCACTGCCTGCCCTGGCTTCCGAGAGGAGCCCCAGTTTAGCAGACAGCCCTGGGGCGCCCAGGGGCCCGGCTCACACGTTGCTCTGCTGCAGCAGGAGGCTCCTCAGCTCCCGCTCCCTCTGGTCTTCCTGCCGGTACTGCTCTTCTAGCTTCTGCTTCTCAGAATCAGCGCAGTAGAAGGTGCAGTCTGGGCTCTTGCGGATCTGCTCGAACTGGCTGAAGTCAGCCACGTACTTCCCATTCTTGGAGAGAGATACCACGGGCACAAACTCAAAGCCCCAGTAAATCTCCTCAGGGACGTAGGACGTGCGGCTCTGGCACACAGCACTGGTGGACTCCACCGTGGCGTTGAGAAGCACCACCAGCTCAAACTCCTTTTCCTTCAGGTTCTGCGGCGTGAGGTCTCGCAGCGGGCTCGTCTCATCCATCACGTGGTAGAAGGTCATGGGCAGGATGAGGAAGGGGCTCTCGGATGAGGAGTCCACATGGAACCTGACTGTGGCCTGGTTGAGCAGGATGCGCTCTCCCTCTTTGGTGACATGTGTCTGGAGGAGCTTCCCTGAGAGCTGGCACTGGATCAAGAGGCTCTTCCTCATGTTGGCCACTTGGATGACCAGGCACAGCTTCCCGTTCTGCTTGCTGATGACTGCACAGTGGCTGAACTTGATGGTCTCCGCTCGTTTCTTGGGTCTTGCGATTTTGGCCAGGAAGGTCCCAGTGATGAAGATCTCGATCAGCGTGGTGATGACCAGCTGGGCGACCAAGAGGAAGATGGCAGGAGGGCACTCCTCCGTGATGGAGCGGACCCCGTAGCCAATGGTGGTCTGCGATTCCAGGGAGAAGAGGAAGGCCCCAGTCAGAGAGTCCACTCTCATGATGCAGGGCGTGTGGTTAGAACTAGGCTCCGCAGGCTCCAGGTCACCGTGGATAAAGGCTATGGCGTAGTAGACCACGCCAAAGAGAAACCAGGTCATCACAAAGGTGGCAGCAAACAGGGTGAGCTTGTAGCGCCACTTCATGTCTATGACGGTGGTCCACAGGTCCTGCAGGTAGAGCAAGTAGATGCCATCCACCTTGTCAATCCTCACGTTGCTGTGTCCACTCTTAGACATGACCCGAGGGCGGTGGGCCTTGAGGCCAACCCCATTGCTGTGCTTCACCAGAGGCGCACTGGACATGCCGATGTGAACGGCATCCATGGTCAGGCTCCTCGGACCACCTAGAGAATGACAGGGAAAGATGTGTCTGACAACGCTTTTGGTGGAACTTCCAAGGCGCTGGCAGAATCCCTCTGTTTGGTGCTAACCTTCTGCCACATGAAGTAATTATTCTATTACTGTGTGCAATAAGATTGAATACACAGTCACCCCTTGGCACCTGGGCCAGTTAGTTTTGATTGTCAGTTCAGCACAACCTAAAATCACATGGGAGGAAGAGCCTCGGTGAGGGACTGTGTGTGTGTGTATGTGTGTGTGTGTGGCGGGGGGTGGAGTGTCATGATTATGTTAACGGATAGGAAGACCCAACCACTGTGGTTGGCACCATTCCCTAGTCAGGGGACCCTGAACTACACGGGAGCAGAGAAAGTGGGCTGAAGGGCCATGCTGTCCTTGCTCTGTGTCTCTGGTGTAGATGTGATGTGACCAGCTCTATCAAGACCCAGTGTCTGCCACTCCCTGTGATCAACTCTAATCTGGAACCTTTAGTTAAAATAAGACCTTTCTCTGTTTACTTGTTTCCCCCACAAAGGACTTATGTATGTGTATGTGTAGAGGGGCTGTGCCTGTTGAGGCCAGAAGAAGAAATAAGAGCCCCCAGAACTGGAGTTGCTCCTTGTGACTGTGATGCCTGAGTCCTGGATCTGAGTCCTCCGTGAGAGCAGCAAGCCACTACAGAGCCATCTCTCCAGAGTCCCCCTCAGTTGCTCTTGTCAGGTTGTTATAACATAGAAACAGGGAGCAAAACTAAGTTTCCTAGGACTATCTGTTTCTAGGCTTCCCCCTCTCATGGATACAAACCTCTGCCATGGATCATGATTCCTTTACAGAAATGACAAATTACCTGAATGGAGTCTGTGCACACCATTCTCAGTGCTTTAAACCATCTCTCGATGATTCAGAGAACTTACCATGACCAGCATAATACACAGAGAAGTGACCCCATTGCTGTCTGCCTGGGGAATAATTTACAGAGCCGTGTCTGCATGTGCCCAGGGCAGCTGCCCCCATATCTCCAGCCCTCAACAGGTCCAGCCAAAAGACAGAGAACTCGGGGTGCAGAGGGAGGGCTGAGTGTGGGTGTCAGTCAGAAAGCGGAACTGTGAAGGCCAGGCGCTCTGACTGGCACAAGAGTGATGAGGGCAGCTGAGCAGGGCTTGAGGCTTTGGAGGAGATGAAACTTTGACCCTGTAGCTCATCTGCCATGTGACTCAGCACAAACTCTTAACCTCTCTAGACCTCAACTCTTTAATATCCAAGTGGGAGTAAGTCCTTAATGCCTGCGTGGATTTATACCCCACTATGAGTAGCGATTTCTTATTTGCTTTCTGTTGCGGTGATAAAACTGATGGGAAGCAGCTTTAGGAAGGAGTTTACTTTACCTTACAGGTCACATGCCATTATGAGGGAAGTCCAGGCAGGAATGGAAGCAGACCAGGAACTCTGCTTCCTGGCACTTCCTCTGTCTTGCTCAGCTGCCTTTCTTACACAGCCCAGACCCATCTGTGTGGGGTTGGCACTACCCACAGTGGGCTGGTACTGCCAACATAAATCATCAACCAATCAAATGGCCCATAGGTCAGCTGGGTGAGGCCATTCTTCAGTTGAGATCGCCCCTTTCCAGTGCTTCTGTGTTTGTGTTCTGTGGACAGGATCTGACCATGACAGTCCTAACCCTCCAGGTTTCATGATGGTTAGATTAGCATCTGAACAAAGCCTTATTCTAAAGCCAAAATGATGATACCAAACAGTTATGCAAATATCTTACAAAATATTACCAGCAATTTTTTTTAGTCAGCTTTAATGGTTTGACTTGATAATACTTCAAACTTGTTTGGCCATACCCAAAACCGATCTTCCCTATGATCTTGCACCTGTAATATTTACCACCCTTACAATAGTTCTGGGATAGCAATAGAGAATACTACCCCAAGTTTGCAGAGCCAGGGTAGTATCAATACATTTTTACAACTTTCTTTTAACTTGCATACTTTGGAGCAATTCATTTGTCACTCTCATCCAAATGAATAATTTAGAATCTGTGGTTTCTCTTGATTCTGATGACATTTGTGAAAAGCCCAATTATCAAGAAACGGAAGCCCTGCCAGCAGCACTAATTAAACTTTCCTGACATCTCAGCTGCTGTGTGGCTTACTCTTAGGCAGGCACCACCAATGTCATTTTAGGTGTGATATTTAGGTACATGCAAAATTCTGCCCTCTTCCTTCCATCAAAATAGAACTAGCTTGGGGGGGGTCTATTTTAAGAACAAACGAAAGGGCGCGCAGTATAGAACTCTAACATAGCAGCAGAAAACAAGAACCAAACAAACCTACAGAGAGCAGCAGTGGGCTGCCGCTCAGCCCCAGGAGGCCTTGCCTTGGCAGCAGAACTGGCAGCCATGAGCATCTTATAGCACCCGCCTGCTGACTGGGAGGGATGACTCCCACGTTCCGAGAAGAAGACAATGTTGGCAACCGCAGAGGAACTCTACCTGGCTGGCAGGTTCTTCCCCTACCTCACTGGAATTTTAAGAATTGGGAAAAAAAATCCTCCCTCTGGAAAGCACTAGATGGACATGCAGGGGCTTATGATTCAGACAGCAATCTTTCTGGCAGAGGGGCACTGTGTCAAGAAAAGCTTTAGAACGGGAACAGCCAGTCCCTTCACGGAAACGACAGCGTCCCGATGATGGCCAGCACCTGCTCAGGACGGAAAACGGAGCCACTGGGGCATTTAATCTTCCTGTTCCACTGTGAATACCCCTTGAAATTATTTTTTTTTCTTGGAAAGTCACCTTTTTATTTTCATTGTAAGGAAAGGCGGTATGTTGCTTAGAGCTTTATTGTCTTCATGCTTACTTCACTCTTCCTGGGATCTATTACTCAGAAGCCAAGGCCATGGTGGGAGCATGGGCCTGCTTTCTTGCGCCCCTGACCACATTTCTTAGCCCATTATGAGGAAGAAAGCCATGCCATGGAAGCTTGGAAAGCCTAAGCTGAACGCAGAGACAAGCTGGTCACAGGAGCACTGCCAAGGACAAACTCGGCTTACGTGCAAGTGACTGGACATACTTAAGGAGAAAGAAGAAAGGGAACACATAGGCCTCTCAACCCCGCTGAAACCAAAGCAAGGGCTTAAGCCCTTCAGTACAAGTGAAACCTGAGTCTTGTATGCAGAGTGCAGCTTCCTGAGCTTCTGGGGCTTCGGCCTGTCCCCTAGGGCTGCTGGGCTGCTGTTCCCCTTTGATCTTGACCTGGCTTGGGTGGAGCTGTGCTCCTTCCTGCTTCTGGTCAGCACTTGCACCTGGCTCTGGGGTCAGAGCACGAGCAGTGCGCCTCCTGACAGTGAGGGCTTGGGCTCTGTGGCCCTCCTCCCTCTGAGGACATGGGTTTCAGGACAGCCCATGGCTTTAGTCCTCCACCCCGCCCCCAGCCCAGTACCCTCTGCCCTCCACACCCGCACCACCTGGTCACTCACTCTGTAGGTCAGGAATCTTCTGCAGGGCAAGCGGCACGTCCTCGCCTCCCTTCACCCACTTGGCTACCATGGGGCTCTGCTATGGCCTGAAAGAAAGAGGGACGGACATGTGCTGCTCACAGGTAGATCAAAGAGCACCCAGCAAAACTGGTGGCAGTTACCACTTCAAGGCAGTGGGTGGGGCAGTTACCTCTGAATCCCTGGCCATCTGGCACTGTGCCCAGGACAGGCCAAATGACCAACCAATTTTAAGAATGAGACCATTGCTATCACCGCAGCTCCCGCTAGTAACCCAGCCCTTGAGGGAGCTTGTTGGCAAAGGGCTCTGGAGAGAAGGGTCAGCCCATCCCCACGGAGGCCACCGTGATCCGAGCAGGAGGCAGGAAGGGGAAGCGCAGAGGAAGTAAACAGCCCAGGCTGGAGGGGAAGAGTCCGGAATAGTCCCACTGCCTGGGGAAATGCGGTGCTACTGTTGAGTCACAGAGAGCTAGGTGAAAAGGGCCATCACCACCATCATCTCAAAAACGGGTGGAGACTGCAGAAGAGGAGACTGAAGCCAAGGGCTCAGCTGGGGTGCTGGACGAAGGGGCGGTGCAGAGACCCAGGGGGCACCTGTCTTCTTCCCCACACACCCACCCCATCCTCTGCTCCGAGTGATCTGGTCTAAATGCTAGGTGCTTTTCTGTTCTTTCTGAAATACTCTCTCTCTCTCTCTCTCTCTCACTCTCTGTCTCTGTGTGTGTGTGTGTGTGTGATTTATCAATCAGTTATCAATCACCTATCGCTTTCCTATCCTTTATTCTACTATCTATCATCTATGCATCATCTCGACAGCACTTATCAAATAACCCAGTAATCTACTGGTTATCTGCATACCATGCATCATCTGGCTTCTCCCCATGTTCTTCCTGTATCCACCTCGCCTGTGGACCACTTTTTCTGTTTACCTCGACCCCTTCTTATCAGTCCCACTCAGTGCCCGTGCTGCTTATCGCTGGTCCATCCTGTGTCTAGGGCAGTTACTGTCTGTATTAACACAGTCCCTCCTATCAGCTCCCTGTGGCACACAGCAGGTCTCGGTGTGCCCACTGCATGGCTGGACAGACAGCCCCATGCTCATTGCTCCAAGACCAGCAACCTGCCTTGCACGCATCAGTTCAGCTGTTTGCTTCATTGGCTTTTGCACTTCACAGTATGCTCTTAATTTAT
Source organism: Pachyuromys duprasi (assembly GCA_028658305.1). NCBI lineage: Eukaryota > Metazoa > Chordata > Mammalia > Rodentia > Muridae > Pachyuromys > Pachyuromys duprasi. The sequence continues at coordinate 105,109,384 of CM053753.1, read as the reverse complement.
TCTAGTTGTTCTTCAGAGCCCTTCTTTCAAGAAGCGAACTTCTTGGGGGCTGGAGAGATGGCTCAGTGGATAAAAGTGGCCACTGCTACTGCAGAAGACACAAGTTCAGTCACCAGCACCCACAAACAGATCACAGCCGTCTGTAACTCCAGTTTCAGGTTGGAGCCCCTCTTCTGGCCTCCATGGGCACTGCATACTTAGTGATACACACATAAACTCACACATACACACTAAAAAAAACCACCCCACACCATTTAAAAAGGAACTGTGCTTTTTGCACTGTTACACGTTTTTATGTTTTTGTCTTTGGTTTTGTGTCTCCTCAGTGTCTCTGCAATCCACATGGCTTATCTTCTAGAATATTAAGAGACACCCATAGTTTTCCATACGCTAACTATGAGTGGGCTGATGAAAGGGCATTGTCCCAGACAGACAAGATTCCATTAAACCTATACATAGCGTTAGTCTCTAGGAATAACATCCAGTTTCCCAGGTTTTTCATGCTGTCAATGCTTACTGGCTTGGATTATAATTCTCACGACTGTGATACCGTCACTGAGGTCCTGGAAAATATATAATAGAGGGCCCAGGATCACCCTTCCCTACTCTCAGCCAAGAGTGACACAGGGCATCAATTCATTTAGCATTTGTTCTGCTGTATACCGTTTGTTTTCTGAGGATACAGGAAAGGAAAGTCTGCTTGGGAATGAACAGCAAACACAGGGCAGAGGGAACCTGGCTGTGGAGAGGAGGTAGCGCTGGGAACCAGGCGCAGACAGAAGAGAGAGCAGCCACCCTGTCTTCAGGGAAGAAAAATCAAACCAAGAGGCGCGGCTGGAAGATCTGGGCCAAGCAGCGGAGCTCGCTCGTCTATTCTCTGCTGAAGGAAACACCGGTGAGTGGCCAGAGAGCTGCGGGCCTGTTAGCAGACTGTGAGGGGACAGCAAGCAGGAACAGAGCTGGGAGCGTCCAAAGTGGAGAAGATGAACCTGGATCACAGCAGCCACGTCAGAAAGCCTGGGTAAGGATCTGGCTGTGGCTCAGAGGGGTGCGGATGGAATCCTCATGGCTTGGCAGCCAGGCCTCAGCCGTGGGCTTTCCATGCGGGACCCTCACTGTGCGCCACTGCGGGGTGAGCAAGGCCGTTTGTCCTCCTCGCAGGAAGATGCCTGGGCACAGAGAGGTCTGGAGAAATGGCCATTCACAGTCCCAATGCTGACCCACGGCTGCACTGCCGTGCTTGAGCTGCAGGATTTACAGACAGGGTGCTCTGGGCTCAGAACCCCCTGGAGGACTTGAAGCCGGACAATGTGGATGGCTAGTGGGATCCCACGTGACCCTCTGCTCCGAGCATGCGCTGCTTTTGCACCATGCTGTGATGTGCTGCTTTCCTCCGTTCAGGACTCGCCCTCCTCTCCCTGCTTCCTTTTGGCATCCTAGGGACACTGCTGCTCGGGTGTTGAATGCACCTGCGTGTCGGTGCACGCCTGTCCGACTCTCCTGTCCTTGTACATGAAAGTCCACCTGCCCAGAGCCAGGGACGAGGCTTTTCAAATCAGAAATACATAGAGATTCTAGTCAAAACTGTGACATACTGTTTATTTTGCAGGTATTTATATGTAGTATAGGTTATAGAGTAAATGTATATTATATATTATCAAATATATACCACATATATAAATATTATACCATTTATATTAAGCATATATTATATATTAGTTATTTGTGCAGTACAAATAACTCCAGCTAAGAGTAAGTTACACTAATTGTATAAATGTTATTTATATTTTGTGTTAAACATGTATTTTAATATAATATAAATAATTCCAGCAAACATTAAGTACAGAGATATTTTTAACTCTCACAACAAATTTCACCCATCGTTGTTGCTAGCCCACTCCTCTTTACCCAATACCTTTTTTTCTAATTCTCAAAAATAGGGTCTTCTACCTGCCACAGAGATTTTCCTAAGAAAACCAGATCCACTTAGAAATCACTTCTCCCTCCTGGTTAGCACAGCTTTGGGATTTGCTAAAAGCTTGAAATTATCTTTTTATTGAATTTTGTAGGTTTTCTGTGTTTTCATCCTGGGAAAACATCACGCTGTGTCCCATGGCAGACAGACAAGAAGAAAGGAAACACTGCTTTCCCTCTATGGGAATGCAGCATCCTGCTTTTCACTGGGTCTCTTGGGTCCTCATTCCACCTGCTCTCAAAGGGATGGACGGAGCCAAGGAAGAAAACCCCATTCAGTTCCCACCCTGCTTTTCTGGGCCAACAAGGCGCAAAGGGTCCGACTTAAACTCTGATAAGATGCAGCCTCTTATCGATATGAAAAGTTGCTGGAAAAACGTTCTTAGGCACCAGCTATTTCTGACACACTGGTTTTTTTGATGACCTACAAGCCCAAAGATTACCTAGATTAAATTTCATGTTAAGTATACATGGGATTAAATATTAAGTAGGAAAAAGTGCTTAACAAGAATTTGTTCAGGGTTCACAGAGCTCAGAGGGTTTCAGGGTAATTGAAAATAAAGCCAGCCATGCTTGCTGTCCTTTGGACCCTGTGGCGGACCACACAGATACACTCCAGGAGACCTTTGCTACAGCCTTGTACCAAAGCTTTCTCTCCTCATCAAAACCATCTACCATTCCCTTCAAAGTCTGGCTAAGTTCCGAACCTCGTTCTTAACTTTACCAATACGCCAGTGGCTTTGCCCACGCATACCAGCGGCCTTACCCACCAGTGGCTTTGCCATGCATAGCTGGTTCACAGAGGGTTTTCTGGGTCAGTGGTCTATGCAGGTAGAGCTGTGACAGGCTTTGGTACTGTGTGTGGTGTGTTGATTCCAGTTGTTCCCAGCATTGTTCTGCTGGATCTGTATTGGATCCTTACCTAGGCCTGACCCTTTGGGGCTGGAAGCATTTCTGCTTCTTGTGAGGGGAGGTCATGCGACTGTTCTGCACAACGACCTGTGGGTGGCTCACAACAGCTGAGCAGAAGCGCTGGGCTCATGCAGGGTCTTGCCATGCCCCTGGACTGTTCTTCAGCTGCTTTGTTCCTTATTATGGGGGAGGGAGAAGAGGAAGAAGATGCCCAGAGCTGGACCACTGCTGCATGACCTAGAAAAGGAGGCTGATTCTTACTGAATTATTTCAAAGTCAGCACTTAGGTGCCAGGCAGAGTCCAGTGCATGGATGGCCCATCCCTCCAGCCTCTCTTTGGCTTGGTGATCTGTGATATCACAGACATACTAAGTGTCCTGGGCCCTTATCTCTATGCCACTGACAGCTTTGATTTCAGAAGGGGGACATTCCAAAGCAACATCATTTTTTATTCCACCCTTCTCTTTACCAGCTTAAGAAAACAACAATCTATTTTCTAAATAAGGAGCTTAAGATGGGAGAGATTAAATAACTTGTGCAGATATGCAAACCCAGTTAGAAGATGTTGGCCAGAGAACTAGGTCTGACAGCCCCTGGCACTGGCCTCCATCCGGCCCTGCTGTTGGCTTCTGTGAACCCCTACTGTTGGCCTCTGTCAGCCCCTGCTTTTGGCTTCTGTGAACCCCTGCTGTTGGCCTCTGCCAGCTCCTGGCACTGGCTTCTTAGCTACGACATCACCACACCAACATGGTGACAGCTGTCCTCTCTCAGCGGCTTGGGGTGAAACTCACACTGCTGGGCTGCACCCATGGGAGAGTCAATAGCCACCTCCAATTCATTGCTTACCCCCTGCCAGGCCTGTGGGCCCGTACCTCACTCTCACATAGACTTTTATATAGATAATAGTGTGATTCGTGTATTCCAGATGGTGAAGACTGTAGGCATGTGTCTGTGAAGGGCCTGGAAGGAGGAGTCTAGCTTGTGTGAAGCCAGAGGGTCCAAAGATAGAAATAAAGTGGAGCCAATGGCCAGAAAAAGTTATGTTACATAGATGCAGGTTTACCTGGAGGAGGGTGGGAGGGGAGGAGAGAGCGAGCAGAAAGAGAAGAGGGAAGAAGAGAAGGGGAGAGACACAGAAAGACAGTAAAGCAGAAGAGAGAGAAGCCCAGAGGAGCCAAATGTGCAGGTTACAAATGGAAGGGAGATTATACACTCTGGGAGAGGGAAAGCCCCGCCTCTGGGTAGAGGGGAGGGTGTGCCAGCCACACCCCCAGCAGGTAGGACCAAGGTATGACTGAAAGCAAACATAAAGGTCTAAGCTCCCAGGTGGTGCCAGTGTGTATCTTGAGGTCACACTTTGAGAACAGGGTGCACACATTCATCACGGAGAATACGGAAAAGAACACATGGTTAGGAATAGCAGGAAGCTGACGGGGTTCACCACGTGTGCCTGCCCGGAAGTCACAGTTGTCCTGGACATGTTCCCAGAGAACAGAAGCTCAAGTGGGCTCTCTTAGCAAATAAGCAACAAGAGTGACAGAGCCTGAGAGGGTTGGTGGGGGCACACTCAACTGAGAAGGACTCCCAGTCCCCTGTGTGTGCAGGCAGCATGCAGGCTAAAAACTCCAGAGGCCTGCCCTGCAGAGGTAGGTGGCCTGCAGGCATGCTGGGCAGGGGCACCATCAGGTCAGGCAAAGCAGCATTCAGGCCTTAGGAGGTGCTTTGCAGAATCACGGAGAGAAGGCTTGCCTCCATGCCCTTCCCTGGCTCTGCCACTGTGGGGCTAAGCGTTCTCTCCCATGCTACAAGGAGTGTGCTTGGGGGTCACTCACGCCACGCCCAAGCAGAAGCGTCCAGCGCAGGTCTGGCCTTCAGAAGCACCCTAGGGAATGCTGTTCTGGTCTACACGAAACAGATTGGAAAGAGCATCCAAGAGTGTGCGTGACTTGTTGAAAATCCTCACCCAACAACTGACTGGCTGAAGGCTGGAACACGCTGTACTTCTCGAGCATTCCCGTGAGCAGATGTCATTCTGGCTAACACGAGCTGTCTTCAGGTGAGCCCGCTGATGCTGAGGACAGGAGAGCTTGGAGAGAAGGCACCCCTCAGCTGCAGCCTCGGCCTCCCGTGGGGAGCTCATTGGAAGCACAGGATGTGGGTCCCATCCCTAAGCTAGTAAACCCAAAAGTTTGGAGATGCTTTCTAAGAGCTGAGTCTTAAGAGAAACTCAGTTTCCCAAAAACTTGAAGGGTGGCTGGGTGATTCGGAGAGGGTTACCCTTCACTGTGCCACACACAGGGAGAGCAGCCAGTGCTCCATGAATGACGAATCCCCATGTGACTCTGTCTGCCTCTGTGTTCAAATGTTTAGCCTTCTTATGTCTCTGTTCTACTATTATTCTTTTAAATTCCATAAGCACTAAAAATAAAAATCTGTTTCCACCCTTAAATGTGGTTTGCATGGTTACAGCTTTATTTCTCAATGCAGATTACTTCTAACTTTTTTCATTCCACAGACTGTCAACCTTTTCTCTCCACAGCAAGGACAAGTCTAAACGGAGACCAGGCTCAGCAGAGACTCGTTTTCAGTTTTCCATGGCAAGGATCCTGAACACTAGTGTAAGTCTGAGCTATCATTTGCAAAGACAGTTTAATTTCAGGCTCTTTATTTGCAGGAGAGCTCGCTAACCCAAATAAAACATTATACATCTGTCTGCTGTTATGAGTGACATTCTTCCCTAATAACAGCAGGCTTTCTTATAGACAGAGAGCGTGCCGTGGCTCAGAACAAGTGGAAATTTCCTTTGGTTTCCCGCCCTTGATCTTGCTTGCTCCAACATGTGAAGAACGTGGGTAATAAGCGTGTTCTCCCATTTAATCACAGCATGGCTTGGACATGCATTGTTGTGAGGCGAAAGAGGAAGATTTATGTCTGGGGCGGGATGGCGGGAGGCAATTGGTGTCATGTTAACTTCCCCAGACACTCCACTAAACATGCTCACCTCTGGGGACTGTGTTTCTCTGACAGGCTAACTCAGCCCCACTGGCAGCAATATCTACATCAGCTCAGATACAGAGAAGATGGATTCACACCGCTCTGTTTGGTGAAGGAAGAAGGAAGGCAGAGAGGAAGACCGCCTTTCCAGACATCCCTGTGGGAACAACTATTTCATATCATGTGCTTTACTTTGTGAAAATGCAAACTGGGTGCAGCCAGACTTTGCCAGGAGGAAGCCAGCAAGTGAGGCACAGACAAAGGGGTGAATTTCCTGTCTTCCTACTTCCTGGGAAGGTGGTTGAGCCGGCAGAGCTGTCTTCTTACAGTTCGCCCTTCTGTAATTTACAATGCTTCAGACTGATTTCCCCTCAATGAACCTCCCTCACGAACCTTTTATGACCTGAATATGTCTATTTTACTTTGAGGTGGCAAAGGCAGAGAGACATAAGAAGTGCGCTGTAAATGAGGTGTCTTCTGGCCTTACAATACTTTTTCTTTTTTTTTTAAAAAGGAATTGTGATGTGAGTGATTGCATGGTGACGGATAGATTTCAGTGTGATTCACCTGCCACTGGGGCTAGTTTCCTCCCCTTGTTGATCTTCCTGCTTGTTATTATCCTAGTGGGAATCGTACACCAGACAAAGGAAATGGCTGACTCTTGCTTGGTTTGGAACCAAGCTATTTAGCAACGGGACCCGAGTCAAACTGTTTCACAATCCTGCCTCACTCATGGTCTGTGCTTTGACCACATGTCTGTGATACAGAAAATGGAGCTCTTTGGTCTCAGGGGAGCACACCCGCAGCCTAATGTGGAGGACCATGTACTTAAAGAACCAGGCCTTGTCAAAGTTGTTTGCTTCTTGATCACATGGACACCCCTGAGTGTCAGGGGTGTTTTCTGACTTCAAAATGCCTTTGCGTTCGATCAAAACCTCAGCTCTCTGGCAGTTCACTAGCCTCCATCAGTAAACAGGAGACACAAACCACGGGAGCCGTCTGTACGCAGCTGGAGGGTGGTTGGCTCACTGGTCATGTTAGGGTTGCCGGATACGATACAAGATGCTCAGTTAAATTTCAATTTCAGATGGATAGCAAATAAGTTTTATTATAACTATGGCAACATTTAATAATTTATTATTATATATTCTAAAAATTACTCACTCTTGATCTAAAATGCATATATATGTTCTCTCTACATATCTGCTGTGTATAGAAATGTAGATAGCATGGTGGTCTCTTATTTTTTTATTTGTTAAATCTGATCTCTTTCTGGAAAAATAAATCTACAATCAAGTCGTCTGGAAGGCCAAAACACAAATAGACAAGGTTTTGAGCACAGACATCGTTCTTAGAGCAGTTTCCTGGCACTAGGAATCTGGAAACAAATGCAGGCATGTGCACGGCAGGGACGGGGCGCAGCCGTTTCCTGCACGAGTCTAAGAACCAGCCTGTAAGCTGGTAATCAAGACTCTTGTTTCTTTGGGGGACTGCAGGTGTGCACCACCATGCCAGGTTTACAAAGTGCTAGGGATTGAACCCAGGACTTAGCGCATGCTGAGTGAGCACTCTGTTAACTGAGCCATATTCCCTGATCATTTCCAACACTTTGGTTCTAGGATTCTGAACTACTTTTTGTACTGTGGTCTCTTTTGGTGAGCTAGATAGACCCCTGATTGCCTTCTTGTAATAATATTTAGGCAGATAAAGGCAAGCCACGGAGATCACGGAAACACCATTTCAGTTAAACACAATCCTTATGATTCTGGAAAAGCACTGAGCTTCTCTCCAGTCATTGTGTAAATGCTCTTGTTCTTAAGTTCAGGGGTCAGCAGTGTACGTTCAGGGTCTCTGGGAAGCCAGCACAGTGGAGGTAAGCTGTCCCGGGCTGTCACTGTGACAGGGTCATGGCTAACACAGCCATGGTTTGGTGTACTCACTGAGAGTGAAGACACAGAAATCTAGTGGAAACGAACAGGTCTCCTTCCTTGCCTCTGAGACACTCTTCAGTTCTCCAGGCACAATGGGCCTGATTTAAACTAAGTTATACATCCTAAGTGCAATATTCTGATAGTCTCAACCAGGCAGCCCATCCTAGCCTTCTGATTTACTTTCCTCAAAGGCGCAATCAGGCATCCAATAATTATTTGTTTTGTAAATACAGCGAGATTCCTTAATAATTTAATTTACACTTAAGGAGTTGGCAAGCTGGCTCAGTGAGTGAAGGTGCTTGCTGCCCAGTGTGACAGTCTGAGTATGACCCCTGGGACCCAGGACAGGAGAGAGGCAGCTCCTGCAGGCTGTCCTCTGACCACACGTGTGCCGCAGCACTCTCTCACACACTCACACACACACATACACTTAAATATAACAAAAGACTTTTAAAAACACAGTGAATCCCCCTTCCAACATGATGCCACACACTGATATAGGTGTGGACGCGATGTCAGTGTTCATTCAGTGGGGAAGAGACCCAAGGAGGCAGTGCAACATCCTCTGCTTTGGAAGTAGTGGCACCCTTCCTTCTAATGTGGGAATAAAGGAGGAAGTAACAGGAAGCAGCTGAGATGCGGAAGCCGTTGCTGCTCTTCACAGTGTTACACGGTATTTCTAAGAACCAGGGAGCCGGAGCTTTAGTTAACCACCATGGATCCCAAGCCGGTTTAGGTTACCACGGCTGCAGCCAAACCCTCACCAGGAATGAGAAAGCACATTCTTCCACCCATGCACAGGGCACTGCCCTCCACAAACCTTCCAGCGGCTCCTGCTGCGACAGGGCAGTCCTAAGCACCTCTGCAAGGCATTGCTCAGCCTTAGCTCACACTCTGTCTTCAGCTTTGCTCTCTCCCCTAGCTCACACTTGTTCTTTAACTTTGCTCTCTTTAGGATGGAGCCTGAATCCAGCTTTGTACTTGCCTCTTCCAGAATAGCTGAGGGCCCTCAGGGCTCTGTGCCTGGGATGCTTGATTCTTTCCTGAAGGGTCTCCTCCCTCTGTTGTCGCTCATCCTATCCCTCCTTCAGACTGAGCATTACACCCTCAGTACTGAAAGATGCATTGGCACACCCTCAGAGGCACTGCTGTGTCAAGAAGGACAGATGACTCTATTCCTGACACTAGCTATGCGACCTTGGGAAGATTCTTAATCCTTCGAGACTTGATGTCCTCAGGACAAAATGGAGCTGGTGATTATTCCTGCACTCCAGAGACTGTGAGATGGTAAAATCCATTTTCCTTACTAAGCATGACACAGGAGTTGACCGTTACTTTCATGGACTCACAGTAAGTGAAATACACAGAAGACCCTGGCAAAAGGAAACCACTCATCACAGAGGGAGTTCTATTCTGAGTCTACAAAGCTCTCATAAGCCATAAGAACCACCATCTACAGCTTCTAGAAACACACCAATCAAAACACACGGTATGCTGAACAGACACTCTGGTTCTTCGGTATTTGCTCATCTAAACCTACTGTGAGCCGAATGCCATGTGAAACCCAGCAGCAACTACCAGCCTCTTTGTATTTCTGTAGCTTAGAATGGAAGAGGGAAGTGAGGCCTTGTGTGAGATCAGAAGGCAATTCAAAGACACGTGGGTAAGCTGGGAAGGGGGTTGCGGTCAGAAGATAGAACATGGCATGTGGCCTGTGCTGTCCTGGGGTCCCCAGAAGCTTTCCCCGAGGAGTGAAGAAACTTCAAGTCCTCTGAGAGCTGGGTGTCTGTGGCCCAGCCCCTATAAATGGAGTGTCTTCCAGCCAGGAAGGCAGGCAGGTACCAAGGAGGCAGAGGGGCCAGGTGACAGCAGGGAGAGGTGGGGCCTGTGGATTCCCTGGGAACCGTCACATCTTCATCTCAGGAGAATGAGCAACTCCTTGGGTTTTACTCAAAACAAGATTTAACTTGCATGCTAGGTGATTAATTTTGATGCCATGAAGGATCTGGCAGATCTAGATGCTGGCGTCCCATTTAATTTGCACTTCCAGAAATCCACACTGAAAGGACTGAAGTGTAGCCAGTTCAGCTGCAGAGAGAGGTGAGCGCCTGCATGTTGTGGGTTCCCTGGAGAGTCTACAGGTAGCTGGGGCACAGGAGGGAAGCATGGGCTGAGGGGAGGAGGCCTCAGACGGGCTAAGATACGGTCTCCATGACATTCTGTGGCCTCAGACTCACGAGGTAGCCCAGGCTAGCCAGAACTCTCCCTGCCTCTACATCCCCAGAGCTGGGGCAGGTGTGTGTCGCTGCATCACTGTGATCACTGTGTCTGCTTCTAATGTGTCTTTTCAAAAGCAATTAATAGGGCTGGACACACTGCTCTCTCTCTCTCTCTGCCCTTCTCTCTCTCTTTCTCTCTCTCTCTCTCTCTCTCTCTCTTCTCTCCTTTCTCTTTCTTTCTCTCCTCTCTCTGTCTCCCCAGGTAAACTTAAAGTGAGATTGCTTTAAAATGCTGATAGCACTTGCTTCTTCAAAGGAAACATAATCAGAAAGGGTTTCCAGCCAGACTTTCCATTTTATGCTGTTAATCTGAAAATTCAATTTCCCCTGCGTGGCTCATTCTCGGGCTGTCCAGACATCACTGTAAACCAGATGTTCTTACAGTGTCCAGCTGAGGAACTTTCCACACCCAGCCATAGCCAAATCTGTGGAGTCGCTTACTCTAGACATGTTCCAATTGCTCAAATCCAGAAGCTGAAATAGCAGAAAGCAAGGGAGGCTATTATTTTGTGTTAGCTTACAGCTTTTTCTTACTGGCTGTAGAGTTTGCACCTGGCTCAGAGGGCTGCGGATGAATCGGATTCCTGCTGGGTGCCCTCGCTCTGGCAGGTCTAGCTCCTCCAGGGTCCTTTGTGCTTCTTGCAAACTCTGAGTCACTCCTCCCAGGCAGCTGAAGAGTCCCCTCTGATGCCAGGTAGGCTTTCTCCTGATCTTCTTCTTCTTCACCTTTCGCACAGCAGCAACATGTAACAACTCTACCCTGCGACTGTAAAACTCTGCTCTTGACTGCGTCTTTTACATTAAAACTGGGATCTAGAGTGATGCGTGTTCAGTTCATCTTTCTTATATATGCATGTGTGCATTACGTGCAGGGTGTGTGTGCGTGTGCAAAGGTCAGAGGTTGGTGTTGTATAATCTTCCTCAGTCACCGTTCATCTTCCTTGTGACACGGAGTCTCACTGATCGTGCTGATTCAGCTCTCTGGGCTGGTTGAAACCCCTGATCCTCTGTCTCCACCTCTCGACACCAGGGTCACAGCTCAGCTTGTTTTTATGGGGTTCTGAGGGTCAGATTCAGGTCTTTGTGATTGTGAGGCAAGTATGTTAGAGACTGAGCCCTCCCCCCAGCCACGAATCCATTTTCAAATCACTAATGCTAAAAGGACTAAGAGAGACTTAACATTTAAGAGAGAGGGCCAGGTGGGCGGAGCTGCTGTTTGGGTGAACCCAGGAACCCCTGGTTCTAACCAGAACTCACAGTTACAGAAACCACAGCCCATGTCCTAGCTCAGGGGGACCATGAGTGCATATCTCAGCACACGGAAACACATCAGAGACTGGAATGATCTAAAACAAAGGTCTAGATGGCATATGTTGGCAGCATGTGCTTGAAAGGAAAGTTGTGTGTTCCTCAAACAGTGGACATAACTGCGTCCCACTCAGCCTGGAGGAAGGCTCTCCAGGCTTCTCTGTGTCCTGTGTCTCATGCACACAGACTGCCAATCAGGACATCCAAAGAGCTGGGCTTCTACGTTCTGTCCTGTCCAGGAGTCTCCAGTGTGGAGACAATAGTAGAGAGATGAAATAACATAGTAAGCCCAGTTCAGCCCCACTTTATCCCTTACAATGCTCACGCATACGTGTTAATAAGAGAGGAGAATTTTCACGTACTATGCATGTGTCCCAAAATTTGGTTGGGAGAGATGAATGATCACAGATATTTGAACCATATGTGTACATGTATTTAATACCGTTCTTTTGAGACAGGGTCTAGCTGGATAGCCTAGAGTGGCCTGAAGAGCCTGCCAGCAGCCTAGAGTACACACATGTGTGCCCACAGCATCTGCCTCCCGAATACTGGGGTAACAGCCATGAGCTACGAGTCTTGGGGAGACCATTGTTTTAGAGACCAAAGATCAGTGCATTTCAAGGTATGCACGCATTTCCTGGGATTACTTTGAACAGAAATTCTTATTCAGACATTCTTGGGCTGAAGTCTGAGCATCTTCAGCTCCCAGTAAACCCCATATGATGCCAACTATGGCCTCAGCTCACACTGCAGAGCAATGGGTCTGGTTCCCCTGACCCACGGCAAACAGGATGCAGGAGGAGCTGGTGCGGCTGAGGACTCATTTCTCTGGGGCTGGCAGTTACTAGTATCACCCCAAGCACACAAGAGAATGTCCCATACATTTGGCACAGGGACACAAGGGTTAGGTCTGCCATCTGCCCCTGTGAGAAGGGCCCTGGGGGAAATCTGCCTGGGCAGAGGCTCTCTCTCTCTCTCTGAGAGAATGTTAGGGCTGGAAGCATCGTCTGTACCTCCCTATGCAGTGCTGCAAAATGACCCTGTAGCCAGCACTCCTTCCCAGCACTAGTTGAAGACTGAAGCCCCTGTCACACTGAGGTCACACTGAGGTCACACTGAGCTCACACTGAGCTTACACTGAGCTTACACTGAGCTCACACTGAGCTCACACTGAGCTGGGGATGCGGAGCCAGGCAAGGCAGCACCGGCTTGCTCACTGTAACTAGTCTTTGCTGCAGACTCATTGGATGAGGATCACATTGGAGGGGAGGGGCTGTGGGCCCTCTTCATTCAAAATGAGAGAAGCATCACAGACACACACACGCATGCACACGTATGCATGTACACACACACCACCACCGCCACCATTGCCTGAATGAATCAAATCTGTGTGTGCATGTTTGTGTGTGTGTGTGTACATGTTTATGTGTGTGGGGTGCATGTTCACTTGTGTGCAGCATTGCTGTGCTTCCTCTGGCGCCACACACCTTGGTTTTTAAGACAAGATGTCTCATTGGTCTAGAGTTTGCCAAACTACTAAGTGTGCTAGTCAGAGGTCCCCAGCTGTCCTGCCTCTGTCTTCCACATACTGAGACTGTGCGTGCCACCACACCTGGCTTTTTATGTGGGCTCTGGGAATCAAACTCGGGTCCTTGTGCTTCCAAGGTGAACACTTGACAGCTGAGCCGTCGCCCGAGACCTTCATATATGTTTTAAAATGCTGGGTGTGGTCTGCTGTGGAGCTGGTTTAATGGGAGATGATATGGGGTTAAGTACCGCTAAAATCCACAGTTCCTAGCAGCTGAGGCAAGCCAGCAGAATGCCACGCTGTGATCATGTGCTGTCCGAGAGAGTGGTGTTAAAATGGACAAAGACCAGGGCTAGTGCAAGAGGTGGGAGAATATTCAGCGAACCAGCTGAATTAACTCTTAAATGAAACCCAGTTGGCCAATGCCTGCATTGCTGGGGTCTACCCTCGGCCCATTGCCAGGCAAGATCCTGCACTTTGGAGGTAGAGCTGGGAGTGGACTGTGGATAAGGAGCCTGCAGGGGCTTCGCACTGGATCTGCACACCCTCACCTCTGCCTGCAGGTCTTGTAACCGCCAGACAAACAGGCTATGAGGTTATAAAAACAATCCCAGATCTTCAGGTCATGAGAACTAGCAGTAAGGGAAAAGGGGGACTCCTGGGCCTTACACAGAACACCCCACAGAGATTCCACTTAGTGGACCCCCACTTCCGGTCCCTTCTGAAGGGAGCGGCTTCACTTTCTCTCCTGATCAGTCTTCTGTCCTTTCCACATTTTCATTCCTGTCTGTTTCACAGAATGAACTTGGTGAGCCCCTAGACAACTGCCAGCACCCGTGCACTTCCGCATGCTTCAAGCTGTCTCTGGTGTGTGCAGTTCTTGTGAAACGCCGGCAGGCTCATACTTGAAGCCCCTATCTTAAGTCATCTTCCTTCTAGAATGTCCTACACAGTGAGGTTCCAGTGACTCCACTAGAGCCCCAACTGTCTAGATTAGGGTTTCCAATTAGTCAAAAGTTCACCCCTGACCTTTTAAACATAGATGTGTGAAGGCCCCACCTGCCTGGCTTTGACTCTAGAAAACAGTTCTAGATTATTAAAGGGCTCATGGCAGGGAAAAATCACACTCTTCAGGAGAGAAGCGAGCACCTTTGTCCTCAGCTCACAGTACGAGACGATGCCAGGAGGGCCTTGCTCAGGCTGTGTGAACCAGCGGAGGCTACGGCCTTCAGCATGGTGTGACCACACTTCCCCTCACACCCACAGATTCACAGTAGGGCTTGGCATGTGGGACACATCCAAGATTTGCATTTGGGAACTTTCTACGCTTCACATTTTAACACTTACATTTTAACAATTACAAGTTTGGACTCCCACTAGCAATGGAGGAGGGTTCCCATTCTTCACATCCCTCACTGATGCTGTAACCTGAGTTTTTGATCTTAGTCATTCTGTCAGATGTAAGATTGATTCTTGGTCATTTTGATTTGTGTTTTCCTGATGATTAAGGACATGGAACATTTCAGAGCAGTAACTGGGTGGGATCAGATGTGAGGAGAGTGGTGGTAGTTGGTGAGAAGGGAAACTGAGGAGAGAAGGCGTCTCTGAGACAAGGGTAGACTCCTGGGAGGATATGAGGGTGACTCCTAGGTATGGAGGAAATGAAGACTAAAGTGGTCACCTCCTAGCCAGGCGAGACTCCCAGTAGAGGGAGAGGGACACCAACCCAAAAATCTTTGACCGAAAATTTACACTGTCTGCAGATTGTGCAGAGAATGAGGGAATGGCCAATCAATGACTGGGCAACCTGAGACCCACCCCATAGGAGAAACCCAACCCCTGACACTATTAACAATAGTCTGTGATACTCCCAGACAGGAGCCTCGTATGACTGACCTCTGAGAGGCTCCACTCAGCAGCTGATGGAGATAGGTGCAGAGACTAACAGCCAAGAATTAGGCAGAGCCCAAGTAGTCTTGTGGAGAAGTGGGAGGAAGGATAGAAGGTCTCCTCAGGATGAGAGCTCCTCAAGAAGACCAACAGTGTCAGCTAACCTGGGGCCACGGGGGCCTACAGAGACTGCAGCACCAACCAAAGCGCACGCATGGCCTGGACCTACGCCCCCAGCACATTAATAACTGATGGGCAGCTTGGTCTTCACGCGGGTCACCTAGCAGTTGGAGCTGGGGATGCCTTTGACATGGACTTGCTGCCTGCTTTTGGATCACTTTCCCCTAGCTGGGCTGCCTTGTCTGGCCTCAATGGAAGGAGATGTGCTTAGTCCTGAGGTGACTTGATATGCCAGGGTGGGTCTGTAGGTGAGGGGCTTCCCTTTTCTGAGGAAAAGAAGAGGAAGGGGAAAGAGGGTGATAGGATGAGAGCATGGGACTGGGAGGAGAGGGTGGAGGGGCTGTGATCAGGATGTAAAATGAATAAATTCAGTAAGAAAAACAAACAAACACACAGAAAAGATGAAAAGAATGCTCTGCGCACTACGACCTCAACAGTTCCTGTGCCACCGCCTGCTACCCAGCTCAGCAACAGCCGCTGTCTGTTAGTCAAAGCCTCACCCACGGCGTCTGAACAGGGCTCTGAGACCCTTCCATTGCTGCCCCCATCCGTTGCTGGCTTTGGCACCACCATATACAGCCCACACAAGATGCGTGACTCACAGCGGTCCCAATGAGCTGGCCCTTGACTGTGCTTTCTCTCCAAGAAGCCTGAGTTCCTCGTGTGGAATTGCTAGCTTCCATGCCGGTATATAATATGGTAATCAGCAATATGTGTCCAGCACTGTGTTGACCGTGGAGATGCTTCTAACTAATGACTGGTGAAACTCTGATAAAAATAAGTAAATGGGGGCCTGGATAAACTGAATAGTCAGCCTGAGGTCATGTCTAGACTACAGTCTGTCTCACTCTAAAGCCAGGCCTCCCTCCAGCACAGCTCAGAGTTTTTCACTGGAGTGCAAGCTACGTATACTCTATGTGCCTGGCCCCAGGACACAGGAAGGCTGCAGTGTGTGTTGAGTGCATGCATGTAGGAACAGAAGGAAGGGGAACTTGGGTCTGCCAGTTGCAGAGACGCAGCCCAGAGTCTCAGGATGGATGTTCCCACACATCGGCTGCAGTTAAAAGCTGAGTTGAGGGGATGTCTGACATCTCCTGTACCACACGTGCTCTCTATGATGAAGATGTCCACACCCCCTGAAGGCCACCGTGTGGGGTCCTTAGAGGGGAATCCATCATCCTTCCCCTTAAAACTACTCTTGCTCTATGTTCTTTGAACAGCCCAATCACACAGCCAGAGCAGAAGTCTCTCTCTGCCTGTCCTCCTTGGGATCTGCAGCCCCATAACCTTCATTTGCGTCCTGTATCATAATCTTGTTCCCATCCTGTTCCTCTGTTCTTTTGAGCACAGCCTGATGCAGGCCTGTGATTCTTCTGTGCAAATCATTTTAACGCCTTGTTTGCTGTTCCTCTGGCTTCATGCCACCCCCCTCTTTATAGCCAATGTTTCTAAAATGAAAAAACAATTTTAAAAGAGGAGAACCTGTGTGGATAGGACATCAGCCTCTCACCCCATTCTACCTCAAACCTCATTGCTCCTCAGTTTCTATTTGATGAACTCTGAACTTCTGAGCACATTCACAACTGAGGATGACATCACCGCCCTTACTCTTGTAGCCTGATGCTCCGGAGTGTTGTGCACCTCCTCTCTGGATGGCAGGGAACCCACACTTCAAGGACATGGGTTGGGCAGAGGTGCTCTCAACAGCAGAGGCCCTGGCATAGGACAGGTCTCCAAAACTGTTTTCATGACCCATGACTCTAGAAATGTGTTAACATATGAAGCAGTAAGTGGACTGCTTGTCAATTCATAAGATGACGCATGAATGGCCATCAAAAGCATGACTAAGAACATATGAGTGGCTCTTGTACCCTCATCACTGCATGCAAACCTTCTGAACTGCTGATGTTGAAATATTCTGTGCTTGCACACTGTTCTGTCTCTCCAGGAAATAAATGTCCACAGTTAAAATTAACTGGGCTAAGAAACATGTTTTTATCTGTCTTGACTCAGACATCCTTGGAGGTATCACTGGTGTTCCGAGAGAACGCGTTCACATTCAGAGGTAGGGTTTCCTCCCAAGAATGTTGTTATGGTGTATTTTCTTAGAGGTTTACACTGGAGAAAGCTATGACCTTCCCATGCACACCAACTCATCACTCACTTAGTTTGCCCCTACCAAAATGACACAGACACAAAATTAGCACAGAAAATACTGTTACACTCATTACTGATCATTGGAGTAGCCATATCAATAACCCCTTTCAGAAGTTCAAGAGTTCAACTTGGGAATCATGACAAGGTCAAAGGAGAAGGAAGGCTCATGGATCTGTTGAATGAGTTTCTCTTAATGTCCCTCAATTCTTTCCATTACCCACCTAAGCAACACTTTTCAACTCTAGTGTTTATTTCCTAAAGTCAAAGAGTTTTTGATGTCTTAGTCAATAGAAATGGGACCTAGTTTTAAATGTACTATTCTCATTCTCCCCTTTAAAACTCTATAGGAAGATGCAGAGGGAGGTAGAAATCTGAACATTTTACCTCTTCCTCAAACACTGGATTACATAGTGCTATTTGCTTGGAAATTCCATTCTTTCCCTAATTATTCCTAGTCACCACAACATTCATTTGTTTGCTCATACTGCAAGCATTTAACACGTTTTTGGTCTTCCAAGCTTATAAGAATGAGTGTGATGAGGCTGAAACACTCAAGCATACACTATTAAATAGAGGAGATGGCCTTTTTGCCAAGATGGCACCTAAAGCGAATCTCCTGCCCCTCCCAAAGCTGAAGCCAGAGTGAAGGCCTTGAAAGCTAAGAAGGCAGAGCTGAAAGGCATCCATAGCCACAAAAAGAAGAAGATCTGCTTTCCAGTGGCCCAAGACCCTGCGGCTCTGGAAGCAGCACAAATACTCCCAAAAGAAGACACCCAGAAGAAACAAGCTTGACCACTATGCCATCATCAAATTTCCCCTGACCACCTAGTCAGCCATGAAGGAAATAAAGGACAGCAACACACTTATGTTCATTGTGGATGTCAAGGTTAATAAGCACCAGATCAAACAGGCCATGAAGAAACTGTCTAACATTGATGTGGCCAAAGCCAATAGCCGGATAAGGCCTGATGGAGAGAAGGCATATGTTTAGTTGGCTCCAGATTATGATGCTCTGGATGTTGCCAACAATATTGGGATCATCTAAATTGAGTCCAGCTGGTTAACTCTAAATATATACTTTCTCCACCATATAAATAAATAAATAAATAGACTAGATGGTGTGCATTACATTGTTTTTATACCCAGCACAACAGAACTTTTAACATCTAAATAGTTCCCATTTACTCATGGATGCTTATGCATGTCTATGATAAAATTCAATATTCCCTTATTCATGTGTTTCACTCATTCTAGAAGACTATAAGCAAAAACAAGGATCTGGTCTTTGCATCTACATCACCTATATCTGATATAGAGTTGGCTGGATGCTCTTGAATGAATGTGATCAAAAGAGAAGACTGGGTGTTTCCAAGAGAGAGTCAAATTAGTTTCAATTCAAAGAGTCAAAGAAGTCTGTGTAAATTTCTCATAGCAAAGAAGAAACAGGAGGAAAAGCTTTGTTGACAAGAGAGAAATCATCCAGGCAGAAATCCAGGTTGGTGAGGAGTGCTCAGAGTGCCCTCCTTTGGCTGGGTAGCAGGGCTCACCTGTCACCAGTGTTCTTCAACAGGGATATTTCAGATGTGCTAATGTCTTGGCGTGGCACAAGCCAATCAAATCCGAATCTCCTGAAGGAATAAGTGGTTTGACCCAAGTCTTGCTCATTTTTTAAAAGCTCTTAATTTGTTTCTAATGTTTCCTCATGGTTGCACATCACTAGGGTACCACTAGCAAACAAGCAGAACAAGCCAGGCCATGGGTGCACTAGTAGTGGGTTTTATAAGAGGATGAAGTTCAGACTGAGAAGTCTGATCTTTCAAGAGGCAGAAAGAATGAAGGTTTGTGTGGCTGGGTGGGTTAGACCAGGAGAATGCCCCTGGGAGATTATGTGGAGGGTTCTGAGGGTGCTAGCTGCCCTTCCAGAAAACCCAGGTTCCAGGCCAATGATTAGCCACCACATGGGTAGATGAACAGCACGTGAGCCCAGGGTAAAATTCACACAGCTATTACATGTGAAGAGGTGATTAATGACTAGAGTGTGATTTGCTGCTTGGATAGAGAATCTTGGAAGAGACAGACGGTGATGCAAGCATAGTGGCTGCCTGAACCAACAGGAGGGAAGAGGCTTTGAGGAAAGGGGTCAGAACAAAAGCAGGCAGATGGTTAGACAGTTTATCCACATAGATAGCAACGTGGCCATGGATAAGACCTGGGCCAAGGTTTGATGGGGGATAGAGGGGTGCTAATGCTCACAGAGGTAAGAGATGACCACCTGTCTCGAAGAATGAAGCCACTGCATGCCGATAGACACTGGGGTACAGCAGACAGGCAAGGCATTCGCTCTCACTGAAGTGATAGAACCACATTGAAGAGGGACAGGGATACAGCTCAGTTACAAGAATCCTTGCCAGGGGCTGGAGAGATGGCTCAGTGGTTAAGAGCACTGTCTGCTCTTCCAAAGGATCAGGGTTCAATTCCCAGCACCTACATGGCAGCTCACAACAGTCTGTAACCCCAATTCCAAGGGATCTGAAACCTTCACAGTAATGCACATTAAATAAATAAAATGAACCAACCAAAAAAACCCAAACCAACATTACATGTAAAATAATAATAATAATAATAATCCTTGCCCAGCACAACACATACAACACGCCCCGACTTTCATTCCCAGCAATACAGAAATACAGAAACTGAGTCTCTCATTCTGGAGGCAGAGGCAGAGATGTGAATACATCTCTTTGGTGAAAGAGAAACAAGGGAACCAGGACAAACTTAGGCTGCCTCCTGAACCATAGGTAGAGGGAGGCAGCAAGTATGAAGAAAGGCTTTGGCCAGGACTGGGGCCTTGTGATGGTCCCACCTGTGAACCTGTTTTATTCCACCTGTTATACTTCATAGACCAGCCTGGACATGCTGGCTGAGTGTGGAAGAATGAGTTGCCTTGACTGGGGCCCCAATGGCCTTATTGGTAAAGGTCACTGTAGCAGGAGATTGCAAACCCCACATTAGAAGCGTAAACACTTGCAAGCCACAGAAGGCGTCTTCTCGGGTCACAGCACGCTTGCCAGCGTGTGCACTCTAACGGAATGCATGCAGGAGCCTACCAAACCTGCTATCTGCTTTGAGAAGAGCTATAATTTAGCATCACTGGCTACCAATTAGTCCCATTTTTCTCATCTGTAAAATGAGAGGTTTGAACGAAATGACCTCAAGGCTCTCTTCCAGCCCGGTGCATGGGGAAGGTGGAATTCTGAGCGTCCGCTGACGCCTTTAATGGTTGTTTTGAATGTTTAACTATCCTTATGCAAAAGCACACAACTAGGGCACCATCCCCAAAGCTCTGCACTTTAGGAACCTGCCTGGGTTTAAAATCAATTGCCCTGTGAAAGCGCACAACATAAATTCTGCACAGAGAAATCTCTAGGGTTCTGAAGAACCACACATGGTAACTGGTAGGTGATGGATTGGACGTTGAAACAGACCGTCCAGAAAATGATTAGAAATGGTTTAAGTCCCCAGTGTTTGCAAGGTGGCGATTGCTTTGTGAATACTGAGAGTACAGAGGCTTCTCTGCTGTTAGGATGCTGTGGTAGTGTGACTCTGCTCCAGGAACCCAGAGCAATGCATAGATACCCTCCTTTATACCTTCACAGACTGAAGCCAAGGGCTGGAGGGCAGCGCTGGCGGCCCTTGCAGAGAACCCAAGTTCCAGTCCAATTATTAGCCACCACATGGGTGGTGCCTTAATTTCACGTGACCCCCACAGCCACTGTACTCACACCAGGTGCACTAACACACTCAGGCAAGATCCCCAAGTGCTTGAAATAAAATACCCCTTTAAAAATGAAAATAAAAAAATAAGTCCACCAAGCTTTCATGAGCGCTGCATCTGCCCTGCCTGGCAGACAGGCAGTATGCATGGAAGGGCCTCTGCAGTTAGAGACTGCAGGTATGGAGGCATCACCCTTCCCAGTAGAAAGGTTTGTGTGGGCTGCTTAGACCTGGGGCCACCTAGCAGCTCAGCCCACGTCAATGCTAGTGGACCTTTCCCACTTCACTGTGTCCAAAGGAGGGAGCTGAAGGGAGGCCAGGTTTGCCCAAAGTCACTGGGCCATCTTTAGGTGACCCAGCCAGCAGCTTCCCGTTTCTGTTCCAAGTTTCTGTCTTGGCTTCCCTTCATGATGTCCCCAGCTGGCGCAGAGCTAGACCCTGCAAAGGGAGCAGGTCCTGCTGTAGCCAAGCAGGCACAAGATGCCACCGGTCCTCCGGGGACTTTCCATCTCCTGGGAAGGCACCTACCCCAAACACCCACTGTGGGCACAGTGACCACCAGTCCCACACACATCCCAGACACACTATGATCTTGCTCAGACCAGAGAGGTTGAGATGTGGGAAAGGAGGGATTGATCGGGCTTTATGGGGCTGGAAAATCAGAATCGGGGCCAGCCTGGGGAAATGGATAATGAGGTGCTAATAGGAAAAGCAAAGACTGGCTTTCCCGGAAGGGGCATCACTGTGAGGTTGGGGAAGAGGCCTTCAGCAACTGAACAGGAGGACCTCACAGGGAGACGGGGACCACAGCAGTGGTTGAAGTGAGGGGCTGGTGAGGATAATCTGGAGAGAAGCAGGCCCCACTGCCCATTCTCCCAGCGGCCTGGGCTGCAGTAGGAGGTTCCCGGATGCTCAGGTTCAGTGACTGCCCTGACTCCCAGGACAGTGAGTGACAGGCTCCTTGAGGGCGGGGGTGGGGGTGTGCCCCCTTCTCTCATTTCCAACAGCTTTGAGGTTTCTCTCTATCCCAGCCCAAGAAGAACACAGCCAGTTTATAGTTTATGGGAGTTTCATGTGCGCCCATCCGTGTTTTCCATTGAGGTCTGTGCTTTTCCGTGGACCCACCCAGATTCCAGAGCACGGCTCACTTGCATGCCAAGTTTAGGCTCTTTTTCTTTGTCACTACTTTCTCCAACTGAAACACAGGAGAGTTACCTTTCAAAGGCTTCTATGTATTCTTCAGAGACAAAAGAAAGTCTCTTAAATAATTAAGAGATGAATGTCTAGCTCATTTTGCATGGTGTGCTTCTAGAAATAACCAGAGGATCGGTTCCTCCCATCTCAAGTCTCATCAGTGTCAGTGGCCATGCAACGTGATGCCTTGGGTGTGTGTGTGACACACTGGGTGTCCTTCCTCAGGCACATCGTTATGGAAGTGGGGTCTCTCTGGCTGGGAACACTCCAGGTGCACAGACTGGCTGGTGCAGAGCCTTGGGGACTTGCCTCTCTGGCCCCAGGCACTGGAGTTATATGCTTGCTACCATGTCCTGATTTTTTTTTTTTTTTTGCACATGGACTTGGGGTTCAAACTCATGGCCTTGTGTTTCAAGGCAGGCACTTTACACATAAGCCTTGTCCCAAGCTAGGCGCCCTCATTACAGGTTAAAGGACGCTTCTTAAAGGTTTTGTAAGATTTTTTTGGTTCTGTTGCTCTCCTTGTGGAGCTCCTGTCTTCTCCCTATCTTACTATTTCCCACTTCTTTCGTAAGATTCCATGCACTCTGCCCAACAGTTGGCCATAAGTCTCAGCATCTGCTTTGATATTCTGCAGGGCAGAGCCTTTCAGAGGCCTCTGTGTCAGGCTCCTAACTTGTTTCCTGTTTTCTCCTTCTTCTGATGTCCATCTGCTTTGCCTTTCTGGATGGGGATTGAGCATTTTAGCCAGAGTCCTCCCTCTTGATTAGTTTCTTTAGGTGAGCACAGGGGTCTTTCCTGAGACTGATACTCCAACCAAGTACCATGGATGGAGAAAACCTAGAACCCTTGCACAGATGTAGCCCATGGTAGTTCAGTGTCCAAGTGGGTTCCATAGTAATGGGAACAGGGACTGTCTCTGACATGAACTCAGTGGCTGGCTCTTTGATCACCTCACCCTGATCGGGGAGCAGCCTTACCAGGCCACAGAGGAAGGCAATGCATCCACTCCTGATGAAAGCTGATAGCCTAGGATCAGAAGGAAGGAGAGGAAGACCTCCCCTATCAGTGGACTTGGGGAGGGGCATGTGTGGAGAAGGGGGGGGGGAAGGTGGGATTGGGACGGGAGGAGAGAGAGGCTTATGGGGGGGGATACAAAGTGAATAAAGTATAATTAATTGAAATAAATAAATAAGTGGGAAATAAAGGGTTTTGTAAGAGTGCTAACCTAGACACCAGAATTCAGGATTTCTTTATGAAATAATATTTTTTAAGCAGGACTATTTAATAAGGAAATCAGGCCCTGGGAGGAGGCAGTTAGGGATTATTTTTTGATCATGTGAAGGCATTTGCTCCCTATCAGTTCTGACAACACAAGACAAAAATGGTTACCAACACTTTCCCTAAGATCACCACAGGTGCCTCTCATTGCCCCTGTGATGGGCATTTCCCTGTGACTTTCAGGTGGAGACGGTTAGGTAGCTAACCCAGAGGAAGCGGTCCTGGGAATGGAGGCCGCCAACATGGGCTTTCTTCCTCCACTCCCACCTTCTCCTTAAAACTAACTCAAGGAACAAGCATGCTGCTGCATGTTAGGGAAGGAAGAGGCCGGTGCTGATGGGAAGTGGGCAGAGTGCCAGGGAGGTCCATCCGCTGAGGACCGCTTCCACCATGTCTGACACACCTGTTGGGGGCCTGAGTCTGCGCAGCTGGGATGCCCATCGAGAATGTCTGGACCCCAAGGATCAAAGTCTCTGTGTGGAGCCAGGTCGCCTGTCTCACTGGAATGACCCACCGCTGCCCCTCCATTCCCCCCACCGCTGCCTCTCTCACCTCTGCAGAATTCTGCTTATCCTGCACCTGTACTCTGTCCTGTCAGGAAATTCCCAAACTGTGTGTTGCTTGTTTGTTAACTTCTGTCCCCCTGTCCATTGTCTCCTTCCTTCAAATGCATGTCACTACATAGCCTGGGCACAGTTGAACTGATGGACCTCCTGTCTGTCATGCAAGAGCTAGGAGAAGGAAATGTACCATTACATCTAACTCTCAATTGACTTTTTCTTTCTTTTTTTTTAAATCTATGTTTATTTTTTTAGATCTCTATGTAGTTTTCAAATGTACCATCACAGATATTCTGCTGAAATCCTGCATTGTCACATTGTCACACCACAGTTCTGGAAATCCAGAAGACAGACCCAGTAACAAGTACTGGAGGTGTGAGAAGCTCATGCCCTCAGGGGCTGGCTCAGTTTTCCTGTCTCATTGCCTTGGCATCACTGACATTCAGGTCCTGTCTGTGTTCAAAGGTCGCCGGTCTTACGAAAGAATTAACGTGAAAGGTCTTGTTTAATCACAGCAGTAATTAGCAAATTTGGATCCAGCAGTATCTTTCCTATTCTTTTATTTTTTTTTTAATTTATTGGAAACACGTTCAAGAACAGGCTTGTAGTTTGCTCTGTGTCTTGGAAAACTAAGCACATCCTTGGCAGACACAGGGACTCACCCTGTTCCCCCACATGATGCCTTTCCCAGGTCAGCTCCCACTCCTGACCTCTGACCCTGCTTGCCTAAACCTCCAAGGCGCTGAAGGTAAGGCTCCCTCTGCGAGGGTCCAGCCCTCTGAGGGTCCTAAGTCTCAGGTGTGCTCAAACCTTGTGCCCTCAAACCTTGTGCACACAGCAGCCACCCTGTATTGCCTGGCCAACCTTGCTTTACTCACATTGCTCTTCTGACCTATGAGGATGACCCCTTCCCTCACTTTTGGGGGTCCATTCTGTTCTTCAAGGCTTGGGTTTCATTTGCCATAGGAATCTGCCCCACCTCTTTCCCCCTCTGACTTTCCCAGCTCTCTGCCAAGGTCCCTCATTCAATTCTCATCATGTTCTGCCACGTAGCACAGCTGTTCCCAGGCTCTGGGTGCCTGTGCTTCTTCCATCTCCCTCCTTACACACATCTGCCCTTAGCAACATTCAGAGTTTCTTTGCGTCAAAGATCTAAGTTGTGGGGCCAGCTAGATAGCTTGGTGGATATCACACGTGGTCCAAGCCTGACAGTCTGAGTTTAATCCCCAGAATTCACACTGTGGAAGGAGGGATCTGCTTTCTACAGGCCGTCCTTTGACTCAGTGTGAATGCTGTGGTATGCATAGGTATGTCCCCACCCCAATAAATACAGATAGAAAACTGCTTAACTTCCAATCAAGAAAACTCTCAGCAAGAACCTGCTCAGGCAACTGAAGGTCAGAGCCTAAGTATCAAAGGGCAGTTGATTTAAAAATCTCATTTAACAAACAGTTCTGCCAACCGTAGGAGTGACAGATACTGAACTGTAGACAAACTGCTGCAGAGAAAGTTTAAAAAGCCTGGAGAGACAAGTGTTTAAACACGCACACAGTCTCGAAGCCTTAAAGAGGCCCGGGCCTCCGCAGCTGGAATGAGAAGCATTTGATTGTACCCACTGTAAATCCGTTCTTCAGACTCAGGGTCTGAAAGAGAATTTCATGCTCTAAATAGGAAAATCTAGAAAATTCTTCTTGACTTAAAGTCTGAAAACCTCTGAGAGTCAAATCTCAGACATTTGTGAGAGGCCAACGTGGCGATAGTTCAGTGGGCTCCTGGGTGTGCCTTGCCATGGATCAAATCCCCCTTCGCATCCCAGGCTGCACTCTTCTCCTCTCCTCTTCCCAGGTCAGAGCTGCAGCTGCTCTTCCATGCTGCACTACGCCAGCTTGGAGGTCCTTTCTGCTTTGTCTCAAGTCCCCTGTGTTCTTTCTGAGCACTCTCAGCATTTGGTGTTGCCATCATGGCACTGTAGGCTCACGGTGTTTGTTCCCTCACTTGTGAAAAGCACCCCCCCTGTCCTCATCGGTCCATTTTCAGTAGCCAGTCCATTATACTGCAGTGCCCACTTACCAGTTTTCAAAACACTTCCTAGGACAAGTCTGTGCTGGATGGAAGTGGGAGGCCAGCAAAGAGAAAAAGACACGAGGAAGTGTGCCTTCACGTGGGCCAGAGACGCAGGATGCGGGGCCTGATGGGAGCACAGAGGAGAGCAAGAGGCTTCAGGCCCACACTGGGGAAACTAGGCCTTTATGCTGTCAGTGAAACACCTACATCTAGGATTGGGAGGAGGCTCTGGGAAGGGGCTAGCCCCAGCTTTGTAAGCCAGAGATGCTGTCCTCAAGCTGAGGCAAGATCTGTCAGCCATAGGGGAAGTTTACAAACCTGTGTGAGCAGAAGGATGCAAAGAAGCAGCCGGAGGTAAAAACACACAGAGCAGAGAGCAGACATTGTCATTCAGAAGAACTATAAAATAAATATTGAATGCAAAAGCAGTTCTTCATGGGGCCCGCTGGATTTCTGAGGATCCGCTAGCTGGAGGATCGCAGCACTGTTTTGTCTAGAATAGTCTAATAGCACACGCATGTATTTAATAGCACACCGCGTTCACATCAGCAGCTCTGTGCCAGCTCAGAGGACTTGGCTCCTTACAGTTAGCTTTATGCTCTATTTATTGATTTATTTCTTTGAAAGGGTCATGCGTGTCCTGGGCTAGCCTTGAACTCATGATGTTGCTGAAGATGCCCTTGAACTGCTGATCTTCCTGCCTCTACTTTCTGAGGGTGAGGATTGCAGGCTTTCACTACTGCACAGTTTGAGTGCGGCTGGGGACACATATCAAGGATGCTGGGCAAGCATTCATCATCAGCAGACCTCCATCCCACAACCACAACCCATGTTTCATGCAGGCCTCCCAGAACCACAAGGACCGAGGGAAAGGCTTAGTGGTTAAACGCTCCTGCAGAGAACCGGAGTGGCGTTCCCAGCCCCTACATCAGACCCTGTACTCTGGTACCTGAAGCTCTGGTGCTCAGATCTGATGCCATCTTCTGACCTCTGAGAGCTGCACTCATGGACAAACACACACACTCACGGACACTCAGGGACAAACACACACACACACACAGAATCATAAAGTAAAGACAAAATCTTTTAAAAAGTCAGGCTTGAAGTATATTAATGAAGTTATTGAAGACAAAGCATATCTGTGTCAGGACAAGGCTGGCATCAGAACTGACTACATTTACACAACTCTACTTTTTTGTTAATGTTCTAGCTAAAAGCTCTTGTTTGTCACTTGCATATATATGCAGGTGGATGGTTTAGCCTGCTAGCCACTTATAAATTCTTCCCAGGACTTCTCAGAAGACAAAGAACCTGGCAGGACTCATTCTGTGGTGTTCCAGCATGGCCACCCCCCGCACAGCCAGGCGCTTGCAGATGCTTGCCTAACTCTTAGCAGGTCTGCAGGAATGCCCGACAGGCGGGCTCAGCAGATGTGAACCTTATTCTTCTTAAAGCACAGGGCTAGGCAGAAAGGGAAAGCCTAGGGATCAAGATGGCAAGGTTTGGGCCTCAACCCTGTATTCTTTTGTGAGAGGGACATGGACGGAGCAGACACCAGCCTACAAACACTCCTGAGGAAGGGCATTATTTGGTGAGTTTAGCAAGCATTCATACTAGGAAATGACCATTAACTGACACATGAAGTCAGAGCAGCCCTCGTTTACAGACACCAGGAGGAGGGCAGGTCCCAACCGGACACGAAGGCATCTCACTGAGGCAGCTGTGCACAGTCCATTGGTGAAGGCACAACTCAGCAGTAAATCTGACGTCATTCTGGGTTCTAGGCTCTTGCCTGGCAAAGCGTTCAGTGTGTGTCAGTTCTCGGCTTTCCAGGTAGGAGTGTGCAGCGTGAACTCCAGGATGCATGGGTACTACCGTGAGAGGAACACACTGATTGCATCTCACCCCGAGGATGTGACCTCAAGGGCCTGCATCTCATGGAAATCTGCCCCTGGTCGCATGCCAGTGATGTAAGAAGCATTCCAGACAGCACAAGATGGAGTTCTCCATCCCACTGGTGAGGAGGTACAGAGACACAGGTCTGCACAGTCCTGCCTGTTTCCAGAGTTACCCTTAGGCAGCCAGCAGCTGGCACCTGTCCCTTCATCCAGGAAACCTAAGATACAGGGCGGACTTAGGGACTGGTGAGACTCTAGCTGTGGGCCTCCTCACACACACAGCCCTCTTCAGAACCTCCTTTGACTTTTGCAGCCACCGTTTGAAACTATGTCCTTTAAAGAAAGCCCTGTGTTAGATAATCTTTGAGTCCTTTGGAATCTTGACCAGCCTCTGCATTGGGCTGTGTAAAAAATGCACAAGAATTTCACACCCGTCAGGTCAGCCTGACACCAAGATGGCTCTCACTGAAGGAGGGTGAACTGAAGCCAGACCTCCCAAGTCCTCCGGATGTCCCTCACCAGCCTGCTTCTTCTCTGTGTCAGGTTCACCCACCTTCGGGTCAGCGGATCAGTATGGCTGGGCACTCCAAGAGCATAGCAAGCTTGAGGCACTGTTTACCCTGAACTCTGACCCCTGACCTCTGAGCGAAGCAGGGGTCCTGAGCATCTCTGCTGGTATGGACGGCTGCAGCCTGGGGTGCTCCAACTGTGCAATCATGGGGTGGGGGACACCAAACAGTACCCAGTTCATTCCATCGCGCATGCTGCCCCTGGCTTGCCCGTGTGTCCTCAGCTGGGATGGGGCATTTTCCCCGAGCTGCTCTTTACTGAGCACACACCAGCTCTTGGCACCAGTGTGCCTTTATGCCCTGAGTCAGAACCCCATTTTCTTCTTGTGTGTCTTCTGATGTGAGCATGGTGGGCAACCTTGTTCGTCCTTACAGTGTGCCTGGAGTGTCTGGGGTTTATAGTACAGAGCACAGGTAGAGAGCACACACATAGCTCTAGGGTTGGGGTTTGGTTCACCCTGGCCCCATTGGAGGAATGCAGGCAGCTGCATTCCTCTTACCCCTCAACACTCCCTCATTAAGAAAGGAGTGCAAGCATGTGTGGCTCCAATCCTATGAAGACTTCAGCTGTGTTAGCACAGCAGCCTCCCCTATGGTTGGCTCCGTGAATCCAGAGAACGCAACTGTGCTGTTCTCAGGTTCAAGTCTCTCTCCAGCCTTTTCCTACGAGCTGAAGGCAGAGGGGCCTTGTGCCCCTTAGCTACTGGCTTTACCATGAGCTGTGCCCCGAGCTCGCCTTTTGTACTGGATGTCTGTGTTCCCATTTGTCGTCCATCTCAACAGAGCAAGGTTTAGTTAGTACCCCTTATGTCCGGGAGTCCTTGATTTCTCCACCTGCTGCTCCTAGCATGCCCTCTGAAGGTGAGCAGGAAGTGAGTCCCCTTTGTTCCCTTAATTCATCTGGGGCTTGGCTTTCCCGAAGCTGTTTGCCCTCGAAGTTCTGATCACAGAGCCCCTTACCTGCCAGGCAGCTGGCACCAGGAAGCCGACTGAGCGAGGAGCCAAGAGTTTGGCTCACATCTGCCTCTTGCAGGGTGCTGTGTCCTTGAGAGGCGCAGGGCCAGGCCTGTCCATGGCTCACTGTGCTCCTGGGCTATGCCTGCCTTTGCCTCCTTCCAGGGAAGTGGAGGTGGCCCTAAGGAGACAAATGTGAGGAAAGCAGGCCACAGCCTCCTTCTGCTTTGCTTCTTGCCTTTGACCACCAGCAAGCAACTCCTCTCTGCCGGTGTGAAATCAATATAAGTTCTTTACAGGAACCTCCGGAGTCTTTTTTGCAGTACAGAAAATAACTTTTCATTTGAGAGACATAAGTAAGGCCCATGCATTTGCTGCTCAAGGGACAGTCCAAACTAGGTCGCTTCTGTGAGGGGGGCTGAGGGCAAGCCCTCAGAGGCTTCCACACCCCTAGATCCACTCTAAACTCAGTGTGGACTCTGAGGGGATACCTTGAGGGAAGAGGGGCTTCTGCAGGGCTCGGGGGCTGGGCGGACTGCTGGGGCAGGGCTGTGTAAATCAGGGGAAGGCCGCCTGTGTTTGCTGCCTGAAGCCACATGGGTGGCCTTTCTGTCCTCTGCATGTGCCGACATCCAGGTGAATGTAAGAAAGCACACCCACGAACACACACATACATGTGAACATATACACACACATATTCACATGTGCACATCCAAGATCGCACATCTGCATCCACACACAAACTCACGTATACACGTGCACACACAGCACACATATTTGAGCCTTCCCTCCAACAAGCACAGAAGCCTTTCCAGATTTCTTCCTTGAAGGGGGGGGGGTATGGGGGGGAGGAGGCACACCCTCAGCCCTGAGGGCAGGAGCCAGGAAAACCTGTTTGTGTTAGTTCTGGGCCTGCTAGCACCAGATGCCTGTGGTCTCCTTCTTCTGCCCCCCTCCCAAATGTGAGCTGTCCACACTGGTTACGAGTGTGAGGTGAGGAAATTCTGTAACTTAGCAGCGTGGCATGCTGGTGGGAGGGAGAAGTGGTCAGAGGGAGGGCTTCTCAAGAATGCATTCCCGAGGGTAGGACCACACGCTGCAGTCAAGCCTGCCCCTCTACGACCCCCACACGTTTGTGTGTGTTTGAAACACGGAAGGAGGGCTGCACTCTCTCACCCACTCTCTTGCTGAGTTTGTTCATCTCCAGCTGTGCATGGGAAGCCTCCTGTGACCTCGGGGTCATGCTCTGTGCTCACTTGTGCTGCCTCAGGACGGAGACGTGAGTAAAGCAAACCCTGGGAAGGGATGCGCAAGTGAGATGAGTCTAATTATTCCTCACCTGCATTTACCCCATAGGTGTTCACACCTGGATGGCATTTAAAAGCGCATTCCAGTTTTATGTGACACTTCCCTTTGATTTCTTTTTAAAGCACAGTTGTAAAACAGGAGAGAATTTGTCACCCAAGGCTATTACTGACAGCAACCTGTTTGTGTAAACCTTCATGCAAAAGGGCAGAGTAGAGAAGGGTCCAGGCTAACCCAGGCTGCTGTGAGTGCGGGCTGTGATTTGAGATGGACTTGACAGTGACCTGGGCTTGGGTGGTGAACACACTTGAAGAAAGAGAAGGGAAGCCGAATGTTTTGATGGTGGGGGGCACGGTTGGGGCTTCAGTTACCCAAAGTTAGTCTCTCCGTTTGCTGTGAGTTTTCCGACCTGTGGCTTAAAGCCTCTGGGAGGTCATGAGATGTCTAAGAAGCAAATTCTTCTTTCCTCCAGGCTGAACGCGGAAGTATAGGGAACAGACAAAGCTGTTCAGGGGCTGAGGTAGGGTGTAAGTCTGGCACTGCTTTCCAGAGCTGAAAACAGCCTGAATGCACGTGAAATTATAGCTACATTAAGGAAAGAAGCATTTTCTGTGGGGTGGTGGTAAACCCAGTGGTTTCTTAAGCAGACTGCTGTCTGCTCCTCTGACCCTGCACAGAAACCTAACAGCCCTTTTCTCCTGTTCACATACGCCACAGTTTCAAATGTTTGGTGGACGGTCTGCCTTACTTACACCTGAACTGACTTCTCCACTGACAAAGGGAAATGATAGCCAGGGAACTTAAGAGAGAACCATATGATCACCGAAAATCAGGAACACACTCACTCCAACACACAACATAGGAAACACTTGAGAGAATAATAAAGTAATTCTTAGACTCTAGACCTCGTACCCCTCAGCATGCTGGGCTGCTTCTGGTTGCTTATACTTTTTTCTGCATACAAGGATAAAGTACTTTTGCTCTCTCTGCCCCATTTTCCACAAGTAAACAGCACTTGTAAATCCCCCAGGTAAGCTTGACCGGCTTCAGTAATTTAAGAAAGTTTTTTTTTTTTTTTTAAAGAATCACAAAGTTTTCACTGCCTTTGGAAGTCAAGGTTTTCTGAAACATCTCCAGCATGCTGCATGCCCCCTTGCTGACAAAGCTCCCATCTCTTACCTGTGGAGTGCCCAGTGCCGGCTCCTAGGTGGATGGGAAATCAAGGCCAGGCCAGGAAATGATCAGTCCATGTAGAGGTGGGTGAGAGAGGTGGGTGCTGAGGGTTTCTCAAAGTGAAGAAACTCGCTGTCAGTCAAGAACAAGTTGGTACAAGTTTCTGTAGGAATTACCTGAGGGAAATGGAGAGAAAGAAGGAGATTGGAAGACTGAGTGGAGGAGGGACATAGAAAGAGGGAGGGAGGAGAGGAGGGAGGGGAGGAGGGAGGAGAGAAAGGGAGAGGAGAGAAAGGGGGAAGGAAAGAAAGAGAAAGAGAGAGGAGAGAAGGGGGGGGGAGAAAGGGGAACCTGAGGAAGGAGCCATGATATCAGTGTGTCAAGGTTTCTCGGAAATCTACAGACCAGCACAAGGTGTCTAGGACCAGCAGTGACGCCCCAGCTCTCCAGGCACCTGTGTGTAAAAGAAGCTGAAGTTCTGACTGGAGAGTGCAGCTCCTTTCAGGAGAAACTTTGTCCCCTCTTATCAAAGTCCCTTCTTAAGGTCCCTTTGCCTAAGTAAACTATAAACAAACAGATTATCTTTCTTAGGAACCTGTCTGACCCTCCTGTTCTCCCTCCCTCTTCCCTCTCCCCACCCCAAATGAATACTAATCAGAATCTGAAACTCCCAGGGAAAGCAGGGACCAGTGAGCTCAGTCAGAGTGTGCTCAAGGAGAACATGGCTGGGGAGTACTCCTGTTTTCAGTTCTGCCCTCTATGGCCACAGCGGTCTATTTTATTTTTTTATTTTTGGATGAATTTTATTTTCCTTCAAGTAATTGGAAAGATAAGGATAAATAAATCTGGGTTCCTTCGGATGATAGGAATTGGGCTGGAGTTTGGGGTTAGAGTTAGGCTGTTGGCATTCCCACAGAGTCTGGCACTATTCTTATTAGTCCATGTGTGTCTCACTGCTTTGCATGCTCCTCATCAGTCCACAGGGAATATTCACACGTGTGTGTATATAGGTTTCAATACACTTCTTGCAGTTTAGAACTGTTGCAAGTTTGGTTTTTGAAGGTTCATGTCTAGTTAGAGCCAAAATTCATTCATATATGGAGAACATGATAATAATTTATAACATAATAATAATGACAATGAAAAAAGAAAATTAGTCAAAAGTAGTATGAACACACTTAAAACATGAAATTCTAAGGCAGTATTCTGTGGTAATGTTTACCTCTTCATTTTTTATAATTGATAATATGTCAGTAACTAGATTTGGTGGTTGCAAATCTGACAGAATGTACCAAATGAGGAGACATTAAAAATGTGCGACTGGAGTGTTCCGGGGAAGTGAGACATTTAAAAGAGCTGTCCACGGACCCTCAGTCACAGGAGACAGGCTTTGTTTTGCCTGATTTAACAGCTGAATGGTCTGTTTAGGCATTTCTGGAAATTTCTGAGGCTGAAGGGAGTAGGAAAACCTTTCAATTCCTGCAAAAAAAAATTGTGTCACCCAATCTTTCTTTTATCCAGTGAATAAAATCTGCTTCTTATCCGGGGGTTAAAGAGCAGATTTTTTAGGTGACAAGATCTGAGCTTGGCTACATGAAGGAACACAGCTGACGGTTGTCATCCAAGTCATTGATCTAAGCCCAAACCCAACAGGAATGACTTGTCAGTAACCTCCTTATTTATCCTTCCTGCCTGCCTTCCTGCTTGCCTGCCTTCCTCTCCCTCTCTTTCTGGTCAAGGTGTTACTTTGTAACCTTGGCCAGCCTTAAACTCAGAGATCCATCTAGGTTGCTAGAATTATAGCTCATCCACTCATCCTCTCTTTTTTGAAGTTACCTATTAATATTTTAAAAATATATTTGAAAGTAAAATTGTTATTCTGATATTCTAATATGGTCACACTAAGTAGACAATGGCCAACATATCTATGAATGCTGATCCAATGGGAAAACATGCACTTAACAAGTTCAGTTTGTGACACTTGGGCCTCTGCTCACTCTTTAATCCTCTCCTGAGTTACCTCATGGTTCTAAGTTCCTCTTTGGCACCGTCAATGCCAGTGAGAGTCATGGTATCTACTGGTCCCAGCTAGGTGTGTTCATGTCTCCTCTCGCCTAAATCAATTTAGACTTTATTCTTTTAGGCTCTGTTGGTACAGCCTTACACCTCACTGAATATACAGTTAGCTTACTTCAAACACATTTTCTGGCAGTGGATCCATTTCCTAGCAGTTCCCATCACACGTTTGCGCTTTTGCCAGTGCGAGCTGGTTAAATAGCGAAGTGTTGCCTGTGCGTGGAGTTAAGCCGGTCTGGTCCAGCGTACCCACATCCACCCTCCCTTCCTTCCTTCCTGTGGTACCCACGCATGGGCATCACCCGAAGATGTGCTGGCATGTTGGCATGTGTTGAGTCTTTACTCTTCTCTTACTATTTAGATCTATGTGGGGAAGATTGGTAACTACCTGAGCCGGACAGTGAGATGCCATGGGCATGTCTCTACCAGACGGCCAAGTAGATACTATTAAGCACAGTAGGCTGATTCTCAGTCAGTTTTACATGCGGAAATAGAATGCCTCAGACCCTGTGACAGTCATCCCATGTCACTAAAGAGCCCAGCTGTAGACTCTTCTACTTCTTTTCCATGCACACATTTCACAATGTGCCCTTGCTTGATGATAAGCCAATGTTGTATTGGGACACCTCTCTTTGGAGTTAGCGACAGCAATCAGCAGGAAAGATGTTTGAGTCTACCTGCTGAAGGCAGCTACTGTCCTCCATCACCTCCCAGCCTCACACTGTCCAAAGACCCTTCCCTTTAAGTCTCACTTATTCTCATACGTCGTTTTCTAGCACTTCTATTGCTGATCATAGACGAGGGCCTCTTTACTACTTTTCCAAAGTTAGTGCCTGGCTTCTGGCAGAGACTATGGGCTCATATTGCAACTTGGGGCAGCTTTATTTTGTCTAACTAGCATTTAGTGGTATAACTATGCTGTGACAGTCACTGAAACACCCTGATGGGTTCCTGGTGGTGACCCTGCTTCTTCATAACTGCACAACCTCAGCATGCATTATAAACGGGGAGGGTAAACACCTGCACTTTTTGGGTTTTGATGTTGGAAATTTTCCCAATGTACAACTGTCACTTCTTGCCAAATATTCCAGTTATTGTGGAAAAACGGAGCAATGAAAATTGGCTAAATGATGTCAGGTGACAGAGCTGAGCCAAGCTGTCATTAAGGTCTCCAAGAATATGGCTGAGGAGAGACGGGAGTGGGGAAGAGGGCCCCTGACTTCCGGATCCCTGCTGCAAAGCTCACCAATAAGTCACGGTGGCAATTAATGTGACATTGTCTAGAAAACAACAAAAAGCTGAGCTGAAAGGCAAGCTGTGCCTGGCTGCTTGCTGTGCTGCCGAATCCGCAGGCTCATCCCTGGGCTCACTCCTGAGTGTCTATCTGAGAGCACTGCACATAGAGACACCTCTAAGCACACCTTAGAGAATGTCCTTCTCCTCAATAAGCCATCGTGGAAAATCAGAGCAGCTAGAGCATAACGAGGGAGCAGGGGACAAGCTGCCCACACTGTGCTCAGGTCTGTGGCTCTCCGCAGCATCTTCCCACACTGTGCTCAGGTCTGTGGCTCTCCGCAGCATCTGCCCACACCGTGCTCAGGTCTGTGGCTCTCCGCAGCATCTTCCCACACTGTGCTCAGGTCTGTGGATCTCTGCAGCATCTGCCCACACCGTGCTCAGGTCTGTGGATCTCCGCAGCATCTGCCCACACTGTGCTCAGGTCTGTGGCTCTCCGCAGCATCTGCCCTTCATGCAGACTGAAAAGAGGGTGGCTGCAGTTACTTAGCTTTTCCATTAAGAAAGATCACCTTGTGTTCGTTCGTTCATTCATTCATTCACTGTCTGTCTGTCTGTGTGTGTCTCTCTCTCACCTTGTACGTGTGTGGTGTTCATGTTCATGTGTTCCTAAATGTACAGGTACACATGTGCACTTATGGAGGCCAGAAGTAAGCCTTAGGTAAATTTCCAGATGATCCACTTTGACTTTGAGATGGAATCTCTTACTGAGCTACTGGGCTCATGCATTGGCTGACTGGCTGGCTGGCAAGCTCCAGGCATCCACTGGTCTCTGCCTCCTGAGTGCTGGAATTACACGTGTGCTCTCCTGGTCTGGCTGTTTAGACTGGTGCTGGGTTGACACCAGCCTCCCTACTTGCAGGCAAGCATTTTACCGACGGAGCCATTTCCCAGTGTTCCTGGCTGCGTTTATTCTCTGTCACACGGAGGAGGGTCCCTGCCCCGGCCGCTCACTCCATTCCACCCCCTTGCTTTGTGCTTGTGGCCACCTTTCTCCACAGTGGGGCTGGGTGATGGCTGACTTCCTGTCTGAAATTTGTGTCTACTCGATAGGGAGAGGTACCCCGAAGGGTGTAGGGCTCTTATTTATGAAGAAGTGGAA
This sequence comes from Pachyuromys duprasi, assembly GCA_028658305.1. Taxonomy (NCBI): domain Eukaryota; kingdom Metazoa; phylum Chordata; class Mammalia; order Rodentia; family Muridae; genus Pachyuromys; species Pachyuromys duprasi. Next base: position 105,072,985 of record CM053753.1, on the reverse strand, counting down.
CATTCATACCACTCGGTAAGAATGTGCCCCAACTAGCACCCTTGGCTTATCAATGTAGGCCCATTCTAATGTGTCTTTTGAGGGGCTCTCTGGCTTGCCTTCGGAGTCAGCTCTCAGCTGCAGAGCACAGAGCAGAACTGTAGTCCTTGCCTGGGTCACTAACATGCTAGTCCTTCCTGGCAAGAAGCTGAGCAGCATGGGGGAGAGGAGGGGAATGCAGTTTTCTCTCAGCCATTGGTTCAGGCTCTGTGGAGATGCTGCTTGTGAGCTGTGACCTGGGAAGAGCTAAGCCCCTTTCTGAGCTGTTTTTCACACTCATCAGCTGATTTTCCTGCAGTGCCTTGTGCTGTGACAGTAATTTGTCAGCTTATTTAGCATAATTTTCTAACTTTGATCACATACATGCCTTCCCAGAAATCAAGTGTGAGAGTGATCTCCTAATGCACTTGTAGAGTCTAAAATAATATTTGACGGTGCTTGGAGCAGCCTTTCTGTTCATTTGCTAACAGAGCGCCAATGCTGTACAGCCTAGTGTGCTGCCATGAGCAAGCAGGATATGTGTGTCTTTCCGCCTGCTATTCCCTGTGTCCAGGCTACCATTTGAATTACAGAAACTCACGTGGACAGAGCCAGCATGGCCCACATATAGAAGTCACCACATCTCACAGTTCGCTGAGTCCCAGAGATGGAATTTTTAGTTAAGAGAGTAGCCTGCGTCAGCAGAGCACCTTCAAGTGTTTGCTGGGTATTGGGTTTCTTCCTCAGAATTCAGGGAGCAGGGAGGGTGGAGAAGGCAGGAAGCAGAAAGCACTCTCCTCAGTTCTATGAGCAGGACATGTGCCTGTGCGAAAACAAAGAGCTCAGGGAGAAGGAGAGCTGGAAATGATAAGAGTAAAGCAAAGTTTCACTTCCGAGGTGAACCTGACAGGTGGCCGTGGAGGTACAGGAGCTGCCGGGACAGCTGCGTCACCCCACCAATGTCTCTATCTTTCCCTCCATCTCTCCACCTGTGTCATTTACTTACGTACCGCTGTGACCGAATACCTAACCAAACCAATCTGACGGAAAAGGGCTCCATTGCTCAGGTTTCAGACCCTCCAGTGGAAGTTTAGTAGCCTCATGATGGGCAGAACATTATGGCAGAGGGCATGTGTACCCAAGAACTTCTTCAGCCCTTCATAGGCAGAGTGCAGAGAAGACAGAGGAAGGGACCAGGGGCAAAAAGTCTCCATGCATCTGCCCTGAACCCCAGTGGCCTACTTCCTATAATTAGGAAATATCTAAAGTTTCCAGAACCTTCCACAAAAGTACTACTAGCTGGAGAATCAAGTCTTCAAAGCAGGGGTTTATTGAGAATGTTTCTCATTCAAATCATGACAATACCTATGATTTTGTCACACATCTTTCATTTTCAAGTTTTATTCTCTGACTTGGCCTGGATCTTAAAATTATAGCTGAGGATAACTTACTGACATAAAAAATCTCACATTAGAAGGACCCCATTCTAGGTGGGTCACAGGCCTGCATTTATTGTAGTATAAAGAACAAAGTTTAGATGGTGAATTTGTACATTGAAGCTGATTCTATCAATCTGATTATCAGGTGTTATATTCACAGCCTTGACTCAAGCCTAACACCTCCTTATGGGACTTTTTAACACACTCCCCACAGGTCACCTGAGGACACTTTGGTACAGAGCAGGAACCCTAACAGTAGCCAGCCCTCCTAAGATGGCCAAGAATGCCAAGGCAGACAGAGTGCTCTGCGCCACACTGTAGAAAGATGCCCTTCAGAGCTACCATTTTATACTGACAAGTAACCAGCAACTAGGGCAGGCTGCAGTTGGGTTTAGACTTTGGTGTCCAGCTCCTTGCCCTTTTCCCCAAGCCTTCTGTGGCCTCTGGCTCCTCATTTCTTCCCCTGCCTTCCTGCTGCTCTCAGACACTGCGATAATGGTGCCTACAGCAGCCTTCTGTGGTCATGGCGGTGGCTCTGCCGTCTTCTGCTAGCTAAGGGCGTCACCACCCTTTAAAGAGCATCTTAGACAAACAATGCCCATGTGGTCATCAGCATCAGGATGTGTCCAATTTCCTTTGCTAGCTATCTGGATTGCACCCAACCCATAATCCAATTACTTAGAATATCTTTTTTTTATTAAGAAGAAAAAGACAATCATTGGTCCTGAGGAATTATTAGTAACTCTGTTTTATAAAATAAATACCTTAGTGGTCAAAGCTTGGGGCTGAAGAAATGGCTCAGCAGTTAAGAACGCTTGCTAAGCAAGAGTGAGGATCAGAATTTGGATTCCCATTTCCAAGCCTGGCATCCTGAAAGTGCCTGGAACCCAGGTCCAGGGGCAGTGGAGACAGGAGGATCTCTATCTGGTGTTTGCTGGCTTCTAGACCAGCTGGGAAAAATAATGAATGCCAGTTCCAGGGTCAGAAGAGACCCTGTATGAAAAGAATTGTCACAGAGTAATATAGATGGACACCTGGTGCCCTCTTCTGGCCTCTGCATGTGCACAGGTATGCATTGCCACCCCTTTTCCAAATACACACACACACACACACACACACACACACACAATGTTTTTTTTGTTTTAATTGGCACAGGCCTGACTGGTATCATTCACCCATACTGCAGCCCAATGCCTAGGATGAACAGTTTTACTCAAGAAATTCTGTACTCCGCAGTAGGCAGAGCCAAGGCTCTGGAACCAGAGATAGTGCTCTCTTTGGCACTGCTGGACTCAGCTCTGCCTAGAAAGGACAGTTAGAGAGTTACAGAGATTTGGGGTTTCCAAGACTGCCAGGAAAGTATGCTCCTGTTTGAGATTAGCCCAGGTCAGATGCAGACCAAGGGGAGACAGCTGGTCTACCCTCAGGCCCTAAAGTCCATTCTGCCCCATGCCTGTTCAGCCTGCAATATGGACTCTGCTCCCATGCTAGCATAGAACCACTGTGGGTCAGACCAGGGCCTACCTCTGGCAAGTAGAAAGCATTATCAAAGCACTGTTAGGATCTGCTAAAACCAATGCTCCTGCTCACAGAAGTTCAATAAATTCAGATTGTAAACACACTTTCTGGAGTTCATTTTCTTTAAACAAAGAATAAAGACTACCTGCTTGGCAGCTGTTGGACTCTTCTGTACTGTCCAAACTAACCTGAGCAAAAGAGCTAGCAGCAGCCAGACCGGCCACGCTATGCCATCACTGGGGATCTTCAGCACTCCTTAAGCATACCTTGAGACAACGTTATAAAAACTTGTGCTTGGTTGCCCTGGATCTTGAAGCTTCAGCCCTATCAAGAGCTGTTTGACCAGCTATTCTGCAGCTTTAAACGAGATAACCATGTCCACCTTGGCTGGGGGGAGAAGGTCACTTCCTTCAACAAGTGCTAAGGACAGGGTGTAACCTGCCATAAGCAAGCCTTAGTCCCTGTGGCTGGTGCTGGGGCAAGGCAGTGACTGGACAAAACAGGGGCTTTGATCAGTCCAAAGACCCCCTTCTGGGCTGTATAAGCAGGTGGCTTATGCTCACCTGCCAGTGAGTGACTGGCAGACGCTCTGCCGTGCGGCCTCATCTGCATTGCAGTAGCAGGCAGAATGAAGACGGCCTTAGCGTGAGTGGTCTTTGTTTTTCCCCACGCAGCAACGCAGACCAGCCTGGAGGTCTGGAGAAAGAAGCCTCAGACAAGGATGGCAGCAGAGAGGGCAGAGGCACTTCGCCAGTTAAGCAGCTTGTCCCTGATCCCACTTGCTCTGTATGGACAGGATGATGTGGGTACTGGCTGGCTGGATGACTAAGATCCCATGTCTGTGTGAGATCAGCATTGCCTGGCACTGCCATGCGTCCCAGCTTCCACACACCATGAAGACCCAACACCACACAGCAGCTCAGTGTTGGTCTGCAGCCCTGCTTCCATGGCTGCCCCACTGCCCAGCTCTGGGCCCTGGCTGACCAGAGAAAACCACTGGCAGAGCTCCTCCTCAGACGCATAGGCCTTCATGCATCTGCCTGAGGGTTGGGGGCCTTGGCCCCGCCCAACACCAGCGGGCGGCTGCAAGGGGCATTGGAGACGGAATGTACCTGGTGGAGTCTGACAGCCCACTAATCTCATGCAGATAGTCCCGTGCACCTGACATGACCCTAGGAGAGGGCAGGTCTGCAATGAGTGGCCCTGGGAGAACCTGGCACCCAGTTCCTGAGTGGCTCTGCTACCCTGGCTCCTTAGCCATAGCAGATATCCAAGTTGCAACTGTGGCTTCCCAGGACTGCCACAGCAGAGGCCGCAGAGGCCACGCCCCACGCCTGTTAATTGCCACTGACAACACAAAGAAGAGCTGAATAGACCGAGTGTGTCCAGGGTGGGAAGGAACCGAGGGGAGGCAGAGAACTCACAGGAGGCAGCAAGAAGAGCCTGTGGGCTCTGGGCCCTGAAGAGTTGCAGGGGACCGTCACCCTTCAGTGTCATGATCTCAGTCCTCAGGGCTCGGAGAGGTTCCGCTGGCCATTGGACAGATAAAAAGTCCTGCCACCTGGGGTCTGTGAGGGAAACAGACCCTTGTAAGTCTGAGGTGTGCATGGGGGCTATGACGTAGGTAGCTGCCTCCACCTCCCACTGCTGCTCCTGCTGCTGTCAGCCCTGAGAGAGGGAGAGGAAGGCTGCCGTGGCCAGCTCAATCTGCTGCTGAAGAGCTTGGTCCTGTCCTAATTAAGAAAAGGAATGCTTGGCCAGCCGGCTGGTGACACAGGGGCCAGAGTCCATTCCTTATGCTGACTTCCACACAGAACATTTACACTGAGGTGCACACTGAAGGAGGTGTAGCCTAAAATAAGCGAGGTTCCCTGACAGAGGCATCTGATTTGCCCCAGGCTTTCTTTCCCTTTCTAGAATCTGGTGGTTGAGGAACCAGTTTAACCACAAAGGGCTCAGGAGCCCTGCACTGCAGGCTCTGTCTTTGTAGTTTAAGTGAACCAGATGCTCCACAAAGATTTTGTGGCAGAGAAGGAAAATAAAGGCTGGGATTGGTCCAGTTGACAGAGCACTGGCTAAGCTTGCAGAAGCGCTGGGTTCAATCCCCAGCACTGCATGAAGCAGGCGTCCTCAGCTTTATAGGGAGTTCAAGGCCACAAGGGCCACACACCTGGTCTTCTAGAGAGTAAGCTGGAGAGAGAAGCAGGAGGAAGAGAGAGAAGAGAGCACCTTAGGACATCCCTTAGGTGGGTCAGGTTGCATCAAATCTAAAGACCGAATAGAGGAAGTCAAGATTGTGGGCCACTTTACGAGTCTTTTCCTGAGTACTAAGGCCTAAGACGCTAAAGGAAAGGAAAGCGGTCTTGTGCTCCTAGTTCAGAACCCCAGCACAATCCCACCCGGAGGTAGTGGAGTCTAGATAAAGAGCCAGAGAACCCCACCCTCCGGCCAAATGCAGCCAACCTTCCTGTCTTTGTGAAGTTTTGTTGCAACACAGCCATGTCCATGTATTTACAGGTTATTTACCAAGACCCTCCAGGTGGAATGACACAATGGTGTGGTTTGGAAGAAGCACTCTCACAAGCTAGATAAAAGTTTGCCGGCTTGTGATCTAAAGAGCATAAAGTGCATTGCCCCGTCTGTGCATGCGGCTTCTAAACAAAGCAGGCAAGAGCAGAATCCTTACAGTCTGTTTCTTCCTGGGCTTCGTAACATTTGGCTAAGTGATTATTTACTTAGTGTCCACCAAGCTTTAGTTAGGCCGCTGTGGTGGATGCACACTCTACCCGCTGGAGGGCTGGAGGGGTGGCACAGCAGGGGTGGCTTGGCCAGCCAGCAATGCCCAGGGCAAGCCTGGGGAGGAAGCCTGGCATGCACTCTGGGCCGGCTGAGTGCCGGGCTCCGCAGGAGACCTTTCAGGGTGTCACACGCTGGTGGGAACGAGGAGCTTGGAGAATCCTCAGTGGTTAAATGTTGTCCTCCCCTTGCATACTCAGTGTGCGCATGCATACGTGGCTGCGTATGCGAAGGTGAAGGTGTACATGTCTGTGTAAGCAGAGCCTAGAGGTTGGCGCTCATGCCTTCCACGGTCACTTCCAGCCTTATCTCTTTTGGGGGGAGGAGTGGCATGTGGTTTTCACTGAGCCTGGGCAGGCTGGGCAGCCAACGCCAGGAACCCCCCTCTCCCCGACCCCGCAGCATTGGCGTGTGGCTATACTTTTGTAACATGTTTTTTAGGGGGTGCGGGGGGGATCAGAAATGACTCCTCAAGCTTATGTGGCAAGCACTGACCGAACCCCCCTTCCAAAATCTTCTCATCAAAGTCCTTCTCACCCCCAGCTACCTTCCTGGGTTGGTCTCGAATGAGGGAATAAGTGTGTGTGTGACAGTGATTGCAGAGTGCTTTTTCACACGTGTCCTCAAGTGAAGTCCTAGCTCGTGGGTGAGCTCCTGGACTAGTGCTAGCGCGGCAGGAACCAGCAGGAGAGGACACACGAGGAGAGAGTATCTAGGAAAGACTTTAGCCTGGAAGCAGGAGAGCGTCAGATCCCTATGTTTTCCATTGCCTTTTCCGTTCTAGTGAAAAGTGGGTTAGAGGCCACTGGACCCCTGCGCTCCATGCTAGGCGCTCCTGCTGGTCATCGGCCTATAGCAGATTGTCCTGCCTGCAAGAAGCAAAGAGCTTATTCAACAGCTCTGGGCACTGGCCAAACAAGGGGTGTCAGAGCTAATTGTGCCCCAAACCTCTGGCTCCAAGAAGGGTTCAAAGCCCACCATGGCTTCATGAACACGTTTTCACTCAAGTTCCTTCACCACAGCATTTCAGGACTTCATTTAAGACCTTCACAGATTTGTGGTTGAGGAAAGAGGACCCAGCAAGAAGGATATTCGTTTACACCAATCGGGCAGAGGACAAGTGTGTGGGCTTGTCCTGCCCACCTGCATTTTTTTTTCCAATACCCAAAGGAAAAGCAAGGCCCCAAATGCATGGGAAGGTGAGGCCAATGCTCTGTGCTTGCTTGGGGAAAAATTGCAAACCTGAAATATCACAGCAAGAAAAACATGTCTTACCAAAGTGCAAACCAGACACTTGGCATTGGCTCTGTGTGACGCAGAGCTCCGGCTGGCAGGAAAACCACAGTAAAGGGCTGATTATCCTGTGAAAGCACATTCCACAGTCTGTCCAAGGCTATTTTTGTTTTACAATAAGGTACAATATGTTCCGTGATGTTCTCAAGCATGGGCACTTAAAAACTTCTATCTGTATGCTCATTAATTCCAGTAAACCGAGGAGAACCTGTTGGTCAGCAAAGCGCATCAGGTCTCCGGCCCATTAAACGCAATGGCAGTGACACACACACACACACACACACACACACACACACACACACGGAATGCTTTCAACAGTCAGAGCACTGATGGCTGCCCCCACGTCTGTGACAGCTGTAGCAGAAAGCTCGGGTGAACTGCGTCTTATGGACCAAACACCAAAGCATGATGTTTTTTAAAAATGAGAAGTTTTGAAAGTCATGTTTAGTCAAGTGTTCTTTGTTTAAAAACAATCCCTAAGTCTGCCTCGTAGAGGTGCCAAGACGGAATGGGTGAGAAAATAAGCTTGCTGTGTTAAGTTCGGGTCTGTGCACACTGGAGCCGCTCCGGAAGACGGGGCTGGACTTTCGGTGGTGCGGGGCATCTGAGAACAGCCTTCCTTTTGCCTCACGAGGCGGGGCAGCTTCGAGGGTGCCCCTGGGAGCCGAACTGGGCACCTGCCCTCCACTTAAGAGCCGTGCCTCGCTAATGCTTAACCGGCTGTCGCCAGTGCTGTCACCACAGTCCTGCTAGCTGCTGAGAAAGGCTGGGAAGCTGGACACAGCGGATTGACATCCAGCCTCCGCTGGCTGCTCCAAAGGGTGCAACTGGAAAGCTCAGCAAATTCCTCCTTGTTTGTGTCCTTTGCAGACTTTGACAAGTTCATAGGTCAAGAAAAGGTCAGCCATCTGCAACACCTTGGTGAAAGCCCATAGTGTGTGTGTGTGTGTGTGTGCGCGTGTGTATGTATGTATCAAGAAGACACAAAGTGGAATTCCTTCTGGGGCTACAGTAAAAACAACACTCATTCTACAAATTTACACCTCATAAGAAAATGTACACAAGCAGGATTATTGTTCCAGGTTTCTAACAACTTTGCTGAGGAGATTAGGAAACTTGAGCCAAACATCTGCATCAAATGATAAATCGAGGGCAAGAAAGTCCTTTTCCACGCACGGCAGTCACAGCAGCTGCTCCGACACAGACAAGCCCTCTGCTTTCACTTATTGCTGAGGTGAGTGTCCAAGCCAGGCTGCCTGGCTAGTGCGGGCACTACAGGCGTCCCTTTTGTGACCTGATTTTTTTTTAAGTTTTATTGTTTTATTTAAATCTTTTTCTTTCTCAGATGGTGGTGTTCTTTTTTTTAAAAAAAATATAATTTATTCACTTCACATCCCCCCATCTCTTCCTGGTCCCGCCCTCCCTCTCCCTTCCTAGCCCCCTCACCTAATCTCAGCCATATAACACAGGAGAACCACACTACCATCCACAGACCTACAGAAGCTAAACAACAAGGAGGACCCCAGGGAGGACGATTAGTACTCCTTCAGAAGGGCAAATAGCACAGACCCCAGAATCAACGAAGAGAGGGAACAGGATGGGAGCCTACCACAGATGTCCTCTGAAAGACTCCACCCAGCCAGGGATGGAAGCAGATGCTGAGACTCACAGCCAAACTTTGGGCAGGGAACAGGGAGTCTTATAGAAGAAGAGGGTGAGCGAATAGAAGGACCCAGAGGGGACAGGAGCTCCACAAGGAAACAAACAGAGCCAATAAATCTAGGCCCATGGGGGCCTGCAGAGACTCATGCACCAACAAGGCCCATGCATGGAGATAATCTAGAACCCCTATACAGATGTGGCCCATGGCAGCTCTGTCTCCATATGGGTTTCCTAGTAAGGGAAACATGGGCTATCTCTGACATGAACTCAGTTGCCTGCTCTTTGATCAGCTCCACCTGGTGGTGGTGGTGGGACCCTTGCCAGGCCACAGAGGAAGAGGATGCAGGCAGTCCTGATGAGACCTGACAGGCTGGGGTCAGACGGTAGGGGAGGTGACCCAAAATTTTATTTTCAGATAAGCCTGATGACCCCTTTCTCTGTCTTTGACTTGCTCAGTGGCCTGTTAATGTCTTGTATATCTCCATGGTACCTTCCTCATAAAAAAACAAAACAAAACACAACCTTGTTTTTATTTAGTTTTTATACAGTACCAAAAATGTGGTATAAGTCAGCACCTTTCCTGTTGATCCATCTTCAGTGGAAAATTTTAAGTGCTTCCAAGAGAAAAAAAAAAGTAGAGAAAGAGGAGAAAATAAAAATAAGCCAACCCCCAAGAAGATGTCCTTCGGACCTACTGTGTGCAGTCTCTGCCTGCAGAGCCCTTGGCTCTCAGGGAATATTCAGGGTAGGGAGGCAAGACATGTTAGACGGATGTCCTGTATTTTATGGCCTTTCTGTTTGTGGGTTCTTGACCTTGGCCCAGTCAGACAACAACCTTGTTGAAGCAGAGAAGTGATAAACACATCAAATTGTAAAGAAAATGTCAAGCCAGAGCGATTTCCCCTTGACTCCTTAGTAGTGAGTGTGAGCATGCCACCAGCTCCCTGGAGCTCACCGTAAGCAACCAGCTCTGGATGTTTCTCCCTCAGCCACACATGGAAAGGGCTTTTCCCTTCCTTCCACCTGCAACAAGAGGCCAACACTCAACCTCTGTGGCTCAGTGGGAAATTCTGAGTGCTGTGCAGATAGTCACTGTCATGCCTGCACACCCAGCGGCAGGGCTTTCCCTTACCGACTTGCTCTCAGCCCTAGATCCCCATCCTGGGCCTCACTCTTAACTGGGAGCAGCCTTTGTCTCTGGAATGCTTTAGGAGGAAAGGAGACACCGGATACCGAGCAGAAACACACCTTTTCCTGCACTCTTGTTCTTACACACAAGCCCAGGCAGCCTGTATTGGAAAACTTGTATCTATCACTCTGACATTTCCACTCTCCACTCTCCTCTCCCCTTCCGCTGTGGAAAGTTCTTCTAGGGAACAGTCTTTCAGTTGGTGATGCTTCATCTAAGGCTTAAAAATTACATCCTCCAGCCTGACGCCAGAGGTAGGCACACTCTGTCTTCTGTCTGTCTGCCAGACATCTTTGCCTCTCTGTCTCTGACTCTGTCTCTGTTTGAGTCTCTTTGTCTGCAATCCTTGTATGTGCTTGTGTTTGCATGTGTGTGCAAGCCAGGGTGCATGGGTGCACCTGTCTGTGCACAGTCAGGTGGCAGCTGAGGTCAGAACACCGCCCACCCTCAGAAGATTCTCCCTCTGACCTGGAATTGGATGACAGCCCATGCTGACTGGTCAGTGAGCCCCAGTGTCTGTCTGTCTCCACTTCCCCAGTGCTGGAATCACAAACACACCACCATGCTTAGCTTTCTCATGTGGGCTCTGGGGATGGTACTCAGAGATTCATACTTGCAGAGAGAGCACTTTCCCCATGGTCTCCCCCTCCCCTAGACTGGTTTTCTAATGGTGAACAGTTCTGTATCTGCTGCTCACAGGAAGCAGCATCCGAGCAAATGTCCAGATGCCCCTGTTACAGGAAGGTCCTGATGCTGGGCTGGTGTGCCCGGGACACTCTTGGCTCACCTCTGCCTGTATCTCTTTCCACGCTGAGGGTCCCCCAGGGCCACTGAAACCCTGGAGCTAGCAGCAGAGGATTATCGACAACGCGGCTACATGTGCATGCCCGAGGCTGCCGTTTCTGAGGTTGCTGACCTCAGCGGCTCGGCTCTGCTATTGCAGAGTCTGTGAGGAGTGGGACACTCTCACAGTGAGAAATTGGTGAGGCTGCCCACTCCCCGTGCACAGGAAGAAGAAACACATCCCGCAAAGACAACCCCACTCACCCACCCCTTCCCACCCCTAAACTTCCCACCGCCGTCATCGGTAGCCTCCAGGGACCCAGCCGTGACATTCGGGGCACTTAAGATCCAGATTCCATGGGGATCCCAGATAGTTTTGCATGACTGTGTGTGTGAGAGAGAGTATGTGTGTGTGTACCTTTCTGTGCGTGTTCACATGTGTGTGAGGGAGTGGGTACATGTGTGTACACATGTGTATATGCTGTAAGTCAGCTTTAGATGTCACTTCTCAGGTGCTGTCCCATGACTTCCTCAGATAGGGCCCCTCATTGCTAGGAACTTGCAGATTGTGCAAGGCAGGCTGATCAGTCATGGAGTGACCACATGATCCACCTGTCTTCCTCATGAAATTACCAGTGTGTGCCGCTACACTGGATTCTTTACACAGGCTCGGAGCGTCGCAGTCCTGTCTTTTTGTGTGCGCAGCGATACTTTATTGGCTGAGCTATCTCCTACCTCTGACAGCCTTAAACCCTTCTCATTCATCTCCTTTTCTTCACATTCAGAGGTGACGAGAAGTTCAAGCCTTGTGCAGTCTGGCTCGTATGCTAGGGACCATCCCCTACACACTGTAAGTACAACGTAACAGCTGAGAGCCCACCTTACCCTGCTGTGGAACCTCATTATGGAGTGAAGGAACCACTTCCCATGACCAGGGTGGTGCCAGGAGTCACAGCCACATTGTGGATGAAACTTCCGAGGACCTGCCCCCTCCGCTCCGTTCCCTTGCCTTGTGTCTTCCTAACCATGGACCAGCCAATCTCTTGGGATATGGAACAGCAACAACAAAAATGGTGGCAGGGATGGCTGGGTGGCCAGCAAGGAGCAGCCAGGCCCATGATGAGACAGGGGGTTAGTCTCTGTGGTGGTTGGAATAAGAATGGCCCTCGAAGGCTCACAGGGTTGAACACTTGGCCGTGAGTAGGTGGACTGTTGGGAAGGATTAGGGGGTGTGGCCTTGTTGGAAGAGTTTTTAAAAGCCCACATCAGACCCAGGCTTGTTTTCTCTGTCGCCATCTTGTGGACCAGATGGGAGCTCTCAGCCACTGCTCCTGCATGCTCCCTGCCATGGTGGTAATGAACTCATATTCTGGAACTGCAAGCAGGCTCCCTGTTAGCTGTTTTCTTCTGTATGTTTCCTTGGCTGATGGCATCTCCTCACAGCATGGAACAGTCAATGGGGCACACCCCTGCCTCCCAAACCACCCGTTCTGATGCTTCTCAGGCCTTCCATAGCACCCTTAGTTGGTTCAGCCACTCGGAGCCAAAGGTAGCTCCAAATATAAGGTTTTTGGGGAATGCGATCCATCATCCCTTGGTGGAGGCCGGTACTTTTCCTGGGGTGTGAACTGGTCAGGACCATAAGGCATGTGCCACACCAGAGGACAGGCTGGAACAGACAGGGATGGTTCCAACTGTGGAGCAGTTGCTGAATATTTCAGGGCTGAATCCACTATAGGATAAACAAAGCCGCTTAAACTAACACACTGTCCTTGTAACTGGACACATTCTTAGTGTTCTGAAAACCAGCAAATGAGTCAGCTTTCTGTGGCTATAATGAATCATCTGAAATGATGAAGTAATAAAGGAAAGGGGCTTCAGTTTGGTTCGCAGACTTGGAACTTCTGCTCTGACCATCAGTTTGAGCTGGTGGGCATGGGTAGATATGGCTATATGGTCCTTAGTACAAGGGCAGGAAGCTGTCATTGAATGTCTAATGACGTCCAGGGTCCACATGTTAAAGGCATGTTCACACTCCCCAGTGGTAGAGTTAGGGCACACCCTGGAGTGGGCAGCTGGCCCTGGCTTCCTCGTCTTGCTGTGTCCTGTCTGTGGGGTAGGTGGTTCTGCTTGCTGAGGGCTCCTGCCATGATGCGGTCTGAACATGGGGAAAGTGACCTAGCAACATAGCCAGCTTGCCCGGCAGGTATGGCCGGCAGGTGCCTGGCTCAGCCACAGGTAACAAAACACCTCTGTTGCCAGCTTTGTGTTTGTTCCATTCTCAGACTTGTTTGACTAGAGACACCAGGCAATTTAAAAACCGAGGAATAAAGACAGTGAAAAGAACCACTTGGTATTTGGCTTCCTCACGAAGTAGCAAATCTTTTAATATGAACACTCCCATTTTGAGCAGCTCATACAGGCCTGGAGGAGCTCGATGATGATGTGTGAGCACTCACACCAGTTCTCACTAACCCCAGAGTGGAGTGTCAAAATAGGATGCCTGTGAGACTGTCTTAAAGGACCTAGTGGGGACCTCACTCAGCTCAGTCCTCAGTGGTGACATAAATTAGTTACACTGTTACATCTCTCAAGAAAGAAGTTTCTTTGCAGTGTTTTCTCTGATTGGCTGGGAGCCCTGGGTTACAATAACTAATTATTTTATTGTATAGATTTTATTCAGGGCATAACCAGGGTGTTCTCCCCCTCCCCCTTCTTTTCTCCTCTCCTCCCTAAAAATCTAGTCTGATCGAAAAGTGTAGACATGTTTCTTGATACAATTTCACAAACAATGCAAGATAACTGCCATTTGGATGTCATTGGTGTTGCACTGAGTGATTACCTGCAGTTCAGGAATGATATGTACGCCGCAGGATAGCTGCAGGTCATATGTAGCCATGTGCTGCTTCATATAAAACATGAGTGTCTTGGCGTCCATGGAAATCTTGGTACCAAACCTACCAAGGGTGAGATGCACACAGTGCAGCAGTCTGGCGGTGTAAGAAGTATTTTGGGAAGAAAAGTAAAATGCATTTTCTTTAACTTAAGTTGGCTTAGTGATCAAAAAAATACCATGAATGCTTCTGTAAAGAAAAAATATCCGTGGAAACTCACACAAACATGTTTCAAGTGAGTTGAGTTGTTTTGGGAACTTGGTTATTCACAATGCTCTCTGAACCGCACTGAAGAAGTAAAGGCTGACTGGCGGGAGCATCAAGAGCTGCAGTTTATCCAGAAGTCTCCAGCCCCAAGGCTGGAGGCGAAGAGAAGAAGGCAGCTGCCAATGTTACAGCTCCGGGAGAAGCCTGAATGTGATGAGAAGACAGCTCGTGAGCCAGTCTCCAGGAAAGAATGTGTGTGGCTTTCCTGTAGAGAGCTCCAGCAGCCGGAAGCAGAACCATGAAAACCATGACCCAGAGCTCCCCCGTGACGACACACAGAGCACGTCACTGGTGTCCCGTCACTGGTGTCAGCACTGGGGCAGTGCTGCCTTCGCTCGGCACAACAGTAGCCCGGCTGAGCCAAGTGTCAGTCTCCTCTGACCCTCCGGACTCACTTGCTGCTTCTCCCACTCAGAAGCACTCATCACACCTCCACGAAAGTGTTCTCAGTCGTTTCTCCCTGCCGTTCTGCCTCCCTCACAGGCCTTCCGTTTCTAAAGTCCCAGGAGACTGCAGGCGTGTACGGAGAGTGAGTGCCTGAGCCCCAGAGCCGTCTGCTTTGAAGAGCAAACCAACCAAACCAAATCGTCCTGAACTTCCCACACTGGTCCCTGTCTTGTGCCTCTAGATTCTCTAGTGCTGAGGAGGGCTGATGCCGGGCGGTGGGAGAGCGCCTGCACACCAGCCTGTGTGCCCATGTTGGTATGGCGTGTCTGAGCGTGCGACTGCACTGGTTACTTTGCTGTTGCTGGGATTGGGCAACATGACCAAATGCAATGCAAAGAAGAATTTATTTTGGGTTTTGGTTCCAGAGAGATGAGTGTCCCTGGTGACAGGGCAGGCCTGGCGGCAAGCAGTGACACAGGAGTATAAAGCTCATACCTCAAACTGCAGAAGAGAGTGAACTTAAAATCTCAAAGCTCTGCCTGTGATGTACAAGGCTGCACCACCACAACCTTCCCAAATGCACCATTAACTGAGGACAAAGTGTTCAGTTGTCAGAGACTATGGGGACATCCCTCTGAAATTACTGCAGCTTGTATGGGTATGTATGTGTGCATGTGGAAATTTGTGTGTACACATGTGAGCTGATATATCTGGATTCAATTCTTCACATAGGTATATGATTTTGAGTCTGTGTGCGTGCGCACGCACGCATGCACTCATATGCCTAAGTGTATCTGTTCATTTATACACAATGTAAGCTAAGAGGAGGACCTTGATTGCCCAAATCAAGACCCACAGCCATGGAGTTTAAAGAATATGCTTCTCAAAGGGATTTCTACAAGCACTTGACAGTAGTGGGCCGTAGACCAGCCATTTCAGGTGGTCACATACTCAAGCAGGGGTGCCAATTCAGAGACTGGAGGAATCAATTTTATAGAAATGGCTGTGTAACCAAAAGAAATCTGTATACTCAGCATAATTCCAATCAATATTGTAGTAACACTCTTCAGAGAAATCGAGAATAATAAGCCAAATATTTACATAGACACACAGCAGATGCTGGGCAGGGAAAGTAATCCTGAATAAAAATAACTTTTAGAAATTTCAGTACCTGATTTCAAGGTAGACTACAGAGTAATGATAATAACAGCAGTATGGCACCAGCACGAAACGGATAGAGAGATCAATAAAACAGAATAGAGCACCCAGGTACACGACCATACAATAGCCACCTGATTTTTCATGAAGACGGCAAAATGCATAGTGCACTGAAGACAGCATCTCCAACAAATTGTGCTGGAAAAACTAGATCTCCACATGGAGAAGAGAGAAACTAAATACTCGTCTCGAAACCCACAAAAATGTATTCCAAATGGATCATGGATGTCCGTGGAAGACCTGGGGCTCTGACACTGTGATGAGAGAAAGTAAATGTTTGAACACATAGACATGGGCAAGGGCTTTCTGACTTTGACTCTAGTCACGCAGGAAATAACAATGATCAGCAAATACAATCTCATGAAATTAAGAGGGTTTGTGCAGTAAAGAGAAGTGCTAATCAAGAGACTAGACAACCTGCAGAACGGGAGAGAAGCTTTGCCAGCTGTGTACCTGACAACAGACAGGACCATGCGGGATTCAGGAAACTAAATGTTAAAATAAGGAGCCCAATAAAAATGAGCTGTGGGATGAACAGAAACGTCAAAAGAAGAAACACATGTGGCTGATAAGCATTCTCAAAAGCATTCGCCATCCTTAGCCATCAGAGAAACACAAATTAGAACTACCAAGAAATTCTGTCTCAGCCTAGTCAAAGTAGCTGTCCAGAAAACAACCGAGAAAAACACTCATGGTGGTATGTGGAAAGGGGAAAGTTTCTCTGCTGTTGCTTTGGGCGTGAATTGGTACCGTTGCTATGGAAACCAACGTGGAGGTTTCTCAAGAGCTGGAAATAGAACTGCAGTGTGATCGGGCTACAGGCACCCCAGGAACGCCACGTCCTCCCGGGAGCCACTTACACGTGCAAGTTTGCTGCTGCTCTACTCACAACGGCTAGGAGATGGCTCTCAGCCTAGTGGTCCATCAGCTGCTGTGTATCAACTACAAAGAGAGAGGACATTTGCAGGAGAAATGGGTGGAAAAATAGAAGATCCTAAATGAGGCAGCCCTGGCCCTCTTCTGCCCTCTGTGGGTGCTTGGACATACCTGGGCATACAAGACACATAGACAAAAATACACATACACATAAATAAAATAAACCTCTAAAAAATAAAAGTGTAAAATAGAATGTGAAGATGTAGGGACAGCATAAGTGACACTTGTCATTTGTCATGAAGATAGAAACTGATTTTTTTTCTTTTTGGTTTGTTTTCGAGACAGTGTTTCTCTTATTTTTAACACAAGATCTGAAAACTGTAAATTATGAGGAAAATTATGGGGGAAGGGATTTATGAGTGAAATGAATCTGGAGAGAAAGGTGGAGAAAAGTGAATGAACAAGCTACCAACAGACAAAAACGCTAAGAACTCTGATCCTGACCTGTGGGCCTGACACGCTGCTCTGCTGAGTGAGAAATGACTGGCCATGCACCTCCCAAGTAGTCTTTACACTCTTGTCTTGTGGGTGTGAGAAAACATTAATATCCCAATTATTGCATCACTTACATCTCACAGATTCTGATTTGTGATAGAGAACTCTTTCTGTTCAACAAATATGGCCTTAAAATACGAATTCAAATAGATGTGTCTTGCAGGAAGACACACATGGCCAGCCACCCCAGCACAGCCTTAGCTACTAGCAAAACAGAAATTCAAACTGCAACATGAACTCACTTGCCTTGTGGAATGACGGTTACCAGAAGGCAGTCGCCAAAAACTGATGGTGGACTTTTGGAGATGTCGGTGGGATGTCAAAATGCTAGAAGTACTTTGGTAAGTACCACCGACTTTAGTTGCATACTCCAAAGAAAGAAAAACATGTTATTTCAAAAGCTCATTGTATGAATGCTCATAGAAAAATTTTTTCTAACTGTCAGTGGTGAAAACAGTCTAAAGACCTGCTGGCTGGTGACTGGATGAATAAGTGAAGACATATCGAAACAAGAATGCTGTTCAGCCTTAAAAGGCAGCACACTACAGACACACATCACAGTGTGGAGAAACCTTGGGGACACTATGCTAACCAAAGGCCTGTCACAGACGTCCTCACCTTACGATTCCATTGGTGTGACATGCTCAGAACAAGCCACCTCACAGAAGCAGAAGCAGATTGTGGTTTCCCATGGCTGGGGCAGCGGGATCAGAGAGAGGCTGACAGTAGATACATATAAAATATTCTGCAACCGGCGGTGTTTACACATCTCTGTGAATATACCAAACGCAGAAATGAGTAGCTGAAAAAGTAAATTCAGTGGTCTATGAGGACAATTCTGCAACATTGTTCCTTGGAGATTTCTATAATAAGGGATAAAAATAGTATTTTGCTGCCAGTTGGATTTCAGGTTTATGATACATTGGTAGCTGCTCTCTGTGCAGTCTATTTGGTGTGTTCTTTTAGTAGGTTTGGGGTAACTCAGGATGCTTTCATATATCTTAGCCCATTCCTAGTTCATTCTCTAAACACCCCTGCCATTAGTAGTATTAGTTGTTAAAATGAAAGAAAATCCCAATCATTCAATTTTACCAATAAAGCCCCAGGAACCAGATGCTGGGGTGAGAGCCTCTGCCTCAGAGAGGCAGAGAGAGCACCAGCGGACCTTCCTCCTCAGCACAGGTCCTGAAGGAAAAAGCCAAAAGTCCTTCTTCTTCCCCAGGCTGTCCTAAGTACTCCTCTCTCAATACCCTTCTTTCTGTTAATCCCTGTCAGCTGGTTTCTTGCTCAGCCTCTTGACCCTGGGTTAACTTCATTTAATCCTGTATACAGAAAGCTCCTGAATTTAAGGTGTGTGCTAGGGCTCAGCCACTCCACAACTAGAAACAGGTTTTCACAGTTCACAATCTTGGGGTTCACAGTGGAATCAAATATCTGGCAACAGGTTTTTCCTGGAATGTTTTTTCATCTTTTCTCTCATAGGACACTCTCTTGTGTTCAAGCCCCTCATCATAGAGCTTCTTATACTTTATGGTTTTATCTTGTTTAAACTTTTGTTTCTACTCAAATCTAAGACATAAATTATTTAACAGATTCCTTTAATACTTTAAAATTGGTTTTAAGTCTAATCCATCTGGAGTTTATTGTGGGTGATACATAGCAGGAATTCCACATTTCCCTTTTTCTGCTTGGAAAATGAAATGTTTCAGTTTATCCCTTCCTCACCAACTTAAGATGCCATTTGCTCTATGATGTACGTGAAAGCATGTAGCCAGCTTCCTGGGTCCTCCAGTCTGAGCTTTCTCCTCGACTGAACTGGCTCTGCTGAAATAGCACACATTGAAAATTTTCCTAACTTTACAGCCAGGCTTAATCTCTGCTAAAGTGAATACTAGATTGTCACAGCCATAAAAAATAAAGATGTCTGGTTACAGAAGAGGCTGTGTCCAGCTGGCTTTGGCACCAAATATAAGAAGTCGGCGAGGAGACTGAAGAACAGATTCAGCTCACCCCCAGGACGGCTGGAGCAACCCTTTGCTTGTCTGGGAGCTTGCCCTCTACAGACCCTGCAACCACATTGCGCCAGGTCTGCCATTTTTGTGTGCCTTCCCGAAGCCCAGAAACTGCTGTTGGAAGACTGCGTTCGCAAGCTGTGAGATGAATCAGATGGCCTGTCTTACGGCCTCCGGGCTCCAGGACATGCTATGGGAGTTGCTGGCTTTCTGAAATTCTTGGGTGGGGGGCAGGTGATTTGAAGCTGTGGGCCTGTTGTAAAGTCCTTGCTCCTGTGGGCTGGGTTCCTTCACTAGCTTCAGGGAGTAAGGCATCATTCCTATTTTCTCTCTGTCCTGGTGAAACTATACAGAGGTGCCAGTCCTCTGAAAGCTTGGCAACTTTTTCACTGGAACCACCTGACGTCACGTGAGGTAAACACTCGGTCACATGCCAGCAGGTTCTCTGCCATGTCTCCCTCTCACCGAGAAACAGCGGAGCAAAGCATCCATGCCTAGACTGGGGCTGTCCCTGCATTGCTTTGGATCCCCAACTATGCGCAAGACCACAGGGGTAGAGCAACCAACCAGCCCCGTGGAGAGATCCAAAAGGTGAGGAGCTGAACTCTCGTCCCTACCTTCAGCTGATAGGTGTCCGTGATGCTTGCCAGGGCTCAGTGGAAGCCTCTGGAAGGTTTGAGACAGAGCAAGCTTGTGAGCTGCAGGCCGCCTCACCACCGCCTCGTGAAACAATGAACATTCGTGTTAAATGTCTTTTGCAGTTTGTTACACAGCCATAGATAATACACGCATAAGTAAAATAGTCACCATAAATGAAAAATCCAAATGAACTAAAGAATTAGAGTGTTTGTATACAACTGGGAACAACTATAACAAATGACTATTTGATTTCTCTTGAGTGTGGGTCTTTCCGGTAAAGCCTGGGCATTTTCAGTGGCGAGGTCAGGTTTCACATTGTCCCCGGGAGCACACAGCTAACCTGCTGGTAGGGTGCAGGGTTTCCCAGCAGTTAGTGCAGCCCTGGCTATGGGGTTTCTAAGCCTAGGTCTCTGCCCAGACCTGCCCACACATTCCCTACACACTAAGAAACTCCACCTCCCCAGGAGTCCAGAGGGGCCCACCAGGCAGCGTAGGACGCAGGCTGGAAGGAGCACCCTGGGGTGGACCGCTGGACACAAGCGTTCAGCGGTTAAATCACTGGCTCAGCAAGACCTAGAGGCAAGTCTAAAAGTACCGACCTCTCTGCTCAGTGACTGGAGATTGGAGAGAAGGGGCAGGCTTAGAACTAAGCACACAGTGACATATTCACTGTCACTGTGCTCAGATCAGGGGTCCCCTGGGGGAGGCAGCATGGTCTGAACTGTGTCCTCCATGAGGTGATGAAGTTCTAAGCTCGGGGAAAGGAGAGTTTACTTAGAAACACACGGAAAATCACCAACTCGGATCACTCGAATCCAACATGACTGGTCTCCACAAACAGCTAAGTCTAGACAGAGATGGACAGGATACATGGGCAAGATGTGGAAATGTAAGGAGGCTGTCAAGAGCGGGTGAGGAGCAGGTGACAGAATGACCCCTCTCCCCACTGCCATTTTGGAGTGCTGACAACAGGTCTGTCAGACTGTATCTGTCTGATGTTGAAGGTCCCAGGAGGCGAACATTGTGGGCTGTCTGCTGTGGCTGATGGCAGTGCCTGCCTACTGTTAAACAGCTCCGCCCAGGCCGCTGTGTGAGGGCAGGTACCTCAGTGGGTGGAAGGGGCTGCCACACAACCCTCTTCCTGGGGCAGGGTTGGCAGGTCCTGGTGGCTTTCTTTCAGTGTACATAGGCAAAGCAGTCACCATAGCTTCTCTGAGAAAGCATTCAGCAGGTGACCGCTGCAGGGAAAACAGAGTTCCCTCACAGGACCGCATTTGAAGCCATTACCCAGGCAATTCATGAGCATCTCCTCTGCTCCTGGTGAGGAACCGCCTCATGTCAGGGTGGAGGACAGGTTCTCATGTTCTAACGTCCCCAAGAGGCAGCAGACGGGTGCGATGCTGAAACAGGCACAGAGATGATTCCCAGGGGCCCTGGCTCTCTTTGCTACACTGTGACTCAGGCCTCCAGGATGCCAAGCAGTGTGTGGGACTCAAGGGTAGAATTTTGAAAAGGTAAGTTGAGACCCATGAGTTTTCTTTTCCTGGGAACTGATAGTTTGTGGAGAGGGGTCTTTGTCAGAACCATGGTGGTCTCAGAAGACAGCGTTTTTGTCCTTTTCCTGAGACTGCGTTTAAAAAAATCTCTAAATAGCTGTGTTCTTCTGCATGTGCATGATGGGGAGTGGGCTTGCCGCCTTTTTCAGCCATATTGAGTATTTTAAGTGTGCTATTTAAAATTCGGGAAAGGAATTCTTAGACATGTGTTGGGTAGAGCTGTTTAAAAGTAAATCTTCAAAGATGGCAGGTCCAGCCAGCTTTCATTCTGAAGAAGTAAGCACAGTCTATTTTAATGTCTTATGTGATATTTACTCATTTTTGTATTTATGTGTGTTATTTTTATCTACCCACGTTTTACATTTATATGCTCCATATTTTAGAGATGTGTTCAGTTTTATTTTATGTTATGGGCGTTTTGCCTGCTTATATGTCTGTGCACCACATTCATGCTGAGTGCCTGCAGAGGCCGGAAGAGGGCATCTGGTCCTCTGTGAGTAGAAATACATGTAATTGTGAGCTGCCCTCGGGGTCCTGGGAACTGAACCTTTGTCCTCTGGAGGAGCAGCAAGTGTTTGTAATGGAAAAGCCATCTCTCGACATCATCTCGACATGCTCCATATTTTATGCTTAAAAATATATAGATATTCTGAATAGACTGCAAAATGTTAAAATTATTTTGACTTTAATATTTTTGAAGTCCTGAGGATGAAGCCCAGAGCCTAATGGGTAGCAGGCAAATCTCTACCCTCAACCTGATGGCAAAAGCCAACTAAATGTTGTAGGTAAAAATTCCAGATTTCAAGGAAATGAAACAAGAGTTTTATAAAAACATGATTATTTGATTAAAGAAATGGCTCAATTGTTAATACCATCTGCTGTTCTTCCCCCCACCCCCTACACATTGGGTAGCTCACAATGGCCTGTCACTCTAGTTCTAGGGATTCTGATCCCTCTTCTGGCCTTTATAGGCACCTGCGTATGTGTGGCATGTACACACACACACGTGGGCATGCCCCCACACATAAAATGGGAAAAGTATTTGAAAAGATAGACACATAATTTTATAAGAAAAAGAAACATCCAACATAGAACAGTTAAGAGGTGGCATAGCCAAGAGAATGTTGCATTTTATACAAAAAACATGTGTTTTGCTTCTATACTCAGAAAAATCAATCATCCTTTGCTGATTTTCCCACGCACTTTCCTATTCGTTTGATTCCATCTGGACACTGGTTTGTGCAGTGTGAGAAGCCCCGTAGCAGCCAGTAGGATCCAGGAGTGTCAGGAAGGGAGAACCATTCCCCACCTCAGCGTTGCTGGGCTGGCCCAGCTCCAGCCCTCCTAGACCCCTGTACCACTGCCAGCAGACGCCCCTGACTTAGAGAAAACTGTGTGTGGCTCTCTCCTCACAGTGACTGACACCTGTTCCACGGAGCCTCGCGAGATCTCAGAATTATTTGCTCTAGCCATTCAAAATAGCAGAAAGCATTTGATCCTCCTTAATCAATCTGTATTTTACGACCATACCACCCAGTTCAAGGGCATATGTTTCTTGGCAGAACTTACGACATGAGCTCACCCAAAGATTCAAGAGTAGCAGAGAGCTGGAACCCAGTTACAACGTTCTGGTCCCCGCATGTTGCGCCAGGTGTGTGTTCTTCACCCCAGGCTGCAGGGAACTTTCTAGAAGGAGTAGTTTGTCCATGTTGACTGCATACTTGACTGCAGTGTTGCACAGAAGATGCCGGGAAGAATGGGCCTCTATTTCAGGAAAGGCTGTTACAAGGAACTGGAAAAACAAATTCTTCATAACTTCCTCTTGAGACCTTCATTAAGAGCGTTGGTTCTCAGATGAAGGGGATTAAGGAAAAAGGTATTTCAGCTGTTAGTTCATACCAGACCCTGAGCATCTGGCTCTCAACTCATGATGAGATAATTGTGAACACTCTCCTGAGCTGAGCGCTGTTTACCCTCTTGCTAGTAAGGATCCTGCTAACCTGAAACAGGCTTCCCATTGCTCCTCCTCAGCTCCCCATGGCAGGCTTTGTGTCTAAAGCCTCTGAGGGCAATTGTTCTCAGGTTCTCTAGAATGATGAGGTGGGAGAAGTGCCGTGACCCCTCCCCTCTAACAAGAAGGGTGAAGTCAAGCACAAAAGGGGAGAGGGATTTCCAGAGGGTGCGGTGAGTGCATGCAGCCTGGCTGGCCGCACTAGGTTGGTTTTCTCCATGCTAGGGTTGTTGGGTCGGGTGACAGGCTGCCCTACACTGGCACTGTACCATTAGCTCTGGCTACATCCGGGGAACATGCTGCAAGCCAGTCCTTCCGTCTTTTCAATTTGGTGTCAGAGATGTCATCATCGGTAAACAACAGAGGGCTATCAGTGGGGGAGGCTCTCAGTGTCCTGGCGCAAGCAGGTGGCTGCAGAAACTCATAGAGAGGTTCTGATGCTGCCCTGCCCTGCATCCTATAACTTGCCTTTTAAACAACAGAAGAGAGCTGGAAGAATGATAAGCAGGTAGAAAAAAAAAACCTCTTTGGGCAAGATTTCAGCTGGTTTGGGTTTATGCTCTTTCAAAAGCAAGAGCCTTAAGCCAGAAGGGGAGCAAACTGGGATTGCCGCTAGCCACACCGGTATATGTGTGCTCTGCCGAGAACCAGAGCTGCAGGATTTCCTCACAGACACTGAGGGCAGTGGAACAAACTACCTCAGAGACTACGCCGCCTCCAGAGATGTCCCGAAGCAGGGAGGGGCTTGTCAGTTGCTGTTTTCAGTGTTGTTTTCTGGCCTTTGCAAAGGTGCACCAAGAAAGGCAGACAGTGTCTTTACAACTTGAAAGCAAAGGAAATCATTAATCTGGTTCCTTTAGGCAAGGAGTTCTAATTGATCAGGACTCAAAATATACGGTCTGGATTCTTTCGGTTGATGAAATTTGCAACCCATTAACTTTTCTTTATCTTAGAGCCAAAATCACTAGGACTAAGATAAACAGGAAAGGGCAACAGTCCTTAGTTATGTGACAGACCCCAGTGTCCTGCAAGTGGACACCTCAGCAGCCTCTGTGACCACACCTGTCCCTCAGCAGACAGCCACGCAAAGCCTTTCTCTGTGAGGACGCTGGAGAATCCACAGGTGGCCCAGCATCTTGCTAGCAAGTCCTAGAAGGGCGGTGGGGTGCGGAAGAGGCTGACTCTGAGGCTGTGAACTAAAGAAAAGGGGGAGCAGGAGACAGAAATAAGCCCCGAGAAGCAGGTGGAGAGGTGAGCTGTAAGGCAGCACATCTTGAAGCGGGGGGGGGGGGTGAGACAGCGCTGGAGGGTTCCAAACACTCCCGGAGTCCCTGGGAGGGCAGCGGTAGTGAAGCCAAGGGCCATGGTGGAAGGAAGTGCTTCAGTTCTTTGCCAGTGAGGAGGTTTTCTCCTTGTGGAAGTTGCGCGTCCCATCTGTGGAGTTCATGTTACTATCCAAATCGGAAATCCTCTTGTCTAAGCACAGTGCGTGCTGAGGAAGAGCACAGTCAATTCTGTCCTTGTAGAGGGGCAAGGGTTAACAGAACATGAGGCCCCCTGCTAGAGCACTGGGATGCAACTCTATTCCTATATTTTCCCATGCACACCCACAGGGAGCAGAAGACCGTGATACTCAGATGTAATTAGCTAAGGATCCAGATGAGAACATGCTGGCATATGAGAGATGTGAAGACTAGTAAACTTTAAGTCCGTTACAGAGTCAACAGAGCGATTCAGAGATACAGTCACTTGAAAGTGGAAGCAAAAATCAGAGTGGAGTGTCCAATGAGTGACCAGGGGACAAATGGGTCCCCTGGAACCTTCCACGGTTGGGTGTTCCTGAAAACACCTTGCTCTTTAGGCTTTCTAGAACCATAAGGGAATAAACGTTGGTTTAAGTTATCAGGTGTGTGATTTAGATAGTGCTCCTTACAGAAACAGTTAGACCAGCTCAAAACTCAGCCAGGTTTCTGTCTCAGGGCCTTAAGACCAGATGAATGGGAGAAGCCAAAGCCAAGAGGCATGAAACCTGACTTGAAGGAGGAGTCTATCAAGTCAACAGCATCGACTCCACATGTGGTCTACCTCCTGAGGAGGACTGCTGCACAACAGGCTGGGAACCTGGAAGCTCGCAGGTGGCATTGCCCAAGTTCTCAATCATCTGTGTTCTTCTGAAGAGAAGCGCACCACCGCAAACGACAGAAAGCCAGAGAGCACTGCTCCCACAGCAGGGAGGGCTGCAGCTAAGGGCCTCAGTCGTTTCAGCTGACTCGCCGTGAGGCCCTTAGGACCCCGGCCCTGAGCTCTGAACCGCGAGGAATTCTCTGACTGTAGTACACTTATCAAAATTGGAATTTGCCATTGGCACCATCTTTACCTAGTCCACAGCTCATATGCAAAATTCGTCAATTTTCTTCCTTTTTCCTTCCTTTCTTTCTTCTTTCCTTTTCCCCTTCTTTCTTTTCTTCTTGCCTTTTTTCTTTCCTTCTTTCCTTCCTTTCTTCCTTCCTTCCTTCCTTTTTCTTTCTTCTTTCCTTTCTTCTCTTTCTTTCTTTCTTGATCAGGCTGGCCTCTAACTCATGAACTCACAGAGATCGGCCTGCCTCTGCCTCCCTGAGTGCCGGGATTACGGGTGTGTGCCACCACACCCAGCTCAGATGTTTCTTTTATTTGTACCTGGATTCAGGAAAGAGCCCAGACTCCCTTGCTGCACTTGGTCACTGCGTCACTGGGTGTGTGTTATTCTGGAGCAGCTTCCCAGCCTTCCATGGTCTCGCTTATCTTCGGTTCCGCAGAACTTGGGGAGCGTGGTGTAGTTTTCTCTTCAGTTGAGGCTCATCTTTCACGAGTGTCACATGGGGAACATGATGCTGGTTCACTCCACTACTCTTATTTTTGCTAATATCTTTCACTTGATTAAACTGAGTGACCAGCCACTTCCTCATTAAGTCCAGCCTTCCCAGTGGCCCTTCACCCCAGCTCCTCATGCTCAGCCCATGGAGGGCAGGATGTCTCAGGCTCTCCCGGGGTCTTCAGATACTCCGGGAAGGACGAGAGTCACTCGGGAGACCACAGAGGGCCAGAGTCACACAAAGGCCTGGCCTAATTTTCACAATCTGTTGCCTTTTGTCTTCAGAAGTACTTTTGATTTCCTCCTTTTCAGTCACTTAATTATCCTTCAAGTGTTCTCCAAGAGTCTAATAGCTTTATAGTTTCTGAAATAGCCTAATTTTTAAACATTTTATTTTTGTATTAGTTAGTTATGTGTGTGTGTGAGTGTGTATACACACAAATGCAGGTACCAGTGGTGGCCCTGTGCTGTCTAGTTTATGTCAACTTGACACAAGCTGGAGTCATGGGAGAGGAGGGAGACTTAGTTTGGAAAACACCTCCACAAGGTGGGCTTGTGGCTAAGCCTGTAAAGAATTGTCTTAGTGATTCATCTGGGAAGGCACTGCGTGTGGGGCCCTCCCTGGGCTGGTGTCCTGCATTCTGTAAGAAAGCAGCTGAGCAAGCCATGAGAGCAAGCCAGTAAGCAGCACCCTGCATGGCCCTCATCAGCTCCGGCCTCCAGGTTTTCCCTTGTTTGACTGACTTCTTTAGTGATGAACAATGATTTGGAAGTGTAAGCTGGGTGAACAGTTTCCTCCCTGATTGCTTTGGCCATGGTGTTTCCTCATGCTCAGCAGCCCTAACTAGGCACCTGCTCTAGAGATGGTGTTACAGGCCGTTGTGAGCCACTCTGGAGGGACCACATGCAGGTCTTCTCAAGAGCAATGTCAGCTCTTCCTGACCTCTCTCTCAAGTCCCTGCAGTAGCGCTTCTCAAGCATACTTCCATTTATGTAATTAACATAGCTCGTAGAATAGATTTCTTCCACAGCAATGGCCCTCCAGAAGCAGATGTGCCCGTGTATGACTTCCTTTAAATAAAGGGTCAATTATTGCTCAAGCCACCATCAGTACTTGACATGTGCCGAGATTCCTGAAAGAAGGGAGAACACTTCTTTAGGCTGAGAGCTAAGCAAATTTTGAGTGGCTTTACCCCCCACCCAAAGCTAAGATCCAAAAACAACTTCTCAAATTCTCAATGTTTTTTATTAGACTAGCCCTAAATTCATAGATCAATTTGAACAGTTGATATTTCAAAATTTGTCATTTTGTAATTTTCACCCCTCATTGAATTAAAATACTATTTGCTGCTATTATATTTTCACAGTCAACTTAAATTTTTCTTTGGTTGCAAACACACATATATACAAATTCTTACACTGATAAACACGCACACTCACACCGTTGGAGAGGGAGGAGGATCCAGGCTGCCACTTACAGACTGAGAGAAGACACTGAGAAGAGACAGGGCAGGGCTGCCTGCAGCAGCGGAGGAAGCAAAACGAGGGTGGCGGAAACAGGTGGGCGGGGCACTCCTCAGGAAAATGCTCACAGGGCTGAGAACGCGGTCTACTAAAGTCTCTGTAGTATATGTGAGTGCTTTAAGAGAGACAGTATCTGTAGTTGAAATGAATCATATACACACGTGCATGTTTACATGCACGTAAACATGATCTACACAGACGTTACATACACAACCAATGTTTGAAATGAATCAAGTGCAAAGGAACAGAGGTCATGGGGAAGACAGAGAAATGCTCAGTGGAACCCAGGAAGAACAGAGAATTAGGCCCCATTTATTCCCCAGGTGAACTTCAGGGGGAATTCCTCTTTAAGAATCCTCATGACCCTGCCCCCAACACAATGGAAGCTAGCCAGGAAGACTTTCCTGGTTTCTCCAAGACTGATTTCTCTGCCTGCTGCAATGCGGTCTTTCTGTCTTCTTCTGATGGGCAGCCAGGAGCGAAGGCAACGGCCCATGTCATTCTGTGAGCCTCTCGGCCCTGCTGACCAGTAACTCATAAGGGTATGTCCAGTTCCCAGCACTGAGGTTTCCATTTAATGCCCACGCTTCCAGGAAAATCATTCTCCACCTACGTGGAGTGCCTAATTCAAAGTCCTTTGTAAAACTACATCTATTACTTAGCTTAAAATGAACAAGATGAAACTATGGTACTGAGGATCTTTAAAGAAAACCCTGGGTTTTTCGAAGGTTTCTCCACACAGCCTTGGTTTTGCTTAACCCTACCCCTTCCTCTCTCCCAGTCATGCCCGGGCCCCCAAGCGAAGTGTCAACCTCCAGCATGCCCCTCACCCTTTCTCGCCACGCTTGTTTTACCGTCCTGTCTCACTACATTTTATGTTTTAGTTGTAGTATGGGAAGTTTCTGCGTAGCTTTTTCTCATATGCCCAGCTCCATGGCTGGTATCAGAGGTCTAACAGGCTCTGCCCCTCCGGTGGGCTGCCTGCAATATCCTTCTTTCTCTTGCCTGCTTCCGCTCCCGGCGATCAGCTCTCCTGGGCAGACACAGCCCACGGGTCTGGCATCTCCAATGTCTTGAAGCCTCCAGTGTGAGCCAGGGTTCACTTCCATAGTTTCATGCAATTACCTGTGAGGTTCTGCACACAGGAACTCTGCTGGTGCATGCTGCCAGGCCCCAGTGGCTCTCTGGAATTATGGAAGAAGGTTCCATGACCACTCTACTCAGGCTGTCCTTCATTAATCTGAAGTCAGTGTAGAGGACCCTGCCAAGCTTGGCTGCCATTCCGGGCGGGACACTGGCCCCTGACTCACATTTGCAGTTGTTTGTTGTCTTTTCTAGGAGCAGAAAATCCCATTGGCCTTTTCCATACTCAAGTTGGAAGCGAAGGTGGTGGGGGGCACCTTGAATTCTTCAATATTCTTACGTCTCTCAGCAAAAACCTCGGATGCAACCTTGGCCTTTGACCCATCCGATTCAGGGCAGAACTTTCTGGAAGCAGATCCCACTGTTAAGTTCCCTGTCCCTGCCTCCAGGAAGCTTGTGGGAAGAGATCATTCACACATCTGTTGTCAAGCACTGAGCCTGGAAGGGCAGAAAACACACAGCCGGAAGTGCTCCCACAGCCTTGGGTGCTCATAGAACTTCTCTCTGTGAGTTTCCTGTGTCCTTGGCTTCTTTTTTGCTCTTGCCGATAGTCACAACTGACTCGCTCATTGTGATCACCTTTTTCTTTAAATCCTTGAACGTACTTACCACAGCTGTTTTACAATCCTTGTATCTCCACAGCTTTCCTTCCTAGCTCCGGCCTCTTTCTGTTCCACACGGTTTATTTCTACATGTGTCTACAACTATCTTAGTGTCACGGGCATGGAGGACTCTTGGTTTGGAGTCTTGCTCAGAGAAGCCCTCAGAGGCAATTGGATCGCAGCCTCTACTCTGCTCTGTCCTTGCAGCTCCCTGCCTTCTGTCCCCTCCCCAGGTCAGCGGTTTGCTGACTATGAGCTGTCTCTCCTGACTTCACACATCGAGAGGCTGCAGGCATCTGCATGGGCTCTGTCTATTGTCCCTCCAACAGGTTGGTGCCCTGGAAAAGAGGCCACGCACAGTCTGTCCACACCCAGTGAGTTTCCCTCAGGTGAGGACAGCCCCAATGTGTACTCTGGCTGCTGCTTTTCATTCTTGTGTGTATTCAAGTCAGTTTTCCAACTTGGTCCCAGCTTGTAGCTGTTACTTGGTTGGTAGCATGCATGCAAGCTGCTCTACAGTGTCCAGTAAAGGAACAAAATAGAGCTACATTTCTCATTTGAGTTTATTCTACTCTCCTGTACATAGTTAGGGCTGAAACTCCCATGATCCCCAGGCTTCTTTACTTTCTATAAATGAATAGGCAGGGGAAAAATTCATTGTTAGAACCCGTGTATTATTTTCCCTTTCCACTGACAAGTTTTAAGGTAGGAAGGATGAAAATCTGACTGGTTACCTTGCATCCTCAGGCAGTGTTGGAAATATTTGCCTTTACCCCAAAACTGCAAAGGAAAGTCAAACAAATGCCTGCCCCCTTGATCCCCAGAATGTAGTAGGGTCATCAAGAGGGTCAGCTTGGGAGTCAGATGCCTGAATTTCTGTCTTGCTTCCACCGTTACTGCCATATGAACATGGAAGTTATTTAATGTTCATGGGCTTTCTTCCTTGGCTGTGAAACCGTCTCACTCAACGAACCAGACGAGGAGAAAGTGCCGATCTTCCGGGGCCTTCGGTGAGCACTCGGTGTCAGTTGAAGTTGGTGTCATCGCCCCAAATTTCTTACCTATGGCAATGAGGAATTTCACTTCATCTGGACACCAGGCCACTGTGCCCTGAGGCCTTTGTTTGCACAGGGCTTCCCTGCTCTTTCTTCTGTGTGGAAGAGAACAGCATGGACCCTGGTGACATTTTCCACAGTGGTTGGAATAAAGCATAGAAGATAGGTGTCTCCCCGCCCTGCCGCGCTGGAAAATGCTCTGGTGACCCAGCAGCTGTCTTTTTAATTTTTCTTTTCTTTCTTCTTCTTTTTGTAATCTATGATATAGGATAAGGGCACACCTAGGGATTGGAGTTGGGTACGGTTAGACTGTGTCAGGTCCTTTGCACACTGATCTGCTGAGACAGTGGGACTGAGTCCTGCAGGAATGAGCCTGGGCCTGGTAGAATAGCTCAGGGCCTCCTTCCTGAGCAGGCTTGTGGAGGACCCACTGAAGAGGCGCTGTTGGCTTATTAAGCAGGCCCAATGGGTCCTCAGCTGTGGCCCTGCCTGTCGCACCCCATTCTGCCAAGGTCCATTATTTGTCTATATCAAGTGCTTATTTTTTTAAAGTTTACATCTGCCCTGCAACCTGCCACTCTCCATCCTGTCTCTCCTCCCATCTGTACTTGGTGGAAACACAAACTGTCAACCACCTGGACCATCTCTCTAGTCCCTTTCTGGAGCATCCCTGCTGAGCGGCCCACCTTTGGTGACCCAGCATCCCCAGTGGTGTTCTAGAAGCACTGGACATAGACATAATTGATCACTGGTCACTCCTGCCCCCCGGAAAGAGTGGCTCCATTCTGCCGTGGTCAGGATTCCATGGCACTAGCCATGTGAAGAACCAGAAAGGTTTGTCAGGAATTTGCTTCTCTCATTAGTCAAAATTGTAAGCACAGCGAGTCCCTCAGTGGCCTTGGTGACGTCTCTGCTGATGAAGTGGTTTCCCCGCTAACCTTCCTCCAGTTTGAATTCATGCTCCTCCTATGGGCAGCTGCAGGGAGTCCTTCCCCGCCACTGTGCTTCTCTGCTCATTGCCCCATGCCTGGCTTGTCACCCCGTGGCACTGACTCCTACAGAGCCTCCTGCCTTCCACAGATCAAATGTCCCTCCTGGCTTTGAACCTTGCAGAGGAGGCACAGGCTCTGTGTACATTTTGCTGTCCCCAAGCAAACACTGTGTGGGGGCCAGTTCCTGCTGCAGGTGACTCGGTGGCCTTGTTTCCTCCTCCGGGTGGGTAGGTGGCTGAGCCTGTGCTCGGGTTTCAATCCCTGGCAAGTGTGTGTGCCCAGGTTTGTCCAAGGGGCTGTCAGGACAAGCCCAAAGATGAAAACAGCAAGCTGGTTTCTCATCTCCCAGGAGGAAACTCTCAAAGTGTGACAGTCTCCCCAGACATGAAACTTTTTCTGTGTGATGCTATTTGTTGAACTGATGTTAAACAAACAAACCAACTTCTCAGTTAAGAGGGTGAGAGCCCTGGGCTCCCAGGGGCTGCGGCAGCTCCCCTGCAGTGGGAGGAAAGACAGCGCTGTGTAGCCCTTCGGAGCTCCTTTAACCTCTGAGGCTCAGCTGCGTTGAGCGCCTCTCTCCCACCCCTCCCTGCGCACAAGCAGCCTCACCCTCAGCACTTCTGGGCAGGCTCCCTCCCAGTTGGAGTGACCAGCATGGGTCCTGGAATTCAGCACCCAGAGGACCTCCTTGCCGCCGCTCTCCTCACTGTCCTTACAGCCCATCCAGGAGGAGGCAGCATGTGTACTCACGTACTGAGGTTCATTGTGCACCTCACAACAGTGAGCGTGTGGTTCATACACACCTGCAGGGGCACCAGCCACTTAGCAGGGCCCTGGAGAGAGGCACGCTGGGACGGCCTTAAGGGGCAACCCTTCTCCCATACTACAGCACAGATCAGTGCAGATCCAGTTCCCACTGAGCTCCCTGTGACAGCCTTGAGGGGAGGCGGCGCGGAGCTGCTGCTCTTGGGAGGCAGCTGTAAATGGTGTTTTCGGTGTGAGAGCCTGAGGTTGGGCTCTCTGGGCAGTTACACACACAGCCAGTGCCGCGAACAAGAACAGGCGATGAATGTGACAGAGACCACAATCCACCCCACCTTCGCCCTCCTGGCTCCTTGTCAGCCATCTGAAAGGCAGTTCCTGGCCAAAAGCGCAGTTCTTGTCAGCGCTTTTCAAATTTTAATCTATTTTTGCAGAAAATCAT
The DNA here is from genome assembly GCA_028658305.1 of Pachyuromys duprasi. Taxonomy (NCBI): domain Eukaryota; kingdom Metazoa; phylum Chordata; class Mammalia; order Rodentia; family Muridae; genus Pachyuromys; species Pachyuromys duprasi. The sequence goes on along the minus strand of CM053753.1, from coordinate 105,040,501 downwards.
CTCTAAAGTACCATGAGGAATTTCATTATAGGAAATAAAGCCTTAAACTGTGCTTTAGGGAGAAATGGACCTCCGTACCCTTCAGGCAGCGGCTGGAAAACCACTGCCCATGTCTGAGTGTTTTGCTTTACTGCTTTATTGTTGTTTGGGGTCAGAGCTGTTATCACTTAGATTGAAGATGACTTCTCTGAGCATGGATGCAGCACAGTCCAGTACAGTTTCCTGTGTGTTTTCCTATAGCTGCTTTAACAGCCAAAGGATTACAGTTTTTAATTAAGAGTCACAAAGTCCATGAATTCAGATTTGACTCTGGGCCCTAGAGAGATGGGTGGGTCTTTAAGGGTGCTTGTTATTCTCCCAGAGGACTCCAGATCCCTTCCCAGCACTCACCTGAAGCAGCCTACAACTGCCTGTAACTACAGCTCCAAGTGACCTGATACCCGCTTCTGGCCTCTGTAGACACCTATATACATACATACATATATACATACATACATACACACACACAAAACATCTTTTAAAAGACTTGACTTTATTTCAACCTAAAAACTATAGATATTAACATTTTTCTTTATTTATAAAGTACCTCTTTCTAGAAGAAACACAATGCTACTTAAATGAAGTTATAAGGATAATCTATAACTGGATTGAATGAAATAAGAGAAGGTAGTGGCAAATCCTGTCATTTCAGAAATTATGTCAATAGTTAATACTCAGTGAACATCTATAATTCCTCCACATGGAGCTGTCTACTTGGAAATTGCTATTCCTCATTTGTTCCTCAGGACGGTCACATCAGTGAGCTGCCATGGGCATCATTATCGACAGAGAAGGGAAGCCTCCAGTTTTAAGGAACTTGTCAAAAACCATAAATAGGAAGTGAAGCGCATCTGTGCTTATGAAATAGGCTGGACATGGTCCCAGACATTTCGACTTCTTCCTTTGATAACTCTGCCTTTGATGCAGAGGTTAAGTTTCCGATTTGTGAAGATCCAGGTACCATAGGACAATGAGCAGATGACCACCAATGAAAAGAGCTTGTGGCTCAACGTTCCTAGGAGGAGAGGACACAGCAGGCCTCGGAAGCACACAGAGAAGGGCAAGGGCAGTTCAGGAGGAATGGCTGAGCAAGCGTGAGCACACCAGGCAGGTGCAGCACACTGGACAAGGACCCCTGCAGTGGGCTTCGGTGTGTCCAGGTGTCTCTAATTGCCTCACACCTGGATCCGATTTGACTCAGCTGGAGAGCTCCGGCCTCCTGCACAGAAGGAGCCCATGAGGACCTTCCGACCCTGGACTCTGGGCTGACCCCTTGGCTCCAGCACAAGCTTCAGTGTCTTTAGAACTTGTGTAACCCCAGGAGGCTCAGTGCTTCCTGATCTCTCCACTCCCTGCCCCTCGTCAGTGTCCAGATGGCAGAGCACCAAGAATATGGTTCTTGTTAATTATAAAATAAGTGCATAAATGAATACATGTCCTTAGTCTTAAAAAAAAAAAGACAGAGAAAATAAGGAAACCCAGTGAGCACCCAGTTGAGCAGGAGAATGAAAGTGCATTGGTCTCTGTGGACACATAACTAGAGCACAGACTTAGTAACAGCAGCATGCCATAAAGCCATCATTTTACACCTCACATCAGCAGAAAGGAAGGTGCCTCAGGTTTCAGTGGTGTGCTCATGCCATGCTGGTCCCAGTGAAGCGAATAATCCCCCATCGTGTCCATGAGGGCATCCCCGTATGCACTGGGTTACACACAAATACAGAGTGAGGGGAGGAAGGAAGGAAGGGGACTCATGAAGAAGAGAATTTTGTGGGAAAGTGAGGGGAACAGAAAAGAGTAGGGGAAGGAAGCCTTTGAGAGAGAACATTATGTCTGTGTGTGAATTATAAAGGAAAAAATCTGAGAACATATTACAAGGGGCACTTGAGTTGTTCCCTTTGCCACTGTGTGGAAACAGTGAGCCCCAAGGGACTGGAGTCTCCCCAGGAGGCTCTCTCCAGGGAAAGGAAAAGCAAGATCTTTGGTTCCAGGCAGAAAGAAGTTGACTCCTGAAAGAGATCTCTGAAACTTGCCAGTTCTGTTTCGCTGGAGGAGTAGTGAAGGACAGAACCACACCTTGGCCAGGACACTTAGTTGCCAACACCTCTTGCCCACTGTTTAACCTGAGGATGTCCGGACCCCAAGATGGAGTCCAGGGTCACTGGAGCTCTTTGCTGCAGTCCCAACTGTAGCTGTGTTGAATCAGTCTCCTTTCTCTACTTTCCACTATTGTTTCTCTCTGGTTAGGCTATGAAGGGTGGGTGTCTGAGCCTGGCTTCTTAGAGACCTCCAGACTTGGGCTCCGATCCTAACAGCAATGGTAGTGTCACCACAGATGTGTCAGGATCTGGACACTGAAGTGTTGTGTCCTCCACTTGGTCCTGTAGGAGTCTGCTTGCATAGAGAGACAGCATAGAGGTCTTAGCTGAGGCTCTGTGCATGTCTCCAAACTCACAGAAAATGAATAGATTTGCGCTCCTGTGGCCATAGGACTGGAGCCATTTTGGCAGTCGTAGTCATGATGGCTACATGGCCGCTGAGGTAAACAGCTCAGCTACAACTTCTCTCCTCATCCAGCAGGTCATGTCTCTCTCTGGTGTCCACTGGACTTGGAAACCAGCTAGCACATCTGACTAGCTCAAGCCCCCTCCATATGAACTGTTTAGGGAATTAATCCGTTCACGGAAATCCCTGTGCCATGCAGAGTGCTGTCACAAGTCATGCCTTATTCCACCCACTGCTCTTGTCCCTGCTCAAGAAGAAGGAATCGTTCAAGGTCATGGTCAGGTTGATACTCTAACCATCCCAGATGAAAATTACACCTCGCTGGACAACCTGAGGGCAAGCTGTCTGCAAAGCTTTCTCTGTGTTTACCTGGATGCTTTCTGTGCTTGAAATGGATCTGGTTGTTGGAAGGAAGGCTCTGCTGGCAGACGGTTTCCCAGCAGAGTGAACACGCCCTCTGAAAGCTCAGTAACTCTTGACTCATACTCAGATACACCTACTTTTGGGTCACCCCTGGATCTACACAGATATCCTCCAGGGCTGGTGACGGTGCTGGCAGTTAGTGCAGTGACCTGGTGTGTCTAAGCATGGCCACTGCAGGGTTCTTGTACTGGGAGAGTGGGATGCTGAGGACGTCCATCATGGAACATTGTCCAGCACACAGAAGGCAGCAGGAAGGGAACGTGTCTGAGCAGAAAACCTCTTCCCTCGGCCCTGCCGGCTGCAGGCACGCACTCCTGAATCCTGAACACTGCCCAGACTTTGGGTCTCTAAGGCTTCAGTAGCTGGATGCTAGAATGCATTAAAGATGGCAGGAGAGGAAATGAGGGGATGAGGGGGCTTCCAGCTTCTTTCTACATCTATTGGGCAGAAGCTTTATAATTTTTATCTTCCCTGGCACCTGGGGCCTTATTGTTAACTAGCATATTTGTTCTTTTAGGCTGTTTGGGGTAGGTCCTCCAAAGGATCTGGGGTGAGGTGTGGGTAGCCCCTGCTTAGTAGTTATTTCCAAAAAAAAACCCTTTACAAAGGGCTTTTCCTCTTCTCCCCAGCTTGAGCCCCCTTGAGAGATCTGAAATATCCGGAGAATTTAGGTGAATCCTGGGGTTAGTGCAGAGGGTTTTTTTTTTTTTTTTGGTCTAAATTTAAATTTAAATTTAATCGCAGCGAGTTCTTCAGCAGCTCTGGAGTCATCAGGGTAAGCCAGCAATTCTCAGCAGAGGACTTTTTGAGTTTGTGTTGATAGAGTAGCGTTTTTCTTTTACTGTTACAAGAGGTCACTGCTGGCATCTAGTGGTGGAAACCAGGGACGTTTCTGCCATCCCACAGTGCCCTGATGGCCTTCAGGACATATCAATAGAGTTCACCTTGAGAAATCTTGGATTGAACCAAACTCTTCGGCCAGCCCAGGCTATGAGACTTTCACCAAGGCAGAGCTGATCTCAGTGACAAGGGCTTTCTAAACTGGGGTACTTTCCTGCCTCCCTGTGCCTACCCAAACCAGGACCGGCACTGACTGCTGACCCTGCAGGCCTGTCCTGTACAGAAATTCACCAATCTGGGTTAGAGGCCTGGAGACACTTAGCTGACCTTGATCCCTGGCCATGCTGACTCCGAGGGGTTCCAAGGATTGACCATCCTCTGCAAGAGTGAATTCTCCCTCACAAAGGTGAGCCTGAGGCCCCACAAGATGTCAGTGCTATGTGCACTCGGTGAGTGAGCTGACGTAAGGATCTCATGTAAAGGCAGGCAATATGGTTATTCTACCAACCTTTCCAATTTAAGGCAGAAAGCCAAAGCTTGAGCCTAACAGAAGCAGGGCTATCCCAGCCTTTCTATTAGGTATTTCTAGACCAAAGAAATAAACGGTGTGTGTGTTGGGGGAGCATTCTCCTTAGGAAGGAGATTGTGAAACCAACTGACTTAGAGTGTTTCTCTTCCCTCACATCCCTGGGTCAGAGAAATGGGGCTGAAACTTCTTGCCCCATGACCTTGGGTGTGGTTAGTGGCTTTAGATCAAATGCGACTAGATGAAGTGACTTATCATCAGTGTGTCCTTGAATATATGATGTAACTTTTGCCTCCATTTTCTTATTTGTCGAGTGGAGATAATAGTCCCACCTACAGAAAGGGTTGCTGTGATAATGAAGTGGGTAAACATTTATAAGGTGCACCTGACCTTCAGGTAAACTTGCCGAAGTGTCTGAGTATGTTCAGAGGTCTCTCCCTGGCTGCCACACTCGTGAGCCAAGGGTGTGGCAACTGATTGAACACTCACTCAGAGCCCCAATGATTCAGAGCCAGCACATTTGTGTTTCCTGGGCTTGGCTCCCTAAGCGGCTCATACTTTTAGTTAAGCCATTTCATCAACAGGGGTGAGAGGAGAGGTGTTTGCTTAAGCTGATTTGTTTTTTTTTTTTTTTTTCAAAATTCCATTCACTAGGCTGCAGGACAGGGCCCCACGGGATGAGTGCCATGCTGAGGGGCTGTCTGCTTGCCCTGAGGCACGGTCCGGTGGAGAGGCTGGGAATCTCTCATGCAGCTGAGCAGCCCGTGCGGGCCTGGGTAGGGAGTACACGTCAGGTAACTGTCAGGCTGTCCTGGAACCAGATGTGTGTGTGACAGCTGCAGGACTGGAGGTGACCAGAGGGGATAAGTCTCCTCTAGCTGGACGCCACGATGTGCACATTGATAGAATATGTGGTATGTGTCAACAGCATGTGCAAAGCACCCAACCTGTGCCGTGGTGTGTGTTTCTGCCGTGTGCGACGTGGTCATAGAGCGGTGTGTCAGTGATGCGCCTGTGTCGTGCACTGTGCTGCCGCTGTCGTGAGGGCTGGAGCTACACATGCCCTGTTCGCCGCCATGACACCAAAGGTGTAGAGGTACAAGATGTAATGTGGTGTTCACACAAGCACTTGCCGATATAACGTGCACTGCACTGTCACTGTAATACACAATGTGTCAGTCAGTACCGTTGCAAGTGTAAGCCTGATGTGTAACGTGCTCTTGGTGTAACAGAGAGGTTATTAATGTGTATACTGAGCATCACTGTGAGGTGCTGTGGTGGCAGAGTGTCCACGTGACCCCTGGGGCAAGCACCTGAGCGTACCTGGGCGGGGTCAAGATACATGCGCGTGAGAGACTGTCCCTATTACTCTAACCGTCATGATATACACAAGACCCGTCCTGATTGCGCACAAACATTCCCGACATTAATGGCGCTGGTGATCTGGGTGCTGGCGTGCGTGCACTGACTCACTGCTCTCTGGCCTTGACTGTGGATGCAGGGCGTACCTACCTCTCCCAGGCTCCTGACACTCTGTCTCTCCCCTGCTGGGATGCACTGCAACCCAAACCATAGGCCAAATAAACCCTTTCTTCCCTCAAGTTACTTCCCTCTGCTTTTTGAATTTGTTTTCATCATAGCAAGAGAAAAAGACACTATGGCACAGTGTACATTTTGGGCATGGTATATAAGATATTCTTAATGTTGTATATAATATGCCTTGATACAATGTATAATTGTCACTATAGCATATTGTGTGTACTGACATAATGGTTCCTGTGTTGATGAGATACTTAATAATGGAATATGGAATATGGTAACAGCATGTGCAGTGTGTCTTTGATACAATGTGTGGCCATGTATAGAAGCCATGTGGGATGTGTGATGAATCACCATGTACAGTAAATTGGATGCTGTTTGAACAGGAGTGATGCCAGGGATGGCCTTGACGGAAGCCTTGCTCTAAGAGCCTATCTTGGCATGGTTCTTTTCCCAACTTTGCATGCAGACCAAAACACAGGTCCAAAGTCTCAGGGAAGACCCGGACTTTCCACAGCCAAAGGGGAAGCCCACAGGAACCAACAGCCAGCCAGCTGCACATAACAGGAGCACTTCACTGGCACTTAGACACACACACGCACCCCGCCACAGCGGCAAGGAACAGTCTTCGCTCTGTGGGGCCCTGATAAGAATTACATTAAGGGCAGGAAGGAGAGCTCAGTGGGTAAAGCCGTGTGTCTCCAAACCTGGGGACCTGAATCTGATCTCCAGATCCTACACAGTGGGAGGAGAGAACATATCCCAGCAAGTGGGCCAAGATGTCCTCTGTCTTCCAGGCATGTACTGTGCCCACAAGCTACACACACACAAAAAAAGAAGCTTTGAAAATATTTTAAAGGCTCTCAGAATTATGGTCTTTCAAAAGGCCAGGTTTCTATATCTAAAGACAAACCCTGAAATTACCTCATCCCATTTATCAAAAGACTAAGAGGTTCATCTGGCATTTTGGGAGGAAAAGATAGAAGATAGCTGAATAGATGAAATATAGATGGAAATCCAGGACAGATAGATAATTTTTGATGATAGGTCAATGGCTAGATAACAAATAAATGGTAGATGGATAAACAGTAGGTACACAGAATAGGGCATAGGCACAGAGGATAGTAGGTAGACGGGGACACACAAAGAAAGAGATGATAGGAACACAGACAAACACCAAATGGTAATAGTTTCGCTGTTTCCATGTTCACATGAGCTGTGCTTCCTTTTCACCAGGCTTTTCCCACCTCAGCCGAGGGCATTTCTGTGCCATAGGGTCGTTCTTTGGAGCGGCATCTCTGGCCCCACCAGAGAGGCACCAAAAGCAGCAACAGCCCCCAAATGTCCCAGATGTACTCAGGGCCCTCTCCCCTGACAAACGCACTATCAACCACAACAGAGAACCTCGTTTTCTGTTCTAATGGAGAGCATAGTTGAGGACGCCAGAAGGCCACTGTCCTGGTCCTCCTGACTGCCAGCCTGCGACCCAAGACTGGTTCACCCTCTCGTCCTCCATGTCCTAACCTGGAGGATGGCATAGCTCTGACACTGTCTGTACTCAGTGAGTTAAAACGTGCAAATCTCTGCTACAGGTGCTTGAGGCAGAGTCAGAGCTTGACTCCTTTCACTCCAGACCCCCAGAGATACCAGGTGGTGGGAGTGAAGGGCTCAGCCTAAGCGACAGGAAGAAAGAAGGTGGGAATGAGAAACGCTGGCGTGCACTTTGAATGGTAGACAGCGACTAGCCTTGGGGTCACCACCTGAGGGTGTTCACGGGTAATGGCATCTTCTTGATTCAGGACTAGATTTATGACAACAGCATGTTTCAGCAGCAAGAGCATGGTCAGCAGGGTATCAGACAGATGCCTTCAGGGCTTGGCAAACGGCACTTACTCTGTGCCAATTCTTTCTGCTGCGCTTTACAATTAGCAGCTCTAGTTGATCTCAGACTCTCCAGATTCTTTCCAGGTCACCCCACTGTCTTGAGCATGGGGTCTGTTCTGACCTCCCCAATATCCTCCGCCCCCGTGTGTTGGCTGGTAAGAGAGTCAAACAGTCAGAGGGCACTGGTGGCCAGCCCAGCTGGTGGTGAGGGCAGCAATCTCTCCAGCTCATTTTCAAGGGGAAGTTAGAAAGTGTCAGAATGAGGGTTCACTTTCAGAAGGAAGGTTTTCCCTTTGTTCCTCTGTAGTTTTGTTCGGGACCAGCACAGAGCTTGATAAACCCCAGGCGCTAAGCAAAGAATTGATTAGCAAGGAGAATGGCTTGTGTGGAGAGGAGAAGCCACACTTCCGGGTAGCCACCTCGCCTTCAGGAGGGTGGGGACAGAGCAGAAGGCTTGCCCTGTCTCCCTGGAGCTCTTACTTTCAGACATAACAGCATGCCACTCCCCTGAGGGAAACAGGCAGGAAGGCAGAGGCTTGGGGTGGGGGTGTTTCAAACAAAGCCAAAGTTCCCCAAGGCAAGCCCAGAGGTTGAACTTTTCCTCGAATATCCCATTCCTGGGAAGAAGGAGGCTAGGGGGAGCCCAGTGCCACCATCTGGTCTCCGGCTGACTTGGCAAGAAACACACAGCAGCAACACAGCCCTTTAATACAATGGCCGCTATTGGCTCTCAGATGAAAATGAATCAAAAGGAGCCAAATTTTATAATTGTTGGTAAATCTGTTGATGATCAGCGTTGAAACGTCTATGACTCCTTTCTTCCCATTTATCACTGTTTGTCATATTCTACACCCCATGTCTTGGGGCTGATGACCAGATGGAAGTCAGACTGCAGTCGTTAAGCAGGCGAGAAACAGATGGCTGCTGAAAGGAAAGGCAGACGGCTCTGGCCCCAAGGCCCAGTCAGGATCAACTAGGACTATCCCAGAGCTAAGGCAGCTCCACCTGGTCCCTGTGTCACCATCAAGGACAGAGCACATGCCACCGGTTGTTTATCTGGAGGAGAAGGCAAAGCGGTGCCTCAGTGAACGTGCTTGCCATGAAACCTTGGATGGAAGGACGGAGGGCTGGGGTTCTCTCACCAGCGCTTACCCAGGTTTGCTTGCCTGTTGTGTGTCTAAAGGGACCTGGAGTCCTGGGTCGTAGTGGCCAGATTTCCCTGTGCAGAATACCAGCTCCAGCCAGGCAGCGCTGGAAAAGGAGAGGCCATGTCACGAAGTGGTCACCTCTATGAGGGTGAAGGCTCAGGGTGAAGGGGAGAACTTTGTCCACAAAGAATTCTTACTTTGCTGTGCACAAGTCCATTGAGAATAAATGTAGAGGTTCTTGAATAATCGCAAGGCAGAATCAAACTTTATTTTATACTTCTGACGTTATTATCTAACCACAGAGCCCTTGGGAAGAAGGCGCTGGACCCCCACATGTCTGTATACCATGAAGCTACCTCCCTCAGAGACAGTTGCTGAAAAAATCTTCAAGGTACCATCACTTACTGCTCTCCCATCAGCAACTCCATATTTGGACTTTGTTTTTGAAACCCAAACCCAGACCCCGGAACTCAGCCAGCATCCTTTCTCTCCGCTTCAGGGGCGAGATGCTGAGCCACCCCAACTAGCAGCTTAGACACCTGTTGAAAGGAGCATGGAATGCTCTCAAGTCAAGAATCAAGGCATGTGAGGACCTGAGAGACAGCTCAGTGGTTGAGAGCACGTGCTGCTCTTCTAGGGGACCAGAGTTCGGCTTTCTGTGCCCACGCTGGATGGTCCACAGCCACCTGTCCCTCCAGCTCTAAAGGATGTGATACTCTCTCCTGGCCTCTGCCAGCATGCACATGTATGTGGGCATACAGACACACATGTGGGCATGCACATGCATAAATAAAAATAAAATAAATCATACGTAAATACGTAAGAATCTAGAGATGACAGGTTTTCAGATTGAAGGGTACCACCAGAAAGAGTAAGACAAAAGCAAAAGGAGGAGCAAGAAATCAAGCTTCTGGACGTGAACCCACCGTTGACTTCAGGACCTCACGGTAGCTGCACAAGATTAAGGCAGTTAAAACTCCAGTACAGTTGGGACCTCCCACCTGGCTGACCTACCAGAGGCTGGTGGTTGCCGGATGAGGGAGACGTGGCCACAGGCCGGTTGCCTGTGCTCAGTGATGGCTCAGTGGGGGACACACCATGGGCACTGATTAGACTCAGTGGGTCATAACTGTCATGATTGGGAGGAAGACGTGTTGGGAGGGCAGAGGAAGCTGGAGAGGGGCTATGGGGGCGAACATGTCCAAAATGCATCGAGGCACATATGGCATTTCCAAAAAGCACATAGAAACAGTGACTGAAAGAATCCTTCAGGTCTGCAATTGGCTGATAGACGCCCTGCGGTAGCTCATTATAGATACAGATGTGGCTGCTGTATAGTAGCTGCTCAGGAAATACACTTTTATTACCTGTGTTAACCATATAGTTCAAGAACTGGGTGTGATTTAGTTAATTTTCAGGTACATCATTGCCATCTCCTGGCTCGGTGCTCAGTGTTTAGGCTCCCTGTGTTCAGTGGGTGAGTCCCGTGATCTCACCAGCCACCTTACAGTCTTGTGGGAGGTGTTGAGCAGGTGGCCAAGAACACTCTTGCCAGGAGAGAATGCCCACTTGCCCACAGTGGCAATCACCAAGTGGGAAAGAAACATTTCATTTGGTGACTAGTTCCCTACCTACCTCACCAGAACTGACTGAATCACAGGCCCCAGTGGTGAAGAGTCGGAAGCTCTGTGGGCAAACAATATCAAGAATTTCAAGATGGCCAAGACAGGATGTGAAAGCAAGAACTAAGACTTTCTGAACTCAGGCCTTCCACAGTTGCCCAGGTACATGCTACAAATTTGTACATCAAAATGGATTTGTTTCCTTAGACAGAATTGTCTGTGAAAAGAGTCTCCCCAAGGACCCTCCAGAGGACAGGTACTGCAGTGTCACTGACAATGGGTCAAATCTGTACACTGTGCAGGCACCAAGATGGGACCTTTCTCCAGGGTCTAGCTTTACAGGCAGGAAGCCAGCACGCCAGTCCCCAGGCTCTGAGTGTCTGGGTGGTTCGCTTTGCTGTTTCTGCTGAAAGGCCGGGGTCCTACCCAGTACAATTCCACCGGCTGCCCTCCTGCCTAGAGATCTGAGGGAAATGAACACAATCCAGACGAAGCTTGAAGCAGTTTGCCAGAGCAGCAGCGGACATAGGATGCTTGAAAAGTGGCTTCCTCTGTAGACCCCCATCCTGTTTCCTTAGGGGAACGGGGTGTGTGGGGGTGTCTTGGTTTTGTGGCAGGGCTCCAGAATTCCGATGGAGGTTTCCTGCGGAGAGCACTCGAATCAGAATGGTGCCAGCTGCACAGCCCAGCGCATCTTCTATGCCCTTGTGCATATTTGATGGTGCAGAGGTTCCTGAAGCGGTGTCCCCCCCCCCCCGCCACGTTGATGCCTCATCTTACCACAGCCTTGCCTAGCCTCCATGGCCTGTAGCTCTGGGCCATCAGATAAGCCAGCTGAAGGTCTCAGGTCCCAGTTGAGTGTGTCAGTGTATCAGGCCACCGTGTGACTCTGGAAGCTGCCTACTCTGGTCAGTTGGGGCATGCTTGTTTGTTTGAGATTTTCATGGGGTTGACAACATTCAAAGTCACTCTAGGGATCACGTACACAGCACCATGCCAGCTGGGGTTAAATTGTCTTCCAGCTCCATGAGGCTCAAATTCTTAGTGAATGTAAGTTCCTTGTGAATGCCTGGGCTGTGCACAGAGTGTGTAATTTCGCACTGTAATCTCGCAGGCCTGAGCTTGCGTTGTGTTAGACATCCTGTAACTCACATGTAGGCTGTACCCAGCATCTCAAAAGAGGACTTACCAATGTGTAAGAGAGCTGACGTCTGACAGAGCTGTGAATGGTCACCAAGGCACCGTTTTCTGGAGGTTCCCCTGGAGACGCTTCTCTCACAGATCACCCCACTTTCTAAGGAGAGCAGTCCATTCTGATGCACAGACTTCCGGGCAGTCTGCTGTGGAAAGTGTGCACTTTCCTTCTGGGGGACAGTCTTCCCCAGCAAAACCGGCCAATTCACTGTCTTTCTGTTTCCTCTCTCGAACTGTGCATTCTCGGATGCCCATTGCATTTCTGCATCCCCGAGGCTAGTTACCTTCGAATGCAATGGTGGGCTAGCTCCAATCAGAGGGTTCCTGCGTACCCCAGGCATCTCTGAATATAACTGTGTGTCTGCCTGTGAGATGAGTGGAAAGCCCCGAACCAAAAGATCTGATCTGTTGGTTCAAAACATTTGAAAAGGGGGTGGGGAGGGGAAGAAGGGAAGAGGGAGACAGCTCAGGGGCTAACATGTTTGCTGTGCAGGCCTGAGGACCTGAGTTCAAATCTCCAGAAAGGGACTTTCTGGAGCTTCCATCCACTCTGCATGTGCACTGCACACAGGCCCCTGCCCAGTTCCTGCCCACCTAGCTGTCTTCGCAACATACAGGAAGAGGCGTAGGTGTCAGATGGGGGCAGAAGAGCCTCCCAGGGCCCCAAGTCTTGTGAACACACATATGCACACATATGTACACCCACACACTTAGATATGAAGAAAAGAAAAATCTGTTACACTTTAGAGAAAGGATCTTCCTTTACACAGATCTGTTCTTCTGTACACTAGGCAGACAGACAAGTACAGGACACAGGAAAGGGACAAAGGTAAGTGATGTCAAATTCATAGGCCAGGAGCTTGTGTGGGATGGAGAGCTGGTGAGTCCCCAGGGAGGGTTCTGAGAGCACAGTCACCATGTCATGTGACCTGGTCCCCAGTGAAAACAGGGGCACTGCTGTGGCCCTCAGTCCCAAATTTCA
>CM053753.1:104914186-105027699 GCA_028658305.1 Pachyuromys duprasi | reverse complement strand
CAGCAGGCTCCCCTGCCTTCGTCTGAAGCACACTCTTCCTGTCTGCGTGAAGGCAGCTGGGAAGCGGCCTGGGGTGTTGTGGGCATGCTGAGGGGATGGAAGCTTCCCCACTCTCTCTGAAGGTGCATCTTTGCCAGATCAGCAGAGGTTGCCAGGTGTGGCTCTCTCACCAACATGCCCGACTCTTGGTCCAGTCCTAGGGATTCCCCCATGCAATTGGAGCAGCTGAGAGTCTCTCAAGACTTGGTTTCCCCGGATGAACACTCTTAGCTTCATTCTGAGTTCAGAACCCAAAGCTGTTCTCCTCTCCTTCTAGAGCAAAACACACCAAGACTCTCTGCACACGGTGACTTGAAGTCTTCTTTCTAACACTTGTTCTGTTTTTACTTCTGTGTCTCTGTGCTTACACTATGTGCCTGGGTGCCAGGAGAGGGTACTGGATCCTCCAATGCCGGAGTTACACACACTTGTGAGCAGTCTAGTATGGGTGATGGAGTCCAGACTCTGGTCCTCTAGAAGAATAGAAAGTGTCCTTAACCCCTGAGCCATGTCTACAGCCCAGAGACTTAGTCTCGTCTTTCCTTCCCTACATTGCCGTCACATGGCTGGGACCATTCCTCACTCCCCTGCAGAATTCTTTATGGCAAGCTGATGTTCATATGGAGACTCACGGAAGTGAATGTGGCTGGTAGCAGAGCCTGCTCGCCTTTTGACTTAAATCCCAGCTTTGTAACAGGCCCTTTGGGATTGCTGATGTTGAATTTTATTCAGCTTAGCCTGTGGAGACCACAAGTTGTGACATGACGCGGAGAGCAAAGACTATATAGCCATAAATAAATCCAAGTGACAAACGATTTGTAGACAATCCTGAGATGTGGCACAGTGTCCTAGAAAATCTACTTCCAGGAAAAAAAAAAGTTCTTACAAAGGGATATGCTAAACAAGGAGCCCGGCTTCAACATGTCAGAGGGAAGTTGGCTGAGGTGGTCCCTGGGCATGTGGGGACCACTGACCAGCTGGGAGGGTATGAGCTGCTCTTTTGCCAGAGCCCCTGGGTAAGGCCTCCATAGACAAGCTTGAAAACCTGAGTTTGAACCCTGGAACCCATGTGGTGGAAGGAAGAGAAATGACTGCCATAAGCACCCTCTTGTGTGAGGTAGGTGGGTACCCTCCACAGACTGAACTAATTAACTTAATCTTTAAGGATGAAGAGTCCTCTGAATGGTGGATGGATGTAGGGTAACTGAGGATGAAAATATGTCCTTGGAGCTGTGGGCTTCTTTGGGTTAGAGCAGACATGTGCCCCTTAGGACACTAACCAGCCTGAAGAGTCGTGCCTTGGCATCACAGAGGCCAGGGGCAACTGAGTAATTCTAAGGAGACAGTAAAAGCCATTTCCCCACGCACCGAGTAGCAGGGAAATCTGTATGTGGGAGGTGTAGCTTTTGCTCATTTGGCCAAGGCTCAGGCTGCTAATGGCATTGGGGTAGCAGAGCTAGTGTCAGCTGAGCAGCATGGACAGGGTGAGGCCAGAAGGGAACAAGGCAAAAGACCAGGAGCAGGCAGCGCAGCCAGGCTGGTATCTCGCTCGGCACACATGCAATACCTATCGGCTATCGTAGCGCACTCTGAACCATTTTCCGTATTTATTCCACGGGAGCTTATGTCCTCTGGACTGGCTGGCCTCTCTACTCGGCTGAAATTTTAGTTTCCTTCACGAAGCCACAGGGTAGAGGATTATTCTCAGTTTTACGCTAAACAAAGGAGAAACGCTGCGCACACCTGTGATCCCAGCACTGGGGGAGGCAGAGGCAGGCGGGCTCTGAGGCCAGCAAGTCCAGGCCGATCAAGGCTACAGAGAAAACCTATGTCAATCAACAAACGAACCAATAAAAGGAGGAGCACCTCTCCTGGAGCACCTCCCAGAGCTGTCACAATCATATCTTTGGAGATGACTGGCCGCTGGCCTGCAAGACTGAGAATCAGCCCTCCGGGCACTGTGCAGTGGGGGTTCCAGATCTCAGCCCTCCGGGCACTGTGCAGTGGGGGTTCCAGAGCAGCGAGAAATGGAAGCGAGGGCTGTCCTGCCTCCTGAGAGCAGCCACGACAGGAGGGAGACCTGGGCTGCGTCAGTCGGTCCCTGAGCACACCTCAGGGGTATTCCCCAGACACCAGCTACACTCAGTGTCCCTGTGTTTGTGAAAACACACAGAGCAGAAACATTTCTGGAAATCAGGAGAAGAGGATTATTACTACACAGCCGCAAAAATTAATTGCAATTTTTCAAAGCCTGTCTCAGTAGGCAGTGAGGCCAATATCGCCTTTGTTTGAATAAGATAATGAAAATCAGATGTGGATTATTAAGCTTTTGAAAACGCTGAGCACACATGAAAGATGTTTGCACTAACTATAAGAACTTTTATTGGTGACAGCTTTGCAGTCAAGTATGTGTTCACTAAAGATGGAAGCAAATGAGAACTAACGACAAAAGCTCAGGAAGTTACCACAGCATGAACTGGACGGCCTAGTGCTAGCCTGGGCTTAGGTCTTGGCATGGAGTACCTCGTCATTCCAGAACATTCTTCATTATTCCAAGATTTCTCTGTAAAACTAAACAGAATAGTTTTCAAGTTAATGAGTCATGAACCACTGGTTTGGGCAGTGTGTTGGCTCATTCAAGAATCCTGGGTCATGCTCTCGTCGGTGGTGTCTTTTTTTTTTTCTAACATTTATTTTTATTTTATGTGTGTGTGTGTGTGTGTGTGTGTGTGTGTGTTGCTTGCATGTATGTCTGCAACAAGTGTGTGCAGTGCACATGGAGGCCAGAAGTTGTTGGAACTGGAACTGGAGTAACAGACAGTTGTGATCTGCTGTGCGGGGGCCGGGAATTGAACCTGGGACCTCTGGCAGTGCTCCTAACCACTGAGCCGTCTCTCCAGCCCCTGGTACGTGGTACCTTACTGCCCACTGGGTATAAATCAAGACCTCCACTCAAGTCCCCTAAGTAATACCCTCTGTTCAGGATACACTGATTGTTTTCTGTGTCCACACACGTTCCTGCTTCCTTTCTTCCTGTTATCCCTTTTGATTGCACTAACTTCCACTTCACAGACTTATATACTTAACTTTAAAGATCTGGTTTTTAATGCTTATTAAAATGTTCCCCTATATTTAATATAAAATATACTTTAATAAATTATCACTACCTTCATCACTTATATTAGTCATTTATAAAATAAAATATTAACCTTGTTTGATTGATTTTGTTGGAAACTGCTTCTTGATTTTTACCTCTGTGGACATGTTGATTGTCTGACAGTTTCATTGAACAAAAAAATCCTTGTCTTCTACTGTAGGGGAGAAGAAAGCTTGCCCTGCTATGTCTTTTGCTTACTAACACACAAATATGGTTTATTATCAACTTACAGTGCTCAAGAACTTCTGCAGTCTGTAATCTCAAGCTTCACTCATTCTTCTTGTAAATCAGTCCCAAAGTCCTAAGAACCACACAGTCAAATTTATATCAACACCCCCTCCTGGTGCCAATTTTCTTATTATTTGCATTATTTGTGGCTGTGAAAGGAAGCAGATTAATGGACAGAAAGCTTACTTTGGTTCATGATTTAAGAGAATATAATCCATGGGGAAATCCTGGTATAAGTTCCATGTTGGCCAGAGCTGGCAGCCACTTGCTCATGTCTTAGCTGACCAAAAAGAAGAGAAACAAGCACGGTTTCTACTAATATCAGTTTTCTTTAAAATGTATCTCCTTGGATGCTGGTCTATGTCACCTCAACTTGCTGCTCTAGTTACTTCTCCATGTATTAGATCACTCTATGTCAGAATTACAGGATTCACTTACTTTCTCACTAGGTATTCTCTTTGACCTATGCCATTCATGATTTTAGAAACATTTTTGGTGCAACTCACCTATATAGCTCCCATTTGACCAAAATCACACTCAGTTTTCATACTCAAAGCAAATTCTTCTATCTTTCACGGATAATTATTCTCGTCTTTTTTCATTTGCCTTTATGCCATATTCTTGATAAAACCATAGTTCCTTAGTAATTTTGGCTTCTATCTTCTATCCCTGAAGTCTTTACTGGAGGTGCCAGCCATTCCTTTGTACTTCCTCAGTGCTGAGGAAACCATCTCACCCCCTGAAACATTTCTCAACAGCCCCAATGTCCCATCTCATCAAAACATCCATGGGGCAGAACTTGACCCACGTCTGTTCCTCAGTTATCTCCTGGGTAACACTCTATTGCTTACGTTTGGTTAGTATGTATGTGTATGACTCTCTAGTGTGCCTGGCAGTACTCACCTTCGCTCTGAACTTTAGGTTTCCTTTTCCAGCTTCGGCCTTTACACCTTTGCTCAGATGTCCGGAATACATCCAAATAAACAGAAAGCATTACATTCCACCTTTCTGTTTTTATTTGCCTCTTTGCCCTAAGGCTTCCTCACTGTGTCTCCTGTGTTGTGTACTTCTTTTGTACAACTGACCAAGCTGAGAACTTTCTCAAGAACGACTTACTAGTGATAGATGTAATTTGTTAGAAATAAATTAATTTCCAATGCACCTGAGAAACGTTGTCTCTATGCATAGGTTTTTATGTTATTTATAATTGTCATTTTGTGTCTACACATAGCGTTGCTCAATTGATAGACATAGTCTACTCATTCCTGAAAGAAGCCTACATAATGGATCAACTCTTGACAAGGGAATGTGTATCATGGGTCAGGATCAATGCCGCCACCAGTGTGTAATGTAGTACACAACAGAAATTCAATGGAGAACAGAGAGCAATGGAAAATTACAAGTTAAAAAACACAATGATCTAAAGGCCAATGAAACTTATTGACTGCCAATTTTCTGCCTTGGAAGAATAATTTCCGAGGAGCCAAATTTAGCAAGAGAGATGTTAAAGTCATCGAGCAAGGAGTTCAGAATGAAATATGCCATGAATGACCTCAGAAAGCTAGTCAATAATTGCACATTTGCATTTTAACTCTTCCTCATCATTACCAAAGGTGAATTCCACAAGAAAGCTCCCTGCTCTCTATCCACGATGAGAAACACTATTTATCTGCTGGTGAAGCTTGTGGCTCAGCACTGTTACTGCAGGAAGCTTGTGGCTCAGCACTATTACTGCGGGAGCAGTAGAGCCTGCAATCTCTGCAAGGGGAGGTAAATCAGACACTTGGTAGAAGAAAGCATATTTTCAGTGTTGCCCTGAGCAAAGAAATAAGTAAGTTTGGCCACATCCTACAGTGTTAATAAGAAAGCCGTAACAATTATCAATGTTGTCCCATAAGGATTCCAACTCTCCCACGTGCCGGCACACACGGTTTTCCCCTCTTTCCTTAAGGCCCACCATACAAGGTGTGCGCTAGCTGGGATAAACACATACCAACTCCTGGCTGCAGAGGAAAATACTCTTTTTGCATCAGCTCAATTCTTACAACAATGCTGTGAGGTGGATATTATTACTGTTGTAACTTTATAGATGAAAAGCCAAGGGTTGAAATTATGAAGCATTTCCCCAAGAGGTGAGGTCAGCTTTGAACTCCTTGTCTGTTGTGAGCATCAATCTATCTCAGTCTGGGATGGGTCATTATATCTACAGGAAGCAGAGCACAGATGTCCACACTTGGCAAAGCATGTTTGTACACAGTGTTCAAGGATTCGATCAGTCCAGGAGAACTTTTTATTTAGGCAACAGGACAGGACTCATTAAAGTTTTGTCTTATTGATCAGGATTCTCCAGAAAAGAGAGAACCAGTAAGATTTGTGTGTGTGTGTGTGTGTGTGTACATACGGGACTGGGTCACATTATGTTCGAGATTGAGAAGTCTAAGTTGACACATTTGTGAACACATTTGTTAATTTTCTTGTTGCTCTAAAACAAACAAAAACACCTTCCAGCAGGAAAGGTTCCTTGGTCCTCCTAGTTTTGAAAACATGGTCTGGTCTGTCCTGGGAACAGGTTAAAGCTGGAACCAGCTTCATCCGTGATGGCTGACACATGAGGCAATGGTTCTATACTTGTAACCCCAGGAGGCAGAAGAGGCTGGTTTGTAATGGGGTGGGTGCTGTGGGGGAATAACGGGGAAGGCCCACCCCTTGGGGCCTCCTTGCAGCAGCTGGGCTTTACTGCTGGTAGGTTCCAGAGCCTTCAAAGTAGCACTAGAAGCTGGAAACAAAACATTCAAATCAGGGGCTTGTGGGGGACATTTCAGATGTGAACCTTAGCCACAGGACAGCAGACTTGAGATGAAAGAAGAAAACACAGTTGATGTCTGAAGGCTGTCAGGCCAGAACTACAGCTCGTGAGCACAGGCTGTCTCTGCTCAGCATGAGCACAGGCTGTCTCAGTTCAGCGTGAGCACAGGCTGTCTCTGCTCAGCGTGAGCACAGGCTGTCTCAGTTCAGCGTGAGCACAGGCTGTCTCTGCTCAGCCATTGCAGTCCATCTTTCTTAAGAAGCTGGCGGGTTTGCTCTGCATACATCAAGTGGCTGATGCAGCTTCCCATGGCACGGCTCTCCTTATTCCTGTGTCCTGATATAATCAACCTGAAAGAAAGAAAAGAAGGCAGGGAGGAAAGAGGGAGGGAAGGAAGGAAGGAAAGAAGGAAGGAGGGAGGGAGGGAAGGAGGGAGGGAGGGAGGGAGGGAAGGAAGGAAGGAAAGAAGGAAGGAAGGAAGGAAGGGCAGGCTCATTTGGAGTGGCTTCTGCTCATGACCACGCACCTCAGCTGCTTGCAGCCTGGGGTGGGGTGGTTCCTTATGGCAGGAATTCACAGCAGAAGATGCTAGTTCCCTTCAGGAAGCCCAAAGGAGAGGTTGGAGCACTGATAACCCCTCCGTGTGCACGCGCTCAGTGATGTAACCTCCTCCCACTAGGCCCCAGGCGCAGAAGAGCCTGTCATTCCCCAGCAGCACCAGAGCCGGGGACCAAGGCCTCAGCATAGACCCGTGGGAGCACATAGGCTCCAGACTGTACCACACAGAGCTCTTTGCCCACAGGGCTGCTGAGCTCACCCCACACACTTGCAGATTGGTGCATAAAATGTGCTGTCATGAGAAAGTCCTTTGATTGAACACTGTGAGGTTAGACATCAAAGGCTCAGCTATGGTCTCTCCCCGTCAGCATGACCAAGCCACCATACTGCTTGTGAAGCCACGGGAAGCATGTGTCACCTCAGTGCAGAGGACATCCTGCTCTGCCATCGGGCCAAGGAGGAAAGGGACCACAGACGCTTTCATGTCTGTCCTTTTGTAACTGATGCTTCACATACATATCTTTTGACGAACAGCAGTGTCCTATTGTCCTGTGACGGGAAGCTGCCACACCCGAAGCCGAGGGAGTTTCTGTTCTTAGCTGATGGGTGTGATTCTCATAAGGTGCACCGTGGTCTGACCCCTCCGTGAGGCTGCGCATCAGCAGGGTGCTGGCTGGGCCTGAATTCATCCTGAGTGTCTCGGCATGATGGACCTCCTCCCCATTGCCCACCATGCTTCCAGACACTGGGCTGGGTGTCCCTGAGAATGGCCTCACTTTGTCCCTGGGTAAAGGTCATGTTGTGGTCTACTCAGTGAGATGCGTGTGAAAGGAGAGGCCAGGCACAGATTTTTGGCAGGCGGACATGCTGCGGCTGGAAACTGAGGCTTTAGAGCTCAGAGTCATGTCTTTCCCCCAGTGATCCAGTACTCACAGGACTGTGTACCGCCAGGGGCTGCTCTCCGGGCCTCCTAGAAACTGTCAAACACGCAGCAATCACTGGTCACTTTTCTTATTCCTTCCGCATCACACAACTGAAAAGAAACATCTGCAACCAGGAACACTCACACCTGCCACCATGCTCACACACACCACACCACTGTGCGCATTCACACCCACACCACACCACTGTGCTCACACTGTGCTCACTCACACTCACACCTGCCACCGTGCTCACCCACACCACACCACTGTGCTCACACTCACACTCACACTGTGCTCACTCACACTCACACTGTGCTCACTCACTCACACTCACACCCACACCACTGTGCTCTGTCACACTCATGCTCACAGTCGGCTGCAGTGTCTTAACCAGCAGACTGTGTTGTCGTCCCCAGCGATCGTGTAACGAGCCCCTTTGCCTGTGGCGTTTGCACCTTCATACGGGTGAGGAAGAACAGAGGTGTCTTCTGTCGTCATCAAGGCTTCCAAACCTTTACGTTAGAATTTGGGTAGGAGTGAGGCAGCGTTTCCCTGCCCTGGGCCTGGGTCACCCCAAGCACACCTCCGTGGAACACGGTTTGGGAAACAGCGCTTCGAAAGCTGGATGATCCATTGAGGCAGTTCCTCGTGGTGACAGAAATGACCCCTGATGTGTCGTGACCGTGGGGGCCTGTTCTCCACATAACTTGTAACACTATGATGGCAGATGTGCAAATGCAGGATCCAGGTGTAAATGCAAGAGCAAAAGCTTCTTCAAGGCAGATCCCTGTGCATTCCAGAGAACAGAGCCACGCAGCCACACTTCACCCTGTAGCCGGAGAATCTGTGGTGCCCAAACATCTGCTCACTGACCGTTTTCTTCTGGATGCACAGCCATTTACTGCCAAAGAGCATCTCTCTGACCCCCATGACAGAGTCACACTTTATGGTAAGACAAATTCTTAAGTGAAGAGTGGGCACTGATTTGCTTGTGTGTTCACTGAGATGCCAGAGTCTGCTTCATGGCTGTGACCCCCCCCCCATTGTGACCCCACTGTGACCCCAGGGGACCCACCCTGCTGTTGCTCTCTTGAAAGTCTTGATGATTTTCACGAGGTTCCCAACATTCCCCTTTTGCTCTTTCCCCTCCCCTTACATTACACCATTCTGGGAAACCCCATCTACTGCACGGTGGCTAGGTGACAGAAGCTGCCAGGCTGAGAGAACCCAGAGTGAAAATATGTTCAGTGCTGTCATGGCACGCTGATGGGAGGTTGGTGGTTCACAGAGGACCCCTAAAGGCTGCCTCCATGTGACCTGGTGAAGGAGTCAGAGTTTTATAAGTAGCTTTTATTCTGAAGAGAGAAAGCAAGGAAGAACCTCAGGAATTCACCAAGGAGGCGAAAAGAACATGCTGAGGAAAAAGCAATGTGCCTGTAAAAAGCAGGCAGAGCCCTGCTTCAGAGACTCAGCTTCCTGCCCAGAGGAAGGGAAGCTAGGCAGGAAAGGGAGTGGGGAGTCATCCCCCAGGACACGCTTGTAGCTCTGAGTCCTGGTGAGGAAGCCATGCCTGACCAGCGGGTGGGCCATGAGGGAGGAGCCTGGTCCAAGGAGCAGAGAGAAGCCATGTAACACAGCACACTGACAGACTGAAGGCGAAATCACAGGATTGTCTCAATGGATGTGGAAAACACAATCAACAAAGTTCAACATCTCTTCATGATAAAAGGACAGAAGATACTTTAGCATGGTGTACACACACACACGTATGAGACAAATATGTGTATGACAAATCTGTGGCCATCAGTGTGCTAACGGTAAAAAATAAATAGAACAAAACCAAAAAAACCTGGAAATCTGAAAGCATTTCTTCCAGTATCCGAGTGAGGCGAGGGTACCAACTCTGTCCTCTTTTTCTTATACTCTGAGACTGAACCAGACAGAAATCAGAAGGGGAGGAGCCGAACCGCCCTTTGCAGACACCATGACCCTCTAGTTTAAAGTTCCAAAAGGCTCCACCAAAAATCTAAAACCAATAAGCACTTCTGGGGAGTGATTGGGCTAGAGAAATGACCTCTGTTAAAACTCAGTAGTCCTTTGATGTGCCAAGGACAAACACGTTGAGAGAGAAATCAGGCAGAGGGGAGCTTTTCTTGTCCACTGCTGATAAGCCACGATGACCCGGCACTGACCCTCTTTGATTGTAATAAACAAGACCTTCTCCATGGTAACGGGTTCAGGAGACCACCAGTGGTGAAAACGAGCCCAGCTTTGGTTTGTTTGTTGGTTGGTTGGTTGGTTTGACATTTTTGTTTCAGCTGAACCGTGCATCAGCCCAAACCAATGGGCAAAAATGGCTGATGTGCTGTTTTGGTGCACAGCACTGTGTTTAGGGTCCTAACTGAATCCCCTGCCCTCTATAGCCCTGCTGTCTGAGTATTTTACAGAGGCAGGTCCTCCTGGGGTCTAGAATAGCATCTCCCCAAACTCCCCACTCTTTGGTTCAGTTTACGTTTTGTCTCGGTCAGTGCTCCAAGGACGCAGAGCTTGATTTGATGAAAACCCCATGGCTGCAGGCTCCCTTCCAGCCCCTGATTTGTGGGCTCAGCCACGTAAGCAGACCCCAAGAAAAACTGGAAGTCCACATGAATTGGGTGACAGCTGCTGGGGAAGGCCGGGGCCAGCACCTCCTGCTTGTCCGTGATCTAGTGGACTTGAGTCTACAGAGCTCTGATGCTAGAAATAGAACGTTTCTATTTTAAAGGTTTATTTTATCTTTAATTGTGTGTGTGTGTCTGTGTGCAGATGCCCTCACAGGGCACACATGGGTGGGTTTCAGGTCCCCGGGGCTGGAGTTATGGCATCTGTGAGATGTGGATGCTGGGAACTGAACTTGGGTTCTCTGCAAGAGCAGAAAATGGTCATCTCTGTGTGCCTGTATCTTATTTCTTATGGGGGCACACCCAAAGGACTTTCAGCAGCATTTTAGAGAGACACCAGCACACGCACTATCATGGCTGCACCAGCGACAATGGTGCGGAAAGGAGCCAGCCCAGCTGTCCAACAACAGATGACAGGGGGAGAGTGTGAGAATGGTGCAGATACAAAATGGAATTTAATTCAATCATAAGGGAAAATAAAGTCAGGACATTTACAGGTAAATTGATGGAACTGGAAATTGTTAAGTTAGGTTAAAAAAAAAATCCAGACTCAAAAGGACAAATACTACATCTTTTCTCCCATATACAAAACATAGATTTAAAATTATTTGTGTGAATATGAATGTGTGTGTGCATATACATACTTACATATGTGTATATATGTATTATATAGCATGTGTGTGTTTATGTATGTGATACTGTGAGTATAAGGTGTGTGTCACCTGTGTATGTGTTTATGTATGTGCGTATGTGATATTGTGCGTATATTGTGTGTATATACCTGTGTATGTATTCCTGTGTCACAGAAATCGAGAGTATATGGTGCAGTGACAAATCCAGCAAAGGAGAATGAAGCTTGGGGGGAAAATAGCACAATGGTGCATATGTGTGAAAACGCCATAGTGAAGCCTGGCAGAGTGAGGGCGCCTTGATGCTAACTGTGTGGTGCACAGGGTGAAAACCCGAGTGTGAGCCCCATAGTCCACATAAAGGTAGGAGAGAACCAACTCCAAAATGTCCTGTGACCACACACACACACACACACACACACTCACACACACACACACACTAACCAAGAAGGAAAGAGGAAAAAGAAAAACGCCGAAATGGAACCAACTACTTTCAATATTAACTTAAAAAGTTAATTTTTTAAATGTAACTATGTAAATGAAGTGAGGAATATACCAGTCACCTGGCACAATCATTCATTCCATGGTATATATATCACCTTTGAACTACCAACATGGATTATTTAGCATTTAAAAATAAAAATTTAAACTAAAAAATTTAAATTGTATTTTAAAATCTCCCCAAAGACATGTGATAAGCAAAACGAAGTCATTATGATTTAGAAAAGGTCAAGGTTCTCGCTCAGCTGCAGCCACAAGAACACAGGGAAACAGCCTTAAATGACACTCTAACCTAGCAGCTGGCACTCCGCTCTTGTTGATTTTAGCATCTCGCTCTTTATTGCCTCAAAAATTAATGTGGGTAGTGATCCCTATTACAAGGCTTCTGAGTTCACAGGACGCCTCTTCTCTGCCACCTGCAGCATCCTTTGCGAGGAGCCAGAGCCGCAGAGGCTGCCGGCCACACAGGACCAGTGGCCAGGACCAGCAGCGCAGCTGAGCTCCAGCCCAGAAACCCCTCTCCCTCAGCCTTTGAAGTTACGTGTCTGCTCACCCTGACAGCTGTCAGTGGAGCTAACAACAGACACAGGGAGCAGTTTTGTCCTTGGAACCTGACCTCTTTCTGGAGGGCCCTGTTTTCTCGTGAATTACCTCTGGTACCTGTTCCCAGTCTCCTCAGGAGTATCACTGGCTCTCCAACACTTCCTCAGTGAAATAGCTTGCTGCCTTCCAGTCTCATGTTCTCAAGCCATGCATCCACAGCCCACGGCTTTGACCAAACCACTTATTCCTAGGACACTTCTAGGCAAATGTCACAGCTGAGAATCTTGAGAGAGCATTAAAGAAACACTAGCCGTTCATAAACTATGAGACCCTTTGTATGTGACACCCTAGCCCCCAAGGATACTTGGGTGCAAATAAAGGAAATGGATTGGGGGTAAGACTACAGATTGTGATATCACTTTGGTGATTTATACTTTCAGGTTGATTCAAACTTTCAGGTTGATTCACCCCCCCCCCCTCCGCCCAAAAAAAACAATGTCACAGTCATGTCTAGCATGGCGAACCTGTAAGTTTACTGAGAAGCCTGGGTGCCTCAGAGGCAGTTGCATCATCAGAAAGCCAGTGTAGATGTGACTCATAAAAGTTGTGCCTCAGGAGCTCCCACCCAACGTCCAGGCAGCTCCGACATGAATCCTCTCTCTCCAGCAACTGCTAAATCCCTAGGGAGGGGTCCTGTGGATCATGGAACTAGAAGAGCATCTAGAGCATCCTAAATTCCATGAACTTCCTAGGTTTTGTATGTTTCCTGAGTTTCGGAATTCTCTTTTCTCCCCAGGAGGGAAGGTCTCATTCCCGGGAAACAGCTACACAATGGCAGCTTTGAGCCTCTGCAAGTTTTCCTGCAGGCATTTTGCTAGAAGTTTTGAGGTAAAGTGGTTGTGGGACACACTGCAAGTATTAGCTGACTTCCCACAGGCTTGTGATTGGTATTTTCTGCAGTGATTTCTACTTCCAAATTAAAATAAGGAACTGAGAACTCTGCTAATAGCCAATCAGAAACAGAGGGGAAAAGTCCATTCAAATAAAACATTTACAGATACTTAACATTGAATTGAAGTTTAGACTTCAAGAAAAATCTTGAAGGACTTTGAAATGGGCAGCAAGGTGAGAAGTGATCTCCACAGTTCCTGTCCACAGGAGGTGACAGGGTGCCCACCCAGGTTGCCTGTCTGTAGGGGTCTGCTTTTCTTGCCCTAACATTCTGAAAGAAAACTGACTGTAAAGCAGGTGAATCCTGTCCTCCACACACTTAAATACATTGTTCTCAGGAGGTGTGTCCCTGACAATTGCCCTAGGAGTATGATGTCATCTTGCTTTTAATTTTAATTAATGGAATAAATAAATATTTTGAAGCCATGCCTTGCTATATAAACCTAGGTAGACCAGAACTCTGTATAGAGCAGGCTTGCCTTGAACTCAAAAAGATCTGCTTGCCTCTGGCTCCCAAGTTCTGATTTTCTATAAATGGGGATCTGATTGTGGAATTATTTGATCTGACTGAAACATCTTAATTTTCCCCTAATTAACTGAGGATTTAAATCACTAAATGTTCATTTAATAAAAACAAATTTGAAAATTACGTGAGACTTGTTACTTTGGTGTTTTTTTAAATTTATCTGTTTATCTCTCTGCCTGTCTCTATCTTTGTGTTTCTCTGTATGTGTCTCTCTGTCTCCTTCTCTCTTTCTCCCTCTCTTTGTATTTATGTGTAGGTACCTGCAGAGGCCACGAGAGGAAATTCTAACTCTCTGAAGCTGGAACTAGACTCACTTAGCACATCCTTTATTATTCTTTATGTTCTCTGTGTTCTCCTCATTTTTCCAGCATAATCTTACCAAAGGCTTGCATGTTTTATCAGTCTTCACAAATGCTGGCTTTGGCTTTTCACTCGTTTATTTTCTCCTTTGATTCACTCTTCCCTCTCTTGCCTGTGACACAGAATCCAAAAGTGCTGAGCTGCTTCAGATGCAGTCTCCTCCAACTTCACTCTGCAAACACCGGACATGGCCATGGTCAGTGAACACCCTGAAAAGGGGTCTTTTCATTCTGATTAGCTTTAAGGTACAGTTTGATGAAAATTACGTACTCACCAAGAGATAGGCAGAGATTACACTGGAAATGTCAAATCTGACACTATAAATAATAAAGGCAGGAGGGAGGCTGTGAACACATATTTAGCCAAGTAATAAAATCCCCATTTTCTGAATTCATTTATTCAATATTCATCTTACAAGTATTTATATAGTATTTGCAGGGTACACACTGGTGAACAAGCCCTCCTCAGATATGGAAACGGGAAAATGATTTCTGATAGAGATAGGGTGTGTAAAGAAAATGTATGTGGGGGTCAAAGGATAGTGGATCAGTCTCTTTAGACTCTTTCTTTATGTTGGTAGATATCTGGCAGTGGCCCACTGTAGTGATTTGTGTGAGATGTCCCCATAAATCTCAGACACTTGAGTAGAGTCAACAGTTGGTGGCTGTTTGGGAAGGAGGAGGAGGTGTAGCCGTGTTGGAGGAGGTGTGTCTCTGAGAACAGTCTCTGAGGTTTCAAAAGACTTGCTCCATTCCCGGTATGGCTCTCCACCTCTGCCTGAAAATCAAGATGTGAGCACGTAACTGCTGGTCCAAGGCCATGCTGCCTGCACACCGCCATGCTGCCTTCCACGGAAGTGATGATCCTGACCCTCTGGAACTTTAAGCCCTAAACCTCCCTTCTGCTAGTTGCCTTAGTCATGGTGTTTTATCGCAGCAAAATAAAAGTAACTAACACACCTACTTCCATATGTTTTGTGAATTTAAAGCAATTAAAATATAGTATTTTGTACTTAATTACACAATACAGCAGAGACAGAAAAGGCAATTGGAATAAGAAATAGCTGTATTTGTGTTGATTTTGAGAAAGGAAGATAGACAGACTTCTTTGCTAAAGGGCAGGTAGCTTTTTCACTTTGTGAAACATGAGTTTTTCCCAAATGACTGACAATACTGTGAGTTCAAAGGCAAAGTATAGAAACTGCTATCACATGGTTTGTGTGATATTCCTGATCACCAGGTTCACACCGCTTCTTCCTGTGGAGTGAACACTTCCTCAAAGGGACCCTGTGGTCTTTCTCCCCAGCTATTACGCCACGAGGAGACAACCTTTATGTGCATTGTGATGGTTACCTTTGATTGTCAAGTTGACGTGACTTAGACTAGCTGGGCAGAGTTTCTCATGGGGGCTTGCTTACAGTGGTCTGTGAGGGGTTGTCTTAGTCAAGCTAATTCCTGAGCAAAGGTCCCACCCACTGTTTTCGGCACAACTACCTAGGCCGGGCATCCTGAACTATATCAGGGTGAAAGAGTGTGCTTAGACAAGCCTGCATTCACTTCTGCCTGCTCGTGACTGGGACCGGATGGAACTGGAGTCCCTGTACCGATTTCCCCACAAGGACGAACAGTGGTTTGTAAGCTGAAAACCTTCTTTATCCTGTAAGTTGCTTCTTGCCAGGTTATTTATCACAGTAATGGACAGGAGTCTGCAATGCCCATTCTACAGCCCAGGGTGTGGCAGCTCAGATCAGCCAAGGCTGCAGGAAAGGTCACCATGCCACAAGTATGGCAGAGACAGGCTGCGCTCTGCTGCGCTGACATCGAGGTCCAATTTGTAATAGAATTCTCTGTGACCTTCTCCATCCCCTCAGCCCAGATGTATCTGAAAGTAGGTTCTTTTTTGATGAAATTTCTTTCTGACAAGCAGGAGGAGACCCTTACAAGGTTTCCAAAGACAAATGATAAGTTCTGGAATGAGTTTTCTGTCCAGAGCACTATAGACTGACTGAAGTTTCATTGCTCAGTTTGTGTCTTGGCCAGTGCTGGTCTCGGCTCACATTAGTCTGGAAGATATTGCTGCCTGGGTGCACCCCACTAATGATTCCCCTTCTGACCCCCAAGTTCTTTACCCTCTTAAACTTTGTCAAAAGTTGTTTTCTGGAGTTGTAGAAGCAGGGATGATGCAGGTATACATGAGATATTACCAAAAATGTCTCCTTCTGCTTTGCACTTCTGAAGGTGCTTTTGTTTGGTTTTGTTTTCAGCTGCATGCTCCATTTCCCACAGGGATAGTGAGCCAAGTCTCCATTGACAAAACACAGTTGCAGATGTGAAGTAGGGTCAGCCAGTGAAGTACAGAAATAAGACTTTCTAAAATACTGTGAATGGTTTGAGAAATTGTTCACCCAGTTGCAGATTCTTCTCCACGGTGACTCATTCACAAAACAAGCTTTCATTGTGCCGGATGCAAAAGGCCAGTCCTGGATGGATGAACAGGCATCCCTTCTTTGTGACTCAGTTCCGCTTGGAAGCAGAAGTCCAAATTGGCATCCTTATTAAATATAAAACCACGAGACCTATTTCCCAGAATCATGCATTTTTATTCATTTTACTAAGTTTTGGCAACAATATTGAGCTCAAAGCACAAGCGAAATTCACCCTCTGAAGCACACAAAGAAGATAAGGAGATAAGAAAAGAACTAAAGATGAAGAGCAGAATCCTACTTGGGGCCTACTGCTACCCTGAAACACCATGACCAAAAGCAAGTTCGGAAGAAATGGTTTATTTGGCATATGCCTCCTTGTTCATAGTCCATCACCAAAGGAAGTCAGGGCAGGAACTCAAGCAGGGCTGGAACCTGGAGGCAGGAGCTGATGCAGAGGCCAAGGATGGGGCTGCTCACTGGCTTGCTCAGCCTGCTTTCTCATAGAACCCAGGACACCAGCCCAGGGATGACATAGGATAGGCCTGCCCATATAGTTAAGAAAATGCCCTATCGGCTTGCCTACAGTCTGGTCTTATAAAGGCATTTTGTTAATTGAAGTCCCCTCCCCTTAGATGACTTTAACTTGTGCCAAGGTATTGCGAAATTAGCCAGCATAATTGTCCCCTTGTCAAAAAACAAATGCACCACTTTTCGATATTACCTTTCCTTTCTTATTTGTTCCTAAGAAGGCATTTTAATACTAACATCACAACATAAAACATAAATAACTCAGGACTACCAGCCCACAGCAAGCTGGGCTCAAACATTTCAATCATTAAGAAAATGCAGTACAGACCGATCTGATAGGGACATTCTCAACTGAGGTTCTTCTTCCCAGGTAACTCTAGCTTGTGCCAAGTTGACAAAACAAGAGCAAGAAAATGCTCAGGATAGCCTTTCAAGAAAGACAGGCCCACTGGGTAAATGGCTATTGAATGTGTGGATAAATGGATGAATGGGTGGGTGGATGGATGAATAGATGTGGAACTAAATGATGAATAGAATAAAAATACTCAAATTGATGGCTTAGGAAGAATAATTTATGTATTGCTGGCTTTGCAAGCCTATGCACCCCAAAATTCTGAATTTACTTTCTACCTAAGGAAGCCTTTGAGGCAGGAAGGTAGGGTCTGTGACCATGAGCCACAAGAAGGGACCTACCCATTACAAGAACATTCTATGGGTACTGTTTGTCTGAACCCTCCACACCCTGTCAGGATTGGAAGGAAGAGATGGTCAAGCTCATTACGGCACGTTTCTCTTAAGGTGCCCTGGGACATAATGAACCTAAGGGATGTGCACAGAAACTATATCTCATGCACATGATTTTTACAGAGAAGACCAGGAGATGGTTCACACAAAGCAAACACAACAAGACCTGAGGGTGCCAGTCATCTACATCAGTCAAAAATGTCCCCACACTCAGGGAACGCCTCCCTCCCTCATCTAGAAAAGGTTCCTGGACCTGAAATGAGGCGTTTTTTTCCTGCCTTGTGGGGTCAGCTTTTTACTTTCCCTTTTAACAAATCTGTTTTTGCTTTTTGTGTTGTGTTTCTGTGTTGTGTTCTGTTCTTCATTTGAGACAAGAAGAACCTGGACAGCGGGTAACATTCATGAGCAACTGTACATTAAAAGAAGACATTCAACATGCGAAACAGTGAAGCAAGCCAGACCACATCCACTGACGGACAATGACAATAAAGTGAACATTTGAGGGTCCACAGTCTCTAGTGGCTGTAGGCATCTTAGGAGCAACAGACTCTCTCTTATGATTCAACAAAACAGCCAAATTTCATGTCCTCTGGGAGAATAAGAGACAAAGTACAGAGTTGATCAGAATCATAGTTAATATATTATTAACGAGGTCAGTGTCAGAATCAAATAAGGCTAGCCCAGCAGGTGGTGAAGTTCAGGACATTAGCTGAGTTCTCAACAACACCTTCCAGCCCGGACGGAAGTTTCGTGTGCTAACTGAGCCAGGCGATGGTGTCCCATTATTTCCCGGAACACTCCCACTTAGCTGTAGCCTTAACCATATTTTTTCAACAGCTCACACTCAGCTGAATTTAAATATAAGAGATTATGCGTGGTAACGATTATAGTGTGGGGACCTTGTGTCTGAAGAACAGAACTTACTGCTCCTTGCAGAGGTAGGAAATGTGGCTCAAAGCAGGCACATTAGTTCCAGCCTTCCTGGCTGGCCTGTCAGCCCCCTCACTGACTGTGGCCTTCTAATATCCACACTCAAAGGAGCTGGTCAACAAGTGTCTGGCTATGTTAAGACGAGAAGTATCTCCCACCATTTAAATCTACAGTTTATATATCCATCATCTCTCGATGCCCTCAGCGGTTATCTATTTAACACACAATATGCCCATAATACCTGCCATTTTTCTATCTGTCCATCCATGTCTCCAGAAAAAAGACTCTAGGCCTTATTTCAATATGAAAATATTTCCAGCAGTATAAGAATCCGAGGCAAGCTTGTATCTGTTGCAACTGAATTTTATTCACACTTTGACGACACTGTGGAGATTTTGTGATGATCTTCCCAGGCTCTGAAGTGAGGCTGAGCAGGTAAACGGACTGGAAATGAGCCTGTGGACGGCCCCCCAGGGCAGCTTTCCGGCATCTCACGGATGTAACTTCTGGCAGACAGACAAATGTGCAGGGCCCGCCTGAGCTCTTGGAAAGTCTGTCTGTGGAAAATGAGAGGCGCATTCTCCCTTCCAGACCTTTCTGCTCTTCTCTGCCTGTGCTGTAATTAAGCTTTCCAATATCTGGGACTGCAACACTTGAATGATTTTCTTAAAGGAAGGCAAGAAATACAAAAGAGTTCAATTTTAATTAAAATGAAGTTCATTACAGAAATGAATAAATGATGGAGCAGATAAGTACCAATCCCAAACTACGAAACCCGGTGAAGTCTGCTCAGGAAATGAGCACCAGTTCATTCCATCTGCCCTTCAGATCTTAACTCTCTTCTGCGCTGTAGCTGAGGTGTGGTGGGTCGGGTTGGAGACTACGGGAAACCCTGTGGCTCTAGGACTTTGTCAGTGTGGCCTTGAAAGCCTCTATGCTGGGCTCTCTCTTCTTGGTACTTGTGCATTTTGACAAAGCAAGGGGCTTTTAAAGCTCCTGGCAGAGAAGGGGGCTGTGTTCTCCGGTGAGAGAAGGTTGCTTCTTCTAAGGTAAGCTCTACTCCAGGACTCAGTGTCAGTGTCCTCTGCTTCCTGTTCTCTCTCAACTGCCTCTACTCAGCAGGAGAGATGCTTAAAAAGTCACTGTAGAGAATCTCTGGAAAACCGTGTCAGCTGGCAGAGGGCTTCCCTAGCGTGCGTGAGGCTCTGCATTCCATCCACAGATGGATAGACCGTAGAGAGCAGACATGGCAGTGAATGCCTGTAGTCCCAGAACTTGGGAGGGCCAGCAGTTCAGAATTACCTTAGGTTACACTGAACACTGGAAGCCATCTCTGTCTTAGAAAACAAATAAAAATAATAAAACAGATAGCCATTGTCTCCGGATTACAATTGCTCTGACGAAATACCATGACCAAAAAGCAAGGAAAGGATTTATTTGGCTCACATTTGCACTTTGTAGTCCATCACTGGAGAAGTCAGGACAGGAATCCAAGCAGGGCTGAACATGGAGTCAGAAGCTCCACGCTATTAAAGGGGTGCTGCTCCCTGGCTTGTGCCTCGTGGCTTTGCTCAGGAACCTGAGGGCTACCAGGCTAGGGACAGCCCCACCCACAATGGGCTGGCCCTCCCCCATTGATCACTAATTAAGAAATGCCTTACAGCTAGATCTCATGGAGGCACTTTTACAATTGAGGTTCTTTCCTCTCTGATGACTCTAGCTTGTGTCAGGTTTGCATAAAACTAGCCAGGGCTCTTGACCTGACACACGAACACATCACTGTTAAGCTGTGACCGTTCCTTTCTTGTTCATCCCCAAGATCTCGCATTAACATCAATGTCACAATATAAACCTGTTATACACTCAAAGTCCCACTTTAAAACTAAGCCTTTTGTAAAATCCAAAGTCTCTTTTAAAACCTAAAATCTCTTTTAAAATTTAGCTTCTCAGCTGTGGGCTTCTATAAAATAAAAATAAATAAATGAATAAGCTCAATACCTCCTTACTTCAAGAGGGAAGAACCATGACACAGTTGCAATCTTAACAAAGCATCTATGCTCTGAAAGTGTAAATAACTGGATGTCCAATTATGTGGGATCCTTTTACAATCTTCTGGACTCGTCTGAGGGGCCTAGGTCACTTTTCCCGCTCTGCCCTCCACAGCACACAGCTTGACTTTCAGGCTCCTGCTGGCTCACTCATCACTGACAACTCTCCTGGGCTCTCTTCAGGGGCCCCAGCCCTGCCACAGTGCCAAGCCTCAGCTGCTCTCCATGACCCCTTCAAGCCTGCAAAGCTAGCACACCTCGGTGACTCGTACACTACCAAGTTCAACTGCCAACACAAGGCACAACCCTGGCCACCTCTGGACAGCTTCTGTGTGCTGACCCTGAAGAAACACGTCCCAGAAGCCTTCACCCCAGTGCTGCTGGTCTCTTCTTACTCCCAGCTGGCCAGCATCCAGTGTCCCAGCAAAGCAAAGCCTTTACTTCAGTTCTGGGCTCTTGTTAATCAGCCAGCTCTTTAGATCCGTCTGACAGGAACCACGGATTCTTCACACAAAGCCCAGGAGAGGCTTTGCTTCCCTCTGGAACTTGACAGGCCTCCACCGTGTGCACTGTCCTCAGTCTTCTTATTTCCGTGTTCCCACAGACCATATCACTGAGCTCTCCACACTCAATGGCTCTTCTAGTTTAAAGTTCCAACCTCCTTTCACATTCCCCCCAAAGTGGCATGGTCAAGCCTGTCACAGCAGCACTGGCTTGTTTTCCCAATGCTTCTCAGCCTGCTCTCTAGCAGAACCCAGGACTGCCAGCCCAGAAGTAGCCCCACCAGGCCATGCACTCTACCACCAACCAGTAACTGAGAACATTTTCTACAGTCTGATCTTACGGAGTTAGTTTTTCTTTTGCAGTGCCCCCTCCTTCCAGATGACTCTGGCTTGTGCTAAGTTGACCTAAAACAAGCCAGGACAGTCATGCCCAAGGCCCAGCAATGCAATACTGTCAAATTAGGAATAAATGACTTGGGAATGTTTTCTAGACCGAGGTTTATTCTTTAATAAAGTAGGTGGGGCTGGAGAGGAGCTGTTGAGACACTCACTGCTGTCATTCCGGTTTGTTATATTAATGTACAACAGAATTATCCTGAAAAATAATTTCCATTAATGAGCCTTGAGTGTTCTCAGATGCTGTAAGAGTTCATAGCTGTTTTTAAACATCTGTCTCCTCAGCCTCTTAGCTGATTAACTGTTCTCTGTTTACAGAAATGTGCTGACATGTGTTTACCATCGAACAAGCATTTTCCTCCTTTTCTTCATTGCTTTTCCCTCTCTTCCTCTTCCAAATGGTGGTGTCTGTTAGGGGAAACCTGGCCACTAGGTAAGTGAGCATTGGTAGTTAAAGGTAACAGAGGAAATACCACCTAATGAAACATAAACTGTCAGCCACCTGTCACAGACACCAAAAAGGGAGTCCCCAGGCAGACATAATTTCTCTCTTCTGAAGACATAAAGAGAAAGCCACTTCTGAGATAAACTACCCTGTCATGACATGTTGGCTGTTCCAGGCAAAACAAGGCTGAGATTTCCTAAGGGTTTTTGGTCACAGAAAAAGTTTCTTTTCCTTAGAACCAGGCCCCCAGCTCAGCCCTCCACACACGCTGCCGTGTTGCTCTCTGCTGTGTGGACCCTCCTGAATGCAGAGGGTGTTCAGGGGCAGGCTTGGTCTTTACCTGAAGGGTGCTGGCAGGATGCTCCCCACTAGCAATGATGGAAAGCGTCCCCAAACACGGTGGGTCAGAGAGAATATTCTAAAGAACACTGTCTCAGCTCCAGCACACGTGGAACTCTCAGATCAGAAGTCACAGGCAGGTGGTAAATACTTTGTGCAGGGAAGCGGGGACTATAGCATGTGAGTCCCCTTCTGCCCCTCTGAAAGCTATGTGGAAGCAAGTGTGTACCTTTGTCTCGCCGATGCCATTCTGAAGTGTGATGCCAGCAGCTCTTGCCTCTGGCGCAGCCTATGGTACCTGCAGCCAGTCGCACAGGGCACACAGAATGAGGAAGGTCACACTGACTTCCTGGGTAAGAAGGACTTGGCCTCAGTAAACTAAGCATCAACTATAATTGGTCTGCCATAAAATAAACAAACTGTCTGATAGTGTCTGTTCTTAAGTATGATTATACGTAGGGATGGATGTGATTACCAATTAATGGATCCCACTTCCAGCAAAAACATCTCGGTTGCTCTTCTTCCATGAAACTTTTTTCTGTAATACTGTGTATGCTGACAGATGTTGCTACCTACAAAGAGAATTGAGAATAACTTCCTTCCCCTGTCCAGGCTGATTTCTCGACACCGTGCTTGCTGTTTCCTTGTCTCATTGAAGGGAGACACTCTGCCTAGCAGAGCTGTCTCAAGTTCTCGGCCATCAACTCTGCTCATAAGTCATCCACACTCTGTACTGGAAAGGCAGGGAGAATCAGGGACACGCTAGGCTCTAGGTGGAGGCTGGCCTGGGACACAGGAGACTTTGTCTCAAAAACTAACAAAAAAGGAAACAAAAATGGCTCCGTAGTTTCTGCCCATAATCGCAGTACGCAGAAAGCGAAGGCAGGATCATCGAGCCTCTGGGTCAGCCCAGGTGACAGGTAAAGAGACCCCATCTCAAAAATCAGAAAGAAGAGACAGATAAAGCATAGGTTCAAGCACACATGCACACACACACACACACACACACACACACACACACACACACACTGGCACACACACACGTTTTACCTCACCCCTGAGAAGGTGTATGCTCAAAGACGCAGCGTGTGCTGCTGTCACCATTTATTCCCGCCTCTTCCTGACCTTGTGCACAGCAGCTCCAGCAGGACTGTGGGGGAGCAAACACCTTCCAGGCAGCACAGGCCCACGGATCCGTCCCGTTGAGATCTGGCACACCTAGACGTGGACTCCAGACAGACTGCCAGGGAACACCTGAGGTACACAGACACTGCTGGCGACACGCCTGGCCTTCATTTCCAGCAAGGAGCACCAAGGTCATGACTGCAGACTTACCATCTGGTTAATCCGGCAAAGAAAGCTTCCCAGGACTCCGGGGCCTAGGAACTGGGCCAGAAGAGCCACATCCCATCTTCCTGGGTTGGCTCTAGGGTCAGGGCACAGCACTCCGTCCAACAGAGCCAGAAGAAACAGGAGCCTGCAGTCTCTCCCTGGCAGAGGACAGAACCGTCCTTCCTCAGAGGCAAGCTGGCTGAGCTCATGGTGCTGGTCTCTGTCTACAATATGTCTGACACACTAAATTCTGCCTGTGGATCTTATGACACGGCAGTTAGGAAAGTGTTTGCAAAGACACCAAGGTGACAGTTTTAAGGGGTTCCTCAGAAAGAGCTCAGTCTGCCCAGCGGAGGGGGTGCATGTACTGACCTGCTTGGTGGAGCATCGAGGGGCTCATATCGGGCTGTCATTCAGAAGGAAAGTGAGATTAAACAGTATTTAGTATGGAGGTGCCTTCCCTCTGGTGCAGAGGGAAACAGACAAAGACATGATCACAGGGAAAGCCACGAGAAACAAGAGCCCAGAGTGCTGATGGAAAAGCACAGGGTCTTCATCTGCCATATTGCCTTGGCAGAGTAACAGGTCTAAGTGATTCTAAGAATATTGAAGATTTTTAATTTATTATTTTTCATACATATATATATTATCATTTACTACAGTTTATTAAATTTGTATCCCAGCTGTAGCTCCCTACCTCTTCCCCTCCTAATTCCACTCTCCCTCCCTCTTCTCCTTCCTGCCCCTCCCGAGTCCACTGATAGGGGAGGTCCTCCCCTTCCATCTGACCCTAGCCTATCAGGTCTCATCAGGACTGGCTGCATTGTCTTCCTCTGTAGCCTGGAAAGGCTGCTACCTTTCAGGGGGAGGTGGCCAAAGAGCCAGTCACTGAGTCAGAGACAGCCCCTGTTTTCCTTACTAGGGAACCCATTTGTAGACTGAGTCTATGGGCTACATCTGTGCCTGGGTTTTAGGTCCTCTCAATACATGGTCCTTGGTTGGGGTATCAGTCTCTGCAGGTCCCCCAGGGCTCGGGCATTTGTTTATTTATTTATTTATTTAGGCTCTGAATATCTAAAGAACTTAAACACCAACAAACCAAGTAATCCAATTAAAAAATGAGGTACAGAGCTAAACAGAATTCTCAGTAGAGGAATATCGAATGGCAGAGAAACACTTAAAGAAATGTTCAACATTCTTAGTCATCAGGGAGATGCAAATATTGAAGATATTTTAAAAGAACACCCCAAGTTTTCAGCAAGTATGGGGTGGATTTAATGACCAATGCCACTTTCTGGGCTTAAATCTCTCTCTCCACATTCTTGCCACGAGTCCTCAACACCAGCAGTGAGAGCTCAGTGCAGGGAAGCACAGTGATGGCTAATGAAGGAAGCTGACTGTCTGGAAGCAGGAAATGGGTTTGAAAATCACTGTTGTCACTAGATGCATGAACTGCCCAGAACTGTGGTCAGGAACTGCCACGGACTGGGCGACTTAGAAACAGGCCTAAGAGGAGGTGCTCATGGTGCTGGTTTCTTCTGGAGGCCCTGATTCTCCTAGATTCCGGTATTTGCCAGTAACATTCACATTTCTTGGCGTACAGAGACATCACTTGGTTCTGCACCTCAGCTGGCCATAGCATACACCTAGCCGCTTCCATTAGGACTCCAAACCTCTCTTTGACAAAGGCACTAGGATTCCATGTGGGCTCAGTGAATCTGAAGTGACCAAATCCTACCGTAACTGTGTCTACAAAGGCCCCATTGCCGAATAAGGGCCCATTCATACCACAGAGGACGGGGACTGGATCAAATCTTTTTTTGTGGATGAGATTCAACTCACAGCCTTAGATGTGTGATCTAGGTCTAAACAAGGGTGTTGGGAAGGAGAGGCAGGAGGGCGTGACAAGTTATTTTGAGGACAGAATCAACTGGCCCTTTTGATAAAACTGAGTGATAAGAAAAGGAAATGATCTCTGAAGGGAGCAGCCTTGCCAGGCCACAGAGGAAGACACTGCAGCCAGTCCTGAAGAGACCTAATAGGCTAGAGTCAGAGTGATGGGGAGGAGGACCTCCCCTATCAGTGGACTTGAGGCGGGACATA
Source organism: Pachyuromys duprasi (assembly GCA_028658305.1). Lineage (NCBI taxonomy): Eukaryota > Metazoa > Chordata > Mammalia > Rodentia > Muridae > Pachyuromys > Pachyuromys duprasi. Next base: position 105,002,025 of record CM053753.1, on the reverse strand, counting down.
GGAGGAAAAGAGGGAGGGCAGGACTGGAAGGGAATGAGGGAGGGGGCTACAGCTGGGATACAAAGTGAATAAACTGTAATTAATATAAAAATTAAAATCTTTTAAAAAGTAAAGAAAATGATGGCTGCAGGATCTGAGGAAAATCTAAATGAGGAAATCCTACATTGTACTTGGCAAATGCTCTCATAGCAGTTATGGGAGCTGTATGTCAGTTACTTTAGGAGTGACACCCAGCTACCTCAGATCTCCACTAACTCCGTGAGAGTCCCAGTAAATTCACACAGGAGAGAAAGTGGGGAGAGAGGAAGGTAGGGACAATGAGGGAAGATGAGGGCATAGAGACAGAAGGAGAAAGAACGGAGAGTGGAAATTCAGAATTTTCTATATCTAATCTAGGTGTCCACTGGGACCCATGTGTCAACCATCCCTAGAATGTCTGAGCATTTGAGTCAGTGGGAAGATGCAGCCTTGACTGACATCATGGAGTCCACGCAGGGCCTCAGGGGAGCAGCACACCACTCGAGGAAATTCTCTCCCCATCACTCACAGCTCACCTGAGACACCATCCCAGTTATTGGGTCTTTGGACTGAAGGACTAAAACCAAACACTCCCTGGTTCTTGAGCTGTCAGACACCAGATTTCTTGGGTCTCAGGTTTGCAGACAGCAGATGGGACGAGTCTTGGTCCCTGTAGCAAGAGCCAGCTCTTGTATCTTCTCTTGGCCTCCTCAGCTGCCACAGATATACCTGAGGCTGGTAAGCTGTAAATGCTGTTTTACTGCTCACCACTCTGGAGCCAGAGAAGGCCAGTGTCAACTCACTGACAAGTTGTGGGGTTTGGTGGGGTCTGCTTCACCTATGCTGTCTCCTTTTTGGTGGCACAAGAAAATGATTTGTTCGTTATTGTTTTTGTATTCTTATGTATTTAAAAATGTATTATTTATAAGAGAAATAGAGACTTCATTGCCAATCGAGTTCACATGTGTCAATTTTCAAGAACTGTCTGGAAACTCATTACTAGCTCTCAGGAAATTATCTCCTATCTGCTTGGACTCTGGAATGTAAGCAGATGATATTAACTGTGATGAAACTCAGAAATTGAGCCTGGAGGGTAACAACGGATTGGGGAGCCCTGGTGGGGCCCTCAGCCCTCCCCTCCTGTGTGGGAAAGGCTGATGTGATGGCTGCACACAGGATTGCTGGTGCACACCCATGTTGAGACCCACTCTCCTCCCGCCTGCAGACGCCGCTCATGGGCCACGTAAATGAGCTAGAGTCTAGCCTCTAGAATCCTCTTGTTCCCAGATGTCATAAAGAGACCCCCTTAAGAACATAGCTTCCTCAGATAGGAGAAATGTAAGTAATAAAGTCACTGCGAGTTATTTATTTTTATTGCCTGAAATGAAATTGGACCGCAAACACGCTTAGAGATTTCAGATTTTAATTGTGACTAATTACACTCAGACTCATAAAATGGTGAAACAACAGCCAAGGCTGGGTGGAGCTGACCCCAGGAGTGACCTGGTCAGCTTGGGATCTGCTGGGCAGAGACAGGTGTGTGGGCTTGGGGGGCAGTGGGCTTCTCTGTCTCGTCCAGAGAGGCCTGTCTATCCTGTTCTTTCTCTAAGAAAGAAGCAGTTAGACCACAAAGGCTTCTGCAGGGATCTCTCCTAGAGGGTACTGGGGCTCAGACCAGACACCCAGCTCACAAGAGTCAGCAGGATGGTGTCTCCAGTGACCCTTATCACCACCATGCTGGCTGCTCCTGTCACCCACTCTTCCATCCTGGTGGCTGCTGCCCTTTAAGATGATGAAAGAGCTGTGGAGCTCAGGCTCCGTCTCTCTCTGTGTCTCTGTCTTTCTGTCTCTCTGGCTGGCTGGCTGGCTCTCTCTCTGTGTCTCTCTGTCCGTCTGTCTCTCTCTGGCTCTGTCTCTCTCTATCTCTGTCTCTGTCTGTCTGTCTCTCTCTCTGCTTTCGTTTTCTTACAGACATTTTGTTCTGACATCTTAAAGAAGCCTTCTGGATCTCTCCCATTCCAGCCAACTCCAAATGTTAGAGGCGGCAGAGACTCAATCAAAGAACGTGACTCTCATCTGCACACCAGCCTGCTGAGGGCCTTCTCTCTCTCTCTGATCTGTGCCCCTGTGGCAGTGCCCCCCGGCCTCTGCACCTGAGTGCAACGTTCATAGATCTATGAAGTGTGGGTGGGCACACGCGGCCATCCTTCCCTAGCTCCTGAACCACGTAGAGCAATCACAGCTCACATCACATCAGAGATCTCAGACAATGTAGATGGGATGAGGCACATGGGAGAATGTGCTTCATGCAAACACTGTACCATTTTCTATGACAACCCTGAGCATTCCTGAATTTCTGTGGGTGTGCTGGCCAGTTTCATGTCAACTTGACACAGGCTGGAGTTTCTGGAGAAGGTAGGCTCCATGGAGAAGATGCCTCCATCAGATGGGCTGTAGCAGGCCCTGCAGGACGTTTAATTAGTGACTGATGGCGGGGTGTATTGTGGGTGCTGTCACCCCTATGCCGGTGTCCTGGGTTCTCTGGGAAAGCAGCTAAGCAAGCCATAGCGAGCAAGCTAGTGAACAGCATCCTCCATGGCCCCTGCATCAGCTCCTGCCATAGGTTCCTGCCCTGCTTGAGTTCCTGCCCTGACTTCCTTCAGCGATGGACTAGGATGTGAAAGTGGGAGCAGAGTGAACCCTGTCTTTCCCAAGTTGCTGTGATCATGGTGTTTTATCACAGAGGTCATAACTCTGGCAAGGTCAGTGGGGTTCCTATAACCAAGTCTCTACTGTGTGTGTGTGTGTGTGTGTGTGTGTGAATGATGGATTCCTCTGCCTTCCCCAAAAGACAACTACCGAGCACTGTAGCCAGTCCTAAGACATCCACCTACCTTTCTAAAGGAAACTTGGTGCTTTCTCCCATCTCCTGCTGGCCTGGAGTCTTGGCTGCTTCCCTCCTGTCCCTACACAAGGCACTGTCCCTTCTGTTGTCAACTCCTGAGAGTACATGTGTTTCCTGAGCCTCTATTGTGTCACCTCTTATGACTTTTCTAGAAACATCTCACACATACACACACACAGGCACATACTTGCACATACACACACACAAGCACAAACACACACCTGAATACACACGAACACATATGCACACACAACATGTATACATACACAATCACACATACCTGCACATATACAACACACTCAATATACACTCATACACAACACACACACTTATACATACAACACACACATACAATACACAGCCCTCACACATACACACACATACACACAGACACAGCCCACACACATACACACCCACACACTAAAACATACAGGCTTGGTTGTGTTGAGCACATCAAACCAGCATCTTTTGAAGGCTCATGTACAAAATGTTGTAGGTAGTTGTGGAAAGGCAAACACAAACGGGATCTTCCTTCCATGACTCACAGTCAGAAGGTGAAATAAAATGTGTCCACAAACAGTCAGAATAATAGTCCGTGCACTGATGAGCACAGTGAGGGGCTGTGGAAGGAGCCGTCTGTTAATGCTCTTTTCGTGTGTTTCCTGGGCCATGAACACACAGGTTGACACAGGTTTAGAAACAGGCTGTCTGAGCCCACTATTGCTAAAATGGACACATGACCAAAGCAACCTGGGGAGGAAGGGGTATTTCCTCTTACACGCTTACCAGCTTGGTCCTTGAGGGCTTCTCATCCTGCTACAGCCTTTCCATGGTGGCATCACCCCAGCCAGCTGGGCCCGCCCACATCAGGCACCGGGAAAAGGTCCCACAGCCTCGCCCATGTGCCATGTGGTAGGGGCATTTTCTCTTTTGATGGTTCCTCTTCTCAAGGACTCTAGCTGTGTCAAGATGACAAAAACAAACAAACACGGCCACTCTCTCAGGACACATGGGTAAGCAATATCATCTTCAAAAGAAAAAACACTGTAGAAAGTCTGGTGGTCTTCACCAGGGTGCCCGTTCAAACACAACTGGACATTGTGCACAGTGGCTCTCTCTGAAAATTAGTCCAAAGGAACAGAGCTAAATCCTCGTTAAAGACTGAGAATTGGTGACATAATCCATTTGTTATTTCTCTCCCCCCAAATTAAAGGGCTTTACTGCTGTTAACTGAGCTTGCCATTTTAAAAATGTCTGTGTCCCTGGAAGAATTAGTCAGCTGCCTCTGTCCAGTTCAACAAAGACAGCCATGATGATCTGCAGCCATATATACAAACATTCAAGATGAAAGAAGAAAAGAGGGAGAAGTAGGAGGAGAGGGAGAAAGAGGAGAAGAAGGAGGAAGAGATGGAAGAGGAAGAGAGAGAGAAAAGGAGGAAGAAGAGAAGGAGGGAGAGGAGAAGAAGAGATGGATGAGGAAGTGGAAGAAGAGGAGGAACAAGAGATGGAGGAAGAGGAGGAGGAAGAAGAGGAGGAATAAGAGGTGGAGGAAGAGGAGGAAGAAGAGGAGGGCCCCTGGAGCTCACTGACTGAAACCTTCTAACATGGGGGCTCCAGGGCCCACCTGCCTCCGTCCCCCTTTGCTGGGGCTGCAGACACCCCAGGCCCTGGCTTTGCGCTGGAAATACATGGCAGGGCCTATGTTCCCGCACAGGCGCCTTGCAGGCCACAGTGGCAGTTGTGTCCGCTTAGGCGGCAGCAGGGAAGCAAGGCTCTGTCTGGGTCTGCGGCTGTTTGCAGAGGAGATAAGCACACACTGGCAGACCACCGAATGAAGACCTGCTCTCAGCAGCGCGGACAGGCATTGCTAGTCCCCTAAAGATGGGCAAGAACCAGGATGCTCTGTTGAGCTGGGATTTTGCTCTCCTGGTGTGCAGCCCTCCTGACTTAGCTTGCAGTACAGAGTACTGATTTCCCAACTCCTGGGCCCTGAACCCTCCTCCATGCTGACCAACACCACAGGACTCCTCAGTTCTGCGACCACGGAGACTAACGACAAATGACATCGCTCTGTGGGTTCCAGCTCTCTGCAGAGCCCCAACTAACACGATTCTGTAGATTTCCTCAGGAGCCATGAAGCCACTGAGTCACACGGAATTGCAGCAGAGGCACCCATCTCATGTCCCAAACAGGAGAAAGAGAATGCTGCACAGTCTGTATCTGGTCATGTGAACATACGCAAAGCATCATGGGAGTGGATGACAGCGCTCTTTTTTGTTTGTTTTGTTTAATCATGGTAAGTATTAAGTGTGTTAACTTAGTCATCGCCTGGAGTTGTCAGCATCCCCGGCAGACAATGTCCTGTCCAGGCAGAAGAATGAGGTAGCTTGTGTCTTCTTCAGTCCCTTCTTCAGGAAGCATTTGGGCAGAGAGGAAGCCAGGCACACATGCATGGTGGACACCCTCTTGAATCATGACTGTGATCGCTGTGACACCTGGAAGCTGGCACTCAGCAGCTCTTCTCCCTGTCATCTGACTCCTGCATGCCGTCTGCTCTTTCTCTTGGGACTGTCCAGGGGCCTTCCACAAACACCAGAAAGAGGCTGAATGTGAAGCTGAGCTCCAGGTGGAGGTATAGCATTTACTCTCTAAAGGTCAGGGACATGGCTTTCCTGTTCTGGCATTCAGCATCCCAGAAATGCCTTGATTGCTGAAGGCCTGGGTTCTGTGGTCTGTGCCGCCCAATTTTGCAGACCACCAGGACGTGGCCAGTCAGTGGACCCCGAGGTTGAGGGAAGCCTTTGAATGGAAACCACAACTCGATGTACTGTCTTGGATTTTAACTTTTAGATGTTAATCACCAATATCCTGAATGAAATGCCATGTAGCTGTTTTGTATATAATTACAGAATTTTGGAAACTGTGAGGAGAAGTTTGCCCAGCTAATTGTTTATTTTTATGAGTAAGAACCTAAAAATGTCATTCAGGAAAAATAAATGTTGGTTTAGACAGAAGCACAGTGTTCCTTCTCTACAGAAATGAAAACAGCACAAATAACTTTGACAAGGTCCTGGGCCTTGGCTGGGACTTGGGTCCCCTGAATTCCGAGGGCCGAAGCTGATGACACAGGCCTGTCTGGATTGGGGTCCCGAGGCGTGTCGTCCCTGATGTTGGGCATTGATGCACCATGAAGACAAACTGAGGTAATCCAAGACCTGTTAGACAGTAAGTCATCCTGGAGGTGCCTACCATGGCTGCTGTGGGGGCTGACACATCTCCCTCCTGGTCCCAGTTCAGTCTGAAGTGTAGACACCATCAGAAGCGAAAGGATCATTATGAAGAAGAACCTGAGACGACGTTGGTGTGAAAACAAAAGGTTTTATTTCTTTGTTCGTCCTTAATAAAACCCATTCCATCCTGAAATTTGGAAATGTCCTGCTGCATGTTCAGCTGGGGTGTTCATGCTACATGACTTTAATGTTGGGGTTGCAGCCCTCCTGGTCATCTCTCTGAGGGGACGAGTCAGAGCGCACAGCTAACTTTGCTATTAAGGCCCTTGCTCTTCCTTCATCCACTGCTCCAACAACCTGTTCTTGAGCCACAGCCCTTCATGCTGGCTTCTTTGAGATTCTCCCCATAAGACCAGAGAAGGCCTCACTCTCTGGCACTACCCTTTGACTTTCCATCCTACTGATGGATTGATTGTTCTCTGTGAGGTTGGCTTAGATTACGTGGACATCATTATAAATCACTAAGAACTGAGGTGGGATTGCGCTAGTCCCAGAAATGGATTTGACATCTTTCCATTGTTCAAAAGCATGATAGGTTTTATTTAATACATTCCCTATATGTAGCTGCCAGCTGTCTGTTTTTGACATTTCACCCTCCTTTTACATGAACTGGCTTTTTGAGCTGTTACTAGTCTGTGGCCCAAGGAAGAGTGCTTGGTTTTCATACATTCCCTTTTTTTCTCGAGAACTTAACTTTTAAGTGGAGGACATGGCTTCACGGGTGGAGAACTGACTTCATGGTCTCACAGCCACAGAAGGTGAAGTTCTCTCTCCCCGTGACACATGTCTCAGTTCAGTGTCTGAGCCTCTTACACCCTGAATGACACTGTGAGCAGCAACTCACCCTCGACATTCCTGCGCCACAGATCTGAGGGAGACTGGACCCAGAGCAGATCCTTGTTTACTTTTAATTCATTTTTACCCTTGACAGCTTTACACACGTGTGTGATGACTGTTGTTCCCCTTGTCCCCAAGATCTTGTCTTATCCCTCCTTTCTGCTGGATCTTTTCTTCTCAGAGAGTCTCCCTCCAATGTGCCTGATGCCAGTGAGCATGACCTAACCACCCACCCACGCTCATGCAGGAGTGAGACACAGCCACCCACGCTCACGCAGGTGTGTGACCTAACCACCCATGTAGATCCACTTTTTTATTAGAGAACACAGCATTAAAGGATTCTGTGCCCGGAGCACTGGCGATGATGCTGTGAGCCACACAGTGTTGATGAGGTGTCGTTAAAGTTACAAACCTGCACAGTTTGCAAACACTAGAGCAGAGAGGCTGGGGCAGCTACCCTTGAGGAGTAGAAAGTCCTGAGAGACAAGGAGAGACAGGGCTGGGGCTCAGAGAGGAAGGACCCTTAAAACCCAGCAGGAGAGCGAGTTGCTTAACTCACTCTAAAAATGTGTAAAGCACAAGGGCAGATTCCTCAGCAGAGGTCCTCAGGCAGAGAAGGCACATGGAAGATGTTCTTCACGGGTCACTAGGATCTGAGAGCTCCGACCCCAGACTCTTGTTCACCTACAGAAAGGCGGGAAACCCCAGGACAAGTGCTGGCAGGGCTGGGCGGCAGACCCCTGGCTGGGGAAACCCCAAATGGGAGTGCTGCTTAGAAAGACAGTTTGGGGTGCTAGGGTGTGCATCTGAGACACTGCTCTAAGGCCGTGTGCTGAACCCGAGGAAAAGCTGAAGGGCTGAAGAGACGGCACAGTGGTCCAGAGCAGGGGCTGCTCGTGTTCAGTTACAGGAACCCACACTGGGCAGCTCACAACTGTCTGCAATGTCAGCTCTGGGGATCCGACACCCCCTTGTGGCCTCTACAAGCACCTGCACTCACAGTTCACACACAAACACATGATTTAAAATGAAATGAAATCTTTGTAACGATCATCCTTATGATAGACAATGTTTGTGGGTTTTGGAGCTCTATATTTCTATGTAATACTTTGATGCGTTGTTTGTCTGGTATTTTCCTAAGATTTTTTCAATTACCTTGGCTATTTTATTTATTACACATCTCTCTCATCCCAGACAGGGGCTCTCTGTGTAGCTCTGGCTGTCCTGAAACTGGCTCTGCACACCAGGCTGGTCTTGGACTCAGAGATCTGCCTGCCTCTGCCTCCCACATGCTGTGTGAGCCAGCTGCACACTCACTTTTAATAAGAAAAGAAACTTTAAATATTTTATTCACATCACAGTTTTTATATCTACAACTGACCACTTGTAGATGTGATCAATAATGATAAATATTCAGGCTTTGTGACATAGGCCCCTAAACTCTTGGAGCATGATATTATTAATCCTTAAACTAGGACATGAGTTGGATTTATTACAATCAACACATTAAATGTGAGAAAGTCAGCACTTCATGGAGATGACATTTGTATCTCAATTTTCCTGTTTGCACACCCTTTTCTGATTGTTTGTCCCATTGTGACCGTTTTATTGCTTTTTATCTCCAAAAGGGCATATACTTTGTTTCTGATTGTCTGATCAATTTCCTTATATCCTGAACACGCCAGTGATGCAATAGTTAGAATCGCCAGGCCTTTTGCAGTTTCTGTTTGCATTGATTTCTTTAGGTAAGATAGAACACTTTGCCTTGGCATTTCCTTGCCTTTCCTCTCCATCAGAATTTGGTTGTAATAATGTGAGTTTTAAATGTAGGTCACACACACACACACACACACACACACGTGTAGGGGCAAGTGAGAGGTAGAGAGAAGGCTTTTTACCTTCAGAAACATTTAAAATACAGATGCCCTATGTCTTCAGCAGTGTTTTCAATAAGTTTTCTGACTTTTTAAAAGGTATCTAGTTATTCCACCTAATCTGCCACAACTTTTGTTTTTCACTTTGTTTTAATGCATATTCATGTTTTTCTGTAGCGGCATGGGAAGCAGAGCTCTCCAAAGCCTTGACTATTTACTGTTGCTGTTTTTAAATGAATGCGGTTTTATTTTGGTTTCTGGGTCCAACCTTTCCTCCTTAAGTCTTTGCAAATGCTACTTTTGTTTAAGTCTGATGTGCATTATGAGGGACAAATTTGAAATGAGGATTATTTCTCTTAAATTGTAATCGAATTTGCTGCTCTGCCCTAAACCGTGGGGAGCAGGCGTTTATCTTGAGATTTACAAGCTCGTTGGGATTATACCTGAGTGTGGATCTGTGCTTTCACTTGGCTGAAAACACAGTGTTTGAACTGAAGATCATTGGGGAAGCATGCTCTTTGGCTCTAGGCTGTGGTCTCCATTCTGTTTGCTCTGCTGATGCGCACACGCATGGCTGAGCAACCCCGCCTGCCTGTGTGCCGGCTCTGGCCTCCGCGCTGCTTCTCTCTGAAGGTTATGTTCTATTTAAGCCCTTACCTGGCTTCCAGGTACATTTAGAGATTAGGTCTTTCAGGATTTCTTCTTAAGCATAGTGTGAAGTGTGAATCCAATTTCATCCTCATGCAAATGAATCTAGTCTCTCTAACACCATTTGCAAGAAAGTTCATAATTTCCCCGAAGATTCAGGAAAAGTCATGGTTTCCCCGATACTTTCCCCAAATCTCCTCAGTTTTCCCCAGTGGAAGTTTGTGGGTTGTGGGGATGTGTTATTTATTATTCAAGGAAGGATCTGTTGGAGGCTAAGAAACTGTGTTGAACCTCACAGCCAGGTTAAGAATGCACCTTGTGGTCACTTAAGACTTCCGTCCTACTGTGTGCTCGGCCTGTTTTCTTACCCTGCCTTTAAGGAAACAGCATAGCACCCACCCCACTGTCCTCAGATTTCTTTTAATCACCATTTACAATTCTCATGCACAGCCGTGACCCTAAGTCATGTGCTCTTGTGTCCTGACCCTGAGTAGTGTCCATGTAGACGTGTATATGTTACAACAATCATTTGCCGAAAACAGAAAACAGGACAAAAACAACAGTAGAAAATGAGTATCTTCCAGAAATAAGGCAGCACAGACACTGCTCGATACACAACAATGTTTGTGATAGTGTGTGTTATCTAGGTTGGTGGAAATCACCAAATTTATCCTGTGGAAGCTCTGTTAATGGTTTCTGTGAAGAACCTGTTCCTTCCTCATGTGGTACTGTCTGTGCTGTTCAATAAAAGGAAGAACAAAGCGCGCGCGCACACACACACACACACACACAGAGAGAGAGAGAGAGAGAGAGTCACAACTCAGCATTAAACAGAGAGGGCACGATGGAAAAACCCGGGATCGAGGAGAGAATTCAGTGCTTTACACCAAGGCGAAAAGTTTTTAATTTCTTTTCTTCAATGTGGTACTGGTGACTCCAATTATTTAGTGTGTCCAGACGGATGCAATGTGTAACAGCAGATGCATGCTCAAGGTTTCTGTGCACACGCGTCTGTTTTACCGTGGACTCAGCCACTTTCACCCTGTACTGTGGTTTGGCGGATGGATGCAATGCTTACACACTGGTTTAATCGCAGAAGCTTCAAAGTACATTTCAGCACCCAGTGAGCCTCCATTCAGCTTCTTCTTCAGGACTTTTATAGTTAATCATCCAAATGAATTCCAGTGACAATTAACTAGTGCAAACACACCCACACAAAATCTTTGTTGGCACTTTTTGTGGTTGAATTGCTAAAATTAAATGACATTTTATGGCTGGATCAAGGTAAAGTTAATTAATTTCAGGAAATTTGACAGATACATAGTGTTGAGTTTTTCTGTTTGTGAACAAACAGCACTTTCACTATTATCCAAGTCAGTCCTGTAGACATGCTGCAAAATCTTCATTTACTTTTTACCCATTTTTTTTGAAGATTTGGTTTTATCTATTTGTGTGTCTCTGTGTGTCGATATGTGCAGGCAAACGCCCATGGAGGTCAGATGGGGACATCAGGTACCTGGAAGCCAGCTACGGGACAGCTGGTTGTGAGCTGCCTCATATGGGTTCTGGGAACCAAGCTCTGGTCCTTCACACACAGAGACAAAAAAGTGCTGCTAACCACTGAGCTGCTGCCTGTTCTTGCCACGCAGCTTCTGCTCATGCTGTTACTCTCTGCTGCTCTTGTAAATAAACCTGCTCTTGTGCAGATGGACAGGAGTACACCCTGTCACTTCCTATGTTACCTTCCCCCTTCACCGTCCACCCTTCTGTCGTCCTGCCTCTTCTCTAGGAGACTGGGCCCTCTGTTGTGAAGAGGGCCTCATCCTCTTTCAGTCCCTCAGTCCCTAGTTCTCAGGTCTCACGTCTGAAGAGCGCCAGCTCCCCAGCACTGGCCTGTCCGTCCTGTGGCCTGTGTTCCTGTGCAGTCTCCTCTCTTCATTCAGATTTCCTTGTGAGACGTGAGACCGGTATGTTTTGGCTCATCCTGCTGTGCCCACGGCATCTCCACGCTGGCTCCTATCAAATGGTCTGCTGTCCCAGGAGCTGGGCAGAGGAAGGAGGTGCCCCCTGGAGTCTGGGAACGCTGTGAGAATGAGGAACTCATTCGAAGGACCGGCAGATTGCCTGCAGCGTCACCGGTGAGGTCGCTGAATGTGCCCTGGACAGAGTGTTCTCAAGACATCCCCCTTTATGTGTGTCTCAAATCAGGAAGTGTCTCGGGAGCAGAGAACTGAGAACCTTCCTTCCCCTGCTCTGCTGAAGGCTTAGCTGCCTTTGAAATCTGAGCAGAGATCTCAATCAAAAACAACTCCTACCCAGGACTAAAGGGAAAAGCTGCCAGAGAGGGTATAGCACTGAAAAGCTTCTGCAGGCCAAGGTAAACAAGCAGCAAAACAAAAAAGCTGGTGTCCTGCAGACCGGGGAAACATTCGCAAATTACACACCTGAGCCACCTGTCTGACAAGGTGTTCACATTCGTGCATACTACATGATGGCAAAAAATAAATAAATAAAGGAATAACCAGACGATGTTGGGCAATTTACCATACACAAATCCACACTGAAACATCACTGCACACTTGTTAAAACGGCTCTTATCAGAAAGTCACTGGCAGAGGCAGGAGGTTCGGGGGCATGATTCTTTCATGATGGTAGAGATCTAAATTGACACAGGGTCCATGAAAACAGCATAGAGGCTGCTCAGAATACATAGTATTAACACTCGGATGTGTGTCTTTGGGGAGCGTGTAAACAGATGTCTATCCGTCCGAGATCTAGACAGAAGAAATAGTGTCAGTAAAATTTAACCCACTGAACCAGTAAGTTTAACTGTGGTCATCATGGAAGGACAAGTAAGAGCTACGTAAAGGCACACGTGCAGCCCGTGGAGGCAAGCCCCACCCCTTTTCCCAGCCACGTCTACCCACACATGCGTCCTTCATATAAGAACCTTGTGCACTCCGTAAGCTATGCCACACACCACAATGTGAGCCTCGTGAACTCCGTCCACCTTCCAGGAGGTGTCTTAGCACACCCAGGCAGTTACAACTGCCCCGTTCTATCACACCAGGGTTCTTCTAACAGCGTGTGCTTTCTCTTCCTCTGCCCCCCTTCCCATGCCTCCTGAGCCTTGGGAGGAGTGCTGTAGAGATGTGAGTGTTCTCTTCTATCTAGGACCGAGGACTGGTTTGCTGTGTCACAGGAACGTTCTCAGCGTTGTGGTGGCCTGTGCACTTTCAGGGTAAGCGCCACCTAGTGTTCATTCCTGTGCACTTTCAGGGTAAGCGCCACCTAGTGTTCGTTCCTGTGCACTTTCAGGGTAAGGGCCACCTAGTGTTCGTTCCTGTGCACTTTCAGGGTAAGCGCCACCTAGTGTTCGTTCCTGTGCACTTTCAGGGTAAGGGCCACCTAGTGTTCGTTCCCATGGAGTAATGCTCCCATGACCAAGGCCAACAGGAGCACTAACTACAGGAGCAAACACAAATGGCTAAGAGACAATCTGATGAGTGGCACACGCCTATTTAAGGAAGAAATAGTAACAATTTCCTCACTAGGGCTTGTCAGCTGTTTGTCTTGGCACGCCCTGAAGTCTAGTGGAACGACTGTTGCTTTCCCTTATGTTGGTTGCGCTACCATTACACCAGTGGGCATATCTTGCCTGACTTGGTGGTGATCTCCCTCACAGGCTATATCCAAGTGGAAACGTTAGGAACAGTTCTCCCAGGGCAGCCTGTATACTTCTGGCCCTGGAGAGTGAGCTAACATGGACACAGATTCCAGCTCCGCCCTAGCTTGGTTTATCCGTGTCCTGCAATAAAGGTGCCAGGTGGTGTTTTCTGCAATAACATCTTACCACACGGTTCTGCCCAAAAGCTCGTAAGAAGGTGGCTACCCTCGGCACTGGAAGTTTCAGTTAGCAACCTGACAGCTCTGGAAGAGTCTTTCCCCACACACCAGGGTACATCTGCTCAAATTCTCCAGCTGTGTTCTGAGACTTGCAGGTTCAGGGTGAGGCAGGATCTTTCTCTTCACCCAGCTGGCTTCCTGTGTTTTGGAGCCAATCACAAAACTCCTCAGACCTCCGCAGTTTTTCCCAGCCTTCGCCCGTCTCTCAGCCTCTCCTTTGGCTGTGTCTGCACATCTTCCAGGTGTCTATCTAAGCCTGTAAAATACTCAGGATTAGGATTACAGGAAACTATTTTGTAATCACTGTGTGGGCCCATGCCCGACCAGTCCAAACAAGTGACCGTTGGTCTTGGAAGTCATTGACTAAAGGAAGAGCAAATAGGGTGGCGAGTGAGGGAAGGTCCCAGAGAATAAACTACATGCCAAGAACACTGGGCTATTTCAGTCATTATTAACTATTCGCATACGCAGCCAGCCGCAATGAGCTGTACACCAGAAGCGCTCCCAAAGAAGGTTTTTTTCAGCTCTTACCACCAACAATACCTGTGAGGTGTTAAATCTTACCTGTAGTGAGAATTTTACTGTGTATGTGTATTTAAAGGCAAGTCATAGACCTTAAATCTCTACAGTGAAAAACAAAATATAAAACAGCTCAATTGAATTTGATTGGATTTTTTAATGCTCCTGATAGTTCTAGGTGCCAGTTTATTAAGCGAATCTCCCGCTAAAGAATGGCAGATTTTACTTCCTACAGTCAAAGCTGAGTTCAGGAGTAAAGCTGTCTCTCGGGAAAGCTGGGACAGGTGGGTGGAACATCTTTTTATCTCAGAGAGTAATTACTGTCTCTAGTCACATAATCACTATTTTTCTCAGGCATGACTCCTTTTAGACATCTTTTTTGACAAATTGTACTTTAAATGTGAATCATCATTGGATAATTATTGTTCGTACTGTACTTAATATTTTAACAAACTTGACTCAACATTTTCATTCTAAAAATAAATAAACTCAAAGATCCTGGGCTGCACCTGAGGGAGTTTCCTCCTGCAGCGCGTCTTGCTGTGCGCATCACAAATCAGCCTTTCTTCCCTTTCCCTTGTGCGTGTGCTTGCGTGATCCCTCACATGTGTTCTGTGTTTGCGTCTCCTGTGTAGACCCAGGGCTGCCGCCTAACCACAGTGCTCCCCACTCTCCCTGTCGCCTCCTTGCCACTGCTGCTGCGCCGAGTCTCATCCTACTTGAGAGCAGCCGGGGCTTCTGCCGGCCTCGCCTCTGCTAGTGTCTCCCTCGGGTGGGGCCAGAATTTGGGCAAGGATAAACCGGCTTCCCCAAACCTTGCTTCCTACCAACATGTCCACACCTTTCTTTAAAAAAAAAATCTTGTTTAAGGTCTAATGGCTTTCTGCAAAGGCCAATGCTTAGTTAATTAGCTTTCTCTCCAGCTGCTAAGCTGGTGTGATGCCCTCTCTCCTGGGCGCAAAGAGTGAGCTCCCACAGCTGGTGTGGTGCCCGCTCTCCCTGGTGTAAGGCAGTGAGTGCCCTCTAAAAAGGCAGGAGACCCCTGTATCCACAGCACACGCCTTCACTCTGCTCCCTTCTGCTGCATTCCCTTATTACATGGAAAATTCTAGAAACGACCTTTTCAAGTTTCAAATCACACACTGTCTGAGCGGTGGGAGACGTCTCTCAGTACCCCATGTGGTAATATTTTCACTCAGACTTTTCCAAATTTATTGTTTAGTAGCCCCACGTTCCTATATATGCAGGGACTCGGGGCTGACAAGGAGAATCCACAGGGTTTGAGTGTGCGCTTCTCCATGGGGAAGTGCAGTAAGTACAGGTTTTATTTCACAGACACGTGTGTATGTGTAAGGAAGCACACCTATACGTGGTCTTCGGAACCCACAGGGCCTCTCACGCTCACTCTCGT
Source organism: Pachyuromys duprasi (assembly GCA_028658305.1). Lineage (NCBI taxonomy): Eukaryota > Metazoa > Chordata > Mammalia > Rodentia > Muridae > Pachyuromys > Pachyuromys duprasi. Next base: position 104,986,617 of record CM053753.1, on the reverse strand, counting down.
TGGGCCAAGGCCTACTACATCACAGCTGCCACTCCCATGACTATTTAATAGTCAGAACTGAACATGTCACCTTTAGCGTGATTCATGACTTCCTCCAGCTGGGCTCCATTTACCATTACAGATGAGAAAGTGATCCTTAGTCCCCACGGGGACCATTTTCATTCATGCTCTGGGGTACAAATAGACATTTCTATATTTCAAGCCCCTGTCAGTTCAGCTTTATTTATCGCCAGCCTTACTAAACTCAGAGCACTTATTTTAGACACTTAGGCTCATATTTTGAGAATCATAAAAATAAAAGAGCATATCGCCAGACTTCGCCCAGATCTCCTCCCGGAAAGACTATCAGACGACTTACAAAAATTGTGCTCAATTGTCAAGTGTGTATGTATATGGATGTAAATATTGTGTGTACATGTATATGAATGTGCATCTATGTGTGTGTGTTATGTGAATGTGTGTATGTGCATGTGTACACGTATGTATTTGTGCAATAAGAAAGATCCATTCATGGGACTGAAGGGTGAACACTCAGTTTGACAAGGAAGTCAAAGTTCTGGTCCACTGTGAGGTAGGTTTGGCCACAGTGAATTCCCCTAGGCTCAGAGGAACACAGTGGACCCTGAGACTCAGGGGCTCAGACAGCACGAAGAAGGTCAACAAACCCTCACTTGCTTCCCACTCTGACAGCTTCACGTGACAGAAGTGGTGAAATATTTGAACAGGCAGAACAAAGCGCCTCCTCTGACAGAATCCTCAGGTGACTCTTGGAGGCATCTCATTGTGAGTCAGGCTTTTCCTGTGTCTCAACAAAGCCTTCCTCATCCTTCCCCAGTGAACAAGGGAAGCACAAACACAGTCCTCATTCCTCCTCCCAACACAGCCTCAGCCGAATGCCAGTGTGGTGGAGGTGATGGCAGATCTAGGAAGGCCGCTGCTGCTGGTGACAGGCCAGAAGGAAATGAGTGCACATGGCGGCTCATGGTCCATTTTCACATTGCTCTCACTTTACTTCCTTCCATTTCTTCCCTTTCCCCTTCCTTTCTTTCCACATTTATTTTTCACTTTTATAAATGTGAAATTAACTTAGGAGTTAAATGACAACACAAAGGGCCAGTTCCTATGCTCCTAAGGAGTAAGTAAACATATGTATGTGCCCAAATAATATTCATATACTACATACATATGCATATATGCGTATGTGCACATGAATATATATTATATGTATATGTGAATATATACACATATATGTATATGTGAATATATATGTATATATTTGTATATGTGAATATATTTTCAGAAGAGACTTAGTCTCTAAGACAGAAAAAAATGCAACTGAGAATTAAAGCGAAGGCCTTGATAAAAGCAGAATGTACCCCGCTCTCATCAAGAGTTAGCTGTAGCTCTGAAGCAGATTCTCTAGCGCATGGCTCCACTTCTGCATTTCTTTAAAAAGGCCTCAGGAAAGCCAGACATGTTGGTGCTTGCCTGTAGGACTGTGGTCTGAGGCACTGTGGGAAGCCTGAGCTCTCCTGCCCACAGCCCTCTGGCTCTCTCTGGCTGCCATCTTTCCTCCATTAAATGCAGGTACACAGCCTCAGTACTTGGGAGTTACAGCCAGTACTTGGGAGTTCAAGGCTAACCTATGCTACATAAGACCCTATCTGGCAAAAGGGAAATGCAGGTACCTGTGTATTTCCTTTCTTCTATAGAACCCGTGAAGGCATCTTGAGTGTGGGCCTTTCGCTCTCACAGCCAACACGTAGAGTTTAGAAATCAGCACTCTATGGCTACAATGTCAAGAAGACCTTTACTCAGAAAGTCATTGACATTTGTTGGACATTTAAAACAACCCCTCCAAAATAAACAAAAATAAACAAAACCAAATGCTGAAGTTTCAGGGCAAACTTCCCCAATCCTGTTTCAAGGGGTGCAGCTTACATCTGCTCAGCTGCAGCTGTAGCTGGTAGACCACAGAGAGCCAGGATCACTGGGAATTCAGGTCAGCAGTGAAGAGAGAGCAGTGCAAGAACAAGCGATCACAGAGCCCTGGTCTAAGAGGAGCCCTGTGCTGCAGTGGTTTTGCCTCCAGGGCTTCGCAGTGCAGAGGAGGCCCCATCCTCTGACATGGTGAGGAGAAAACGCTCTGTACAAACATGTCTGCAGCCCATGGCTGCCATAGGTCCTGCCAAACTTCCTATCTACAGCAGACAGAAGCACAGACTGGGCAGGTCACAGGCAGGAGAGCAGAAGGCACTGTGGGGCAGGTGCCAGGAGAGACATATGGAGAGCACTATCCAAGGCCCGATCCTCAGAACACTGAGCTCTAACCCCAGGCTCACAGGATGGTCCTCCCCTCCTCACACCACCCGCACATCCACATGGGCCCGGTGGAGAACCAGCGGTCCATCTGAGAGACCTGGTCAGACCCTGCACAGGGCTGGGGTGGAACACAGCAGAGCACGTAGAGGAGTGTCTGAAGCTGGCAGCCACAGCACACCCCGAGCACATGCGTGTTCCGGGAAGGCTGCTCAGGCCTCTCGGCCTCCAGGCCTGCCTGACTTCCTTCCTGTCACTCAACACACTGTCACGTGTCTGACTTTCAGCAAAGTATTACAGTTCACGCCAGAAGCCAAGACGCCACAGTCAGAAGAGAAAGTTAGGAGGTAGCAGCAGACTCAGATCTGAGACACTGGATCCGTCAGGGGATCTCACACACTCGTGGTCACTGTGCTGTGGGCGAGGAACGCTGGGGCCCTTAGGTTGTGAACTCTCCCGGCATAGAGTTTCTTCACCTTCTCATCTGAGAAACTTGTATGCAGCCCTAGATACATGAAACATGTGCACACACCAAACACGGTAAAGTACAATGGCTTCTGTGTGATCCTTTATCGAAGATGGAGGCAAGTCCTCATGCTGGCTGCGCTGTGCTGCCTTCCTTTGACATGGAGATGCGGCTGAATACCTGATGGAGGAAGCGACCTCGACCTCTGTCAGACCTGATTACTACTTTGATTTTATAATCATTGACGCTGAGAGCGTTGTATTAACATATCACAGCAGCTGTGTGTAGGGCCATTTCAGAAACTGTTGAAAACTCTGTCCTCAGACAAAGACAAGACTCACTTGATTCATTTTTATGACACTCAGTAAGTCAAACAGCAATTAAAAACTCAAATAATAACATAATATTCTCCAAAAATATATTAAATTGATACTTGCTGGGGGATAGAGGCAGGAACATATTGAGTTGTAATAGTTAAAATTTGTTTCTGTAAGAGCAGAAAGTTTATGAATACAGTAGAAACTGCCATTCATAACACACAATCGTCTCAAATCTCAGTTGAGATAGTTTAGCATCCGTTACCACTGTATGGCATGAAAGCATGCTCAGTGCACACACACACACACACACACACACACACACACATACGTGCTCAGAGCCCAGGCTGCCACAAAAGCTCAAGAGGCAATGTGGGCCATGATTGCCAGAACAGCCTGGACTTTCTCCTGTTTTTGTAGTCACCATTTGAGGTAAGATCTCACTGTGGAGCCCAGGTTGGCTTGAATTCATGATGCAGCTCAGAGTGATGTCAGACGGGCAGTACGTCTCTGTTGTGGACAGTATAGCTTATGGAGGGAGGGGCAAAACAGGTGAGTCAGGAGAGCACCGGTGAGGTGGGCCCTCCAGGCCTATGCAGCCACAGTTTTTGTTGGGGAGCGAAAGCTTGCATCCTTCCCAGGACCAAACGCCATGGGCGTGAGGTCTGCACTCTCTTCTCTTGGGCCAGCAAAGGACGAATTTTACCTTTTTGTTACTGCCCCTGGTTTGGCTCTGTGGTCCAGAAAGAGGTGTTCTGGAGCCTAAGCCAATAGCACCTGTTAGAGGTAAAAAATAGCCAACTGTGTTTACGGGGGGGGGCAGTTTACCTTCTAGCATTTGCTCACCGTGAACTACCCTGTGCTCACTTGTTTTTAATCCTGCAATGAAATGGAAGTGCTTTCCAGTATGCTGTCACCAGTTTGGGGGTTTTCCGTTGCCTCATGAAAGGCCTACCTTTGAAAGTTTTAAGCTACTTGAGAATCTGCTTCCTCTATTGCTGAGCTCCTTGCCCACGCCACCAGGGGATAACATGAAAGAACAGAGGAGCAGTGTCACTGGAGAGGCGACTCCGAGGAAGGATGAAAGGAAGTGCTGGAAATCAAAGCCCTGACAGGACAGGAGGAAGTCCTTGCCGGGCTCATTAGCAGACAGGACCCAGCTGAAGAGAGAACACCAGGCAATTTCAAGGCGGCATAGAAAATGTTCCAGACTGAGAAGCCGGGTAAAGAAAAACAAACTGATTAAAAACAAAAATCAAACCAGTTCCAAAGCGAGGACAGAGGTTTAGCTCAACCCCTGACAGCAGAGGAAGGATAACAGAGCAGAAGAAGCACTGAAAGCAGCTACAGCTGCGGCAGGAAGCAGACCCCAGGTCCCAGAGCCCTGAAAACAGAGCTGGGTGAAACATATCCCAAACCACTCTCCCATTTGACAAACCAAAGATGAGGAGAAAACCTTAATAGACACAAACCTCCAGGTTAGTTGGACTTTGCGTCCACTCCCTGCTGTGAAGTTTCTCGCTTTATACCAATGACACGAATGGATGCTGTGTAAGAACAATGCACTGCGGACATCTTTCTCTTACACAAGAAGGTGGGGGCAGCCAAGGTCCTGTGACTGAGAAGCATTCTCTAACTGCCACAGTCCCGAAGCTGATGAGTTACAGTGCTGACGCATTGCGCCCTCAGCCCTCCTCTGGGGACCTTAGGAGCAGCTTTCCCAGCAGAGGGCATCCTGGGGTGTGCATTTAATCAGGAGGCATTACCTAATGGATGTAAAATTGGATCCTGTTTTTGTCTGTGATGGGAATAGATCTGATGTGCCAAGGCTAGGTTAACTCGTGAGTTGATGGGAGCCTGAGATGCAGGTCCCCGAGACGAGTGCCGGGAGAGGAGCGGACCACTGGAAGTGCTGGGAAGCAGGCAGGTAGCACAGGTCTCCTCAGGAGGCAAATCTCCCAGAATTCCCAGGGAGGCATCTGAAAGCAGGAACAATGCCTCCTGTTCTGCTTTGGTTTAGTTGCTAGGGCAGACATCTGTGAGAAGCAGAAGGATAAGGAGCAAGCTTCAGCGAGTAGGGGAGGAATTAGAACATGAAAGTGCATTTGCAAGCAGCAAGGCCATTGACAGGCCAGTGTCACCTGCAGGCTCACGGCTTTGGTTCCTAACCAAGGGTGTGCCATCTCTAAGAAGAGGCTTTCTGACGCTGCTCACAGTCAGTTATGGTTGAGTGATTACCCCCTGCTTCTTCTGTTTAAACTCTGAACCAAACAGTTCATGAAAAAATACATTTATAGGCAGATTAGCATTAGTGTCAATAATCAGAGGGAAAATTTACACAGATGTTAATTTTCTTCAGGATAATAAACAAGTGTAACAGTTATCAGAATGCTGTTAAGCAATGGCATTCTTGTCTTCCTCCAGTCACTGGCAAGCCAGGCAGGGCTGTCTCATTCCCCTTTGGTGAGGAAACCATAGCCGGCCTGGAAGGTACCCACAAACACAGCACCAACCATCAGCCACATTCAGAGAACCTCAGAATTCTGATTCACAAATTGCCTTAGTCACCCTAGGCTGATAGAAAAGAGTGTTTGAGAGACTAGGTCCTTTACAAACACCTTATAAACACAGTTCTGGAGACTGGAAATCCAAGGTCAGTTTCCCAGAGCTGTGGGACTCTTGCTTCACCTGTAACAGAATGTAACAGGTTAACAGCTTGATGATAAACACAGAGACAAACAAGCGCACAAGGCCTTCTGGGCTCAGCCCATGCACATACAGACTCACAGAGACTGTGGCAGCGCCAGGCCCCTCACACATCTGGGCCAGATGTGGACCTGGTACTAAGCAGAGGAGTGGACACCAGTCCCCACCCAACCCAGAATCTGTCTTCAACTGATAACAGCTTGAAAATGAAACCTTAGTGTTCTCCATCAGAGCCTCACTGGAGATACAAACCTCTCTTAAGGCCAGGCCCCACACCAGCACGAAAACTCAATGGCAGGTTTGAGGATGCTTGGTCTCTAGCCATGCTCCTAGCTCAGCGTCCAGGGAATTGGACTTACAGGCATACAGCAAACATCTGGCTACTGAAACTCACCTTCCTTCAGCGCTGTGGTCACAGCTTCAGCAACACCCTCTTCACGGTCTTCCCTCAGCCACATCTCCCATGCCAAGAATGCCCTGGCATTCTGAAGGCCCATTTCTCCCCATTCTTCACAAGCCAGTTCCAGTGCCTTTTTTTCTGCAAGGTCCCCAGCTCCTCTGGGTTCCTGTGGCACCTGTCCTGATCAGGTAACTTCATAATTTCATAACATCGGGAAAATTCCCATATCGGAATCCCAGATCCTTGAGAGCTGGACCAGGCCTTCATCATCTGAGTTTCGCTCCATTATTCTTTACTGCCCTCCAAAAATGATTTCTCCACACCTGGAGCCTCGCGGAAACTCAGTATTTGCAAGGGGAGTTTGTGCCCTTGAACAAGCCTTGGCAGGTGTCTACAAGGACTTAGACCCCTCCAAGAAAGCCGGCTATCTGGGAAAAGCCCCCCGTCTCTGTTCATGTCTGCTTCTTATGTTGTGCCCTGGCGCGTCTTCACACAACCTGTCCTAACACCTGCGAAAATGCTGTGAAGAGAACTGATGATTCCCAATGGCCAGAAGCATTGCCCTCTTGTCCCAGCAGGCCCACAACACGCTCGTGAGCACTCCCAGCCTAGCCTGGAGCGGCAAGACTGGAATGCATGCTGCTTGTACACACACAGAAAATGGACTGAAATAGTAGCTAACCACAGCTTGTGTGCAGAGCATCTTTGCTTTGGGGCGTCGGTTTTACAGAGCTGGGAAGAACACCTGAGTGAGGAATAAAAATCCTGTCTAACCTCATGGCCAGTTAGCTAGAGATGGAGAGAAGGATGGCGCTTCCCCCTGGGGAACTAGACTTCCTACTCTGAGGGCTTGTGACCTTTCCCTTTTCTCCAGGTGTGAGGCAGGAAAACCGACTGACCTGTTAACAGCCTGAACTCTGGGGGCCAGTCCCTGGATGATGGGGTTCTTTTATCTCCACACTGGGTCCTCTCTTGATATAAAGTTTGATTAAAGACATTCTGGCTTTACATTTTTAAATTTTTATTCATTTACTTTTATTTTATTTCTTGTTTTTGTGAAAAGATCTCTGTGGCCCAGACTGGCCTCAAATTTGTGAAATGCCTCCTCTGTGCAGGGATTACAAGTATGTGTCCACGTGCTGGGCTGCCTTTCCTTTATTGTTGCAAATATTTTTCCCATTCAATATATTCTGATTATTGTTCTACTTCTCCCAACTCCTCCCAGATCCTCTCTGCCTCACCACCATAGAAAACAAACAGGCATCAGGAAGGAAAGAGGGAGGGAAGGAAGAAAGGAAGGAAGGAGGGAAGGACAGAGTGAGGGAGAGAAGGAAGGAAGGAACGGAGGGAGGGAGAGAGAAAATAAAGTAAGATAAAATAAAAACAAAAAACCTGAATAAAGCAAAACAAACAAATGAACAAAAACCTAAGTTTTCGTGGGTGAATGGTTGTCAGTGTGGAGAAAACTTCTGGGTTAGGAATGTGGGTGTGTGTCCACCTCTGCTCTCAGCACAGGGGCCCACTCTGGTCCAGACCTGGGCAGGTCCTATGCCCCCTGCCACAGTCTCTGTGAGTTCACACGCACACTGACACTGATGTGTTTAGAAGGCTTGTTTTCTTGGTGTGAGTTTTCAAGAACGTAGTTATTAGGAAAGCAGGTATCCTGGTTGGGAGAGGAGGCTCCACAGGTAAGCGCAGCCACGCTAGGCTCCCAAATGCACCCAGCAGCCCCACTGTCCGTGACTCCAGTGCCAGGCACCTGACACCCTCTCTGTGTACTGCAGACACTGGGCATGCAGTTGACGGAGGAAGGGGGAAAGATGGAAGTCCGGAACTGTGAGAACTGTGCCTGGATTTCACACCCCAAGCTGGCACAAGGGGCAGCATGAGAGACACACACCTGGTGGTGCCCTGCCCCTGTGACTTCTCGTCACCATGTCTTTTAGGACACTAACATGAAGCTTTCACTTGGCCTTTAATAAACCAACATGTGACCAGAGAGTGAAGCCCGGTGTGCAAAGCAGTGAGTGAATAAACAAACAGGGAAGGCCTCAACATCTGGTAAGGGTCATTGAACCCCTAACACATGCATTACACATAGCTCCTACTTAACACGTGTGTGGGTGGATACCCCCTACTTTATTCTGAACACATCTGGAAGCAAAAAGTTTGGAAAGACACAATATGTATGGGTTTGGAACACACATCACACCACACACACACAGACACCACACCACACAGACACACACAGAGATACACCACACCACACACAGACATACACACAAAAAACACACACCACATCACACAGACACAAACACCACACACACCATACACACTACCCCCCCCCCACACACACACTGGGCTGTTTACACCATGCAGAATGACAAAGGTGAGCCATCAATCCCTCTGGCTCACTTAATCTGGGTCACTCCTCCCTGAAGACTGCCTTAAATTTCCACGTCACACATAGCCATCTATCACCAGCCCAATAACACTGGGCACATTTTATAATTAGCCGTGAATAAAAACGATCTGTTTGCCAAACCCCCATATGAAGCTGGCGCTTCCACAGCGTGCAGATTCCCAGCAGCCAGATCAGCCTTTCCTCCCGGTTCACAGTGAGCACTTTTGTTGCCTTGACAACTGTCTGTCTGGGGCTTCCCTGCTCGGAGAAATGAGGGCGCCTTTGCCTGAAACAACCCCAGGGAAATGAAACAGCGCTAATAACTGTGAGCCTGGGTCCGTAACTGTCGGGATTCTGCCTGAGTTATACCCTCTAGGTGGGTGAGAGGGGCACAGACAGGAAGGCTGGGCTTTCCTGGACCCAAACTGAAGATCAGTTAAACAGCACGAAAAGCCAGCCCTCAGCCCTGCTGGGAAGGGAGCGCCGAGGAGCAAGGGAGGTGTGCAAATGTGTGAGCCTCATCAGGCTTCTGCCAGGCCAGTCTCGCCGAGATGGTCTCAGCACACCCATTGTGATGGTTTATGGGTCTGGAGATGCCAAGAGGAATTGGAGCACCCTTGTTCTGGGTAGATACACACCTACGGCCCACCCTGACCTTTGCTGTTCAGGTTCCTCTGGGACCGTCTTTGTCAGTTCTTAACTGGGACAGCCTGACGTCCACGCTCAGTCCAGCAGCCCATGCCTGTGCCTCCGAGAGATTAATCAGGATTTCACTTTCCAGTTCAAGTGCACACCCTGTAAATTAGCTCTGAGCTGCTCCAGGCACTATTTCAAATCAGAGAGGCCTTGGGGTTCCTGGATGTCTCGGGTAAGGAACGACTTGTTTATCGCTGAGGAGAGAGCTCAGACAGTAAGTGCTTGCCCAAACCATGAGTATCTGAGTTCAAGCCCCAGTTTTAGGTGGTGTGTGCCTCCTGGTGCCACAGAGGCCGAGGCGGGAGGGACTCCATGGCCCACAGGCCAATGCTTCTCCTATCGGTGAATCCCTGACCAGTAGATGGTGCTTGAGGTCGACCTGGTGCCTCCATGCTCACATACCTGCAAATTGTTAGCACAGGGCAAGGGCAGAATGAGACCTCAGAGTTTACCGACTTTTCTTGAACTGTGATCTACAAGGCGCAATGCCAGATCAACATGTGTAAGGTTCATGCTGTGATTAGACATAGAATGTCCTCCAAACGCCCATGTGTTCAGAGGTTGGTCTTCAGACACAGGGAGGCAGCAGATCCTTCCTGATGGGAAGGTCACTGCCTTCATGCCCTCAAGGGAACTGCTGAGATCTAGCTGTCCTTCTTCCTCTTCACCCTGACCACAAGGTGCACACCTTTGCTCTGCCATATGCTCCCACCATGATGTTCAAAGCAGCAGAGATGATTATGTCAGGGATTAAAAGCTCCAGAACTATGGGCCAGTCAATCCTTCCTAGCTCTAAGCTGCTCTGTCTCACATAGTTGTTACAACAGAAAACCAGCATAGCACCTAACAGCAAAAAGCATGTAGAAAATATACAAGAAAGGGAATTCAGTTCTGTGGGTAAGCTTGGCCTGGCCGTAGCATCAAGATGTTTGATCAAACATGGCAGATGAGCGCTTACATCAGTGAGCTTGGAGTGGAGCTGATTATTGGTTATAATATGGAGGGCCGAAGGTATTATGTGATAGTAACAGAAGTTTCTAGAGAAAAGGGAATCGGGTGTGGGAGCCTTCAGACCCAGACTGCTGCAGCCTCCTCTCATCTCTGCCCTCTCACTTGCTTTCCAGACGCCACACTTTCTATAACTCTGAAGGCAAATTGCTTAAGCTTGCGCTCCTGTTCTCTCTCTCCCTCTCTCCCCTCCCTCCCCCCTTGCTTTTCCCTCCTTCCCTCTGTTCTCTCCCCAACCATGTTTCCATATCCTATATATCACCTCTTACCCTTTACATTTAAAATGGAGACAGGAGAGATGAGGATCACAAAGTAGATTAACAGTAACAGTAAAAGCCCTAGAAGCTTCCGGCACCAAGGCGGCTGGAACACTCTCCTCCCCTCCCCTTCAGAGCTCATCTCTAGGACTCCCTCTCCAGTTCACGACTCAGAGCTCAGCTCTTACTCTGGTTGTCTAAAGTCAGGCTGAATGCTTTCCATTCGTTGGAGCCAGCAGAATCCAGCCTCAGCTGCCCCCACACAAGACATCTGTGCTGGTCTGTGGTAGATTCCACTTGTGATTTGTGAACATCACAGCAAAAGCCACTGTCCACACCTGTGCATCTTCAGCAAGCAGAAGCAGCCCACACAAGAGATCTTTACTACTGGTCTAACACAAGCAGCTGCTACAAATTCAGTAGCTTGAAGCAGTGCCAGCCGGTACCTCACAGGCTGCTTGGTCTGAGGCCCAGGCACAGTGTGGCTGAGCTCCGTCTATGTCTTGAGCTTTAAGAGCTCAAATCAAGGTATCAGAAGACCTGTGCTGTTTTCTGGGTGTGTTCTGGGGCGATAAATGTGTGTAGGAGGGATCTCTTATGTGTTGTATGCCTGCAACACCTGCCAATAATAAATCTGATTACCTGTAGGTGAGGCAGGAAATAGCAGGTGGGACATCTGGCAGACAGAAAGGATTCTGGGATGGAGCCAGGTACATGAGATTCAGCTGGCAAGATGTGAGGAGAATGGCTGTGTGGTACCTGAACTCAGGTAAGCAGCCGTGTGGCAAAATGCAGATTAGTAAAATGGGTCATTTTAAGTTATAAGCTAGTTAGAGAAGAGCCTAGCTCAATGGCCTAGGTATTTGAGTTTCATGAGTCTTTGTTTCCAAGGAGCTATGGGCAAGGGAGGAAAAACCTCCTTCTATCTTGGGGTCCAGCCATGTTCCATGAGGTTGTAACCTGGGCCCCATTTCCCTGCTGGCTGTTGGAAAAGCCTCGTGCCTGCTTCTAAAGGTCCCCCACATTACCTGGGCTCACAGCCATCGCTGAGCTCTGCTCTGTCTGCCTTCCTCGCAGGCTTTGAGAGGCAGGTGCAGCTACACTGGACTCAGCCTGCATCCATGACAAGCACCATCTGGGAAGGTCGGTCTCCCCAGCAAACACCCTTCACAGCAGCGGCCAGATGACTGAGCAGAGCTTAGCCTGGAGGCTTGGGGACACTGTACCAGCATTGTCTGCCAGAGCAAAACAATGGGTTCTGTTGGCTAGCATTTTTCCCAAGATATCCAGGCTAGTCGGAGAGAGGGTACAGTTTCCTACTTGACCCTGGAACACTTTGTCTCCAGCTATTGTCTCTGCTTCCACCAAGGAAAAACTTGTCAAGGTAACTCAGCAGGTAAACATACTTGCTACCACACCTGACTATCTGTGTTAAATCCCCAAAGTGGCACAAGGAGAAAACCAACTCCCTCAAGTTGTCTTCTGACCTCCACATGTGTGCTTCAGCATACACACACACACACAAGGGCACACACACACCCACACACCCTTATCCAGGAGCAGTTGGGGATATTTCTAGAAACAAGTACCTTCAATGACTTTCAGTTTTCTCCCCAAAATATCACAAGGCAGTGATGTTTTTCCCTCCTACTCAACATTGTACTCAATTTCTAGTCTGTGAAATAAGACGGCGTCGTAGTTTGATTTCTTCTTCTGTAACAATAGCCTGACTAAATCAACTTGGGAAGAAGTGACTTATTCGGCTTCTGCATCATAATCATGGTCTGGCACCAGGAGAAGCCAAGGCAGGAGCTCAGCGTGGGAATGTGAAGCCAGGAAGTGTCACAGAGACTGTGGGGAGCACAGCTCATTGGATTGCTCCCCTGACTTGCCTGCCCACCTCCTTTGGTATGGCACTGCCCATGGTGGGCTGGGATCCCCGATATCAAATAACAAACAAGAAAATGGCCAACAGATGTGGGCACAGGCCAATGTGACCAGCTGAGACTCCCTCTTCCCAGATGACTCTGGAGTGAGTCAGTCTGACAGGGGAAGCTATCCATGACAGCTAGTAAGAGGAAGTATAAAGAGCAGGGATGAATAACAAATATAAATAATAATAAACATCTTTCTTGTTTCCAAAGACATTATTATCTATGTAGAAAACCCCAAAGAATTTATAGAAGTAACAGAGAAACATTTAAATGAGAAATAGTCCCCATAGGCTCAGATGTTTGCACACTTGGTTCCCAGTTAGGGTGCTGTTTGGGGAGGTCCAAGTGGGCCAGACTCTCTAGAAGAAGTGTGTCATTGGGGGTGGGCCTTGAGATTCAAAGCTTATACCACCTCAAGCTCGCTGTCTGAGCTCTGTGCTTGCACTTGAAGACATGAGCTCCCAGATTCCGGCTTATGTGGCTTTGCCTGCCACTGGCTGCTTTGCCTCCTTGCTGTGAGAGTCCTTATCCCTCGGAAACCATAAACAACAGGAAGGAAACTGAGACAGAGTTGATTCCACAGTGGCTGTGGAGAACCTGACCATGCTGGTTTATGGAGGAAGGTGAAAGACTTTGGGACCTTAGGTTAGAAAAGCAATTGAATGCTGCAAGCAGAGCTTCCCGGGCCATTGCTGTGGAACCCTGAGGGACAGGGATGCTGAGAGCAGAGTAGACTGCAGAGACACAGCACGCAATATTTCAGAGGGAAGCAAGGACTTCACCGCAACTGGGCCAAGGCTATTCCTGTGATATTTTGGCAAAGAATGCGGCTGCCTTCTGCCCTTGTCCTAAGAACTTGCCTGAGGCTAAATTAAAGAGCAATAGACTAGTGATGGGGGATGTCTGGGGTTAGCAGCTCCAGTTGTGCTTCCAGGTGGCATGGGTTTGATTCCCAGCTCCCACGTGGCCACTCACAATCATATGTGACTTTAGTTCTAGGGGATCTGATGCATCTTCTGACCTCTGTGGGCTCAAGGTACACACATGGTACACAGATGTATATAAAAGCAAAACATTCATAAAGTTTAATAATTGTAACAATAGCAACAATTATAACACTGACAGTGACAAAGTATAGACTGATTTCTTCGATGGAGGAAACCTCCAAGCTGTTTGATGTTTGTCTGTGGTGTGATTATTATCAATAGTTTGTACCCAGGCCTCCAGTGAAAAGAGCAAGGGAGCGGAATCTAGTAAAAGCTGGCAGCCAACTTAACACTGTTGTTCACTTAGTGCTGCCTTTAGGGATGGGAAGGATGCAAGATGGAGGTCACAGGACCTTCCTCTGTGCTCCCAGGGAGCCACTGAGGCCAGGCAACATGTGACAAAGGAGGCCCTTTGTGGAGAGCCTGGGTGAGCAAGGGGCACACAAGGACCTCACACAATGTGAAAGTGATGTCTTGGTTGCCATGGAGACCCAACACATGGCTGATACCCTGGAGGGCAGCAAGGAGAGCAACCTACAGGAAATAGAACCAGGTCAGGTGAAACACGTGTGGTGAAGACAGCAGAACTGGAAGGTCAGACATGGAGGTCCTAGATGTGGTGTTTTCCCTGCTCGGCTCTGTCTTACTTTGGTCCAGCATTTCCTCACTCTGCCTCCATTCTTCCCTCTTGGGACAGTAATGCATATTCTGTGATGTATTTGAAGCATGTAATTTGCCTTTTTTATTTTATAGGATATTACAGTGAAGAATTTCAGAAGACATTTTGCACATTCAGTCTGGAGTCTGTGAGACACCATGCGGACTTTGATGCTGGACTTAATGCTCCTTGCGTTATGATCTAGCCATGAGCCTAGAAGGCCCAGTGAGTACCGTGCGGTGGTCTGGATAAAAAGTGTCTTTGAACACTCATTTCCCAGTTGTGGCACTGTTTGGGAAGGGTTAGGTGGCACAGCCTTGGTGGGGGAAGCACGTCACTGAGGGTGGGCTTTAAGGTTAGAAACTTCGGGCCCCTCCCCCCACCCCCTTTCTTTGCCTTGTGCTTGTATGAGGTCGTGAGCTCTCAGCTTCCTTCTCTGGTGTCCACACCTGTCACATGCTCCTTGCGGTGCTGGATTCTTATCCCCCGGAAACCCTATGCCGATTAGTTGGCTGAGTTACAGCATTTTATCACAGAGCAGGAAAGTAAGCAATGAAGAATGGGACACCGAGGGTCTCAGATTCAGAGTTGTCCAGAGTGTAGGGTACAAGGTCAAAACAAAACTGTCAAATATGGATTCCAGGTAAAAGATCAGCATCCAAAGTCATTTACTTGGTTACAAATTGAAAAGTTTTGCCTGAGATTTATATGCTGCTGACTACAAAATCTTAATGAAAACTTACCAAAGATTTAACTAAATGGAGAAACATACAACATTTGAAAGTGAAAACACTGAATATTTCTAAAATATCAAGGGCCTTTCATTTGAGCTGTAGACTGAGAAAAACAATGGCTAAAAATCCATTTTTTTTAAATCCAAGGAAGAATTAAATATGTGTCTGTTCCTCTGTCTTTCTGTGTGCATTTGTCTGTCTCTTTCCCTCTCTATGCATCTGTCTCTCTATCTTTGTCTCTTTGTCTCTCTCTCTCCTCTCTCTTTCTGTCTGTCTCTCTTTTGTGTGTGTGTATGTGTGAAGTAATGTAACAGAATAGGCAGAAAAACTTGGAGAAGACCAGAGTTGGAGGACTCTGTATAGTGCTATAAATATACAACAAGAAAGGTAGCTCTGAGAAGAGGCCAGGCATACAGATCAATGAAGCAAAATTGAGAGCCCAGAAATAGATCCAGAGGAGAACAGAGCACTGACTTCTGGTAAAGACGTAAAAGCAGTCTGGGTAAAGGGCTGTTCCCTTTACCAGCCAGCACTGGGTTGCATACCTCTGTAAAGGGATAATATTGAGCCATGCCTCATAATGACTCCAGATAAATAGCAGAATTGCCTGCATTATGAAACTCCGAGAAAAGCAAAAAAGGCCTTAAAGACTTTTGGTTGGAGAGTTTTAAAATACAATACCAAAAGCGTGATCCAAAAAAGAGAAAATTAAATTTTCTCAGAAGAAAGTGCTTACGCCTGAGGGAGACACATGAGTGTATTATACATACTAACCCTGTGTTCCAAAATCTCGGAGGAAATGCTCGGAAAATCACATTTCTCATAAAGGACCTGCAACACCAGTGCACAGAGAGCTGTCAGCAGTCACAAACACAGAGCATTGCACGTATCTGCACCTCAGGAGGTAAGCTGGAAGGTGACATGTTCCAGGTCAGCCTGGGATGGATGGAAAGACTCCATCTTAAAAACAGGCAAAACAGAAAGCCAGAAGAATAAAATGAAAATCCTGATGTGTTTCCAAGGAGTGATCTTAGCAGGCATGTCGGCAGAGCAAGCGTATGAAAATGACTCATGAACCTCATCACCAGAGACAATGCAAGCAGTACTGCAAATGCAGCCATGGCCATCCACGGCCAGCCCACAGGCTACCGAAACCACAGAAACCTGTGGCATGGCAGGGTCCCTGGATTGGTAACTTTTCCTGTGCTATGGTTCAATAGCGTAAGGAAAGAAGTGACCTAAAGAAGGGAGGCTTTGTTGGGCTTGCACTTGAGGGTGTGGCGGAAGCCACGGTGTCTGGAGCGTGCCTGGCTGGCCACACTGCCTGCGCAGGAAGCAGAGAAGGAGGCAAGCTGCCGTTCTTTAGCTTTCCCCTTTATGAAGTCCTCATACTTAACTTCAAGAGACTTTCAGTCCTTCCCCCAGGAATAGCACTAGGCAGTGGCTCTTCTCATGTGGATCCAGTGATAGGTTTCTAGTCTGTGAAACAGGCCATTCAGGCAGAACACAAAGAACAAAGGCTGCGAAGAAGACCAGAAAACCATTTGTATCTGCACACACTGTTGTCCACACAGAGAATCCCAAAGGCCTTAAAAGTAAGCACAGAGGAAGAGAGAACGGAGGGACTCAGCTTTGGAGGGAGCTCAGGCAGAGCACAGGCACAAGGTCAAGGCACAGCTATGGCGTTCATGCCGGGTGGAACGCTGCCACTCACTTTCAGGATGGGATTTCACACTTCACACACATCCCAAGAGGGGTGCCTAGACCTGTCAAGTTGATCATCAGAATTCACATTGACGGATGGGGAGGACAGGCTCTCCACCCACCACTGGATTGCTGATGATCTGCAGCTCCAGAGAACAACTTCTTGCCAAGTTTACCATAAAGCCACTATATGGCGCAGCAGCCCGCCCCTGGTGGTTCACTCATGAAGGCCGCTCCATGAATTGTAATGGAATCTTTGTACCTGTCCAAAGCTGGAAGTAGCTCATATAACCTTCAGATAACAATGAACAAACTTTGCTCCTTGGGCACAATGCATGCTATTCAAGAATGAACAGAACATCCTATTGATCAACAGAGCACAGGTGAATCATCAGTGAACTCTGCTATCAAAGAGGTGCAGCACCAAATGTCCAGACTGTACACTTCTCCTTCCATGGCCTCTGGAACAGGCCAAACTAGAAAGAAGACAGACCAATAGTTGTCAGAAGTTGGGTGATGGGGAAGGGCGTGCCCAGCAGAGAGCAGGACAAGGTATGATTAGAATTGTTCTCTGGGGAAGTGTGGAGTCAATAACCATTTGCCAAAGTCTGTAGAACTATGTCATAAATAGTATATTTTTCTGATTGCAAAGTAAACTTTGAAAATTATCCAGTCATTGATTTGTATCAGTGTATTGGTTGGGTTACATCTGTGTAGTGGTTGGTTTCTATCTGTGTATTGGTTGGTTTATTTCAGTGTATTGGTTCTTTTATATCTGTGTGTTGGTTAGTCACTGTCAGCCTGGCTGGATTGAGGCTAGCATAGGGACAGATCTCTGTATATAAGAGCATTTCCAGAAAGGTTTATCTGAGGAAGTCCTGAGGATGACTGGCGCCCTCCAAGGCTGGAATCTTGGAATGAATATAAATGGTAAGGGTTACTCAAGAGTTATAAAACAGCTTCTGAGAAAGGTACCTACCTACATCCTAAGTGAGGCAAAGACACTCATTGATAAGAGCGGGAGGTGCAGCTGCACTGAGCATCTTTGGAAACCCTCCTTGGAGTTAGAGGCAAGGGGTGAATGCATACATGGACCATAATGGAATTCCGCTGGTAAATATGCTTTGTGTCTGGAATACGGCTTATCATTGGAAACCACTTTCTGTATGTACCAAGCTGAACAAACAAGAAATGCATTATGTATAATGAGAGTCAAGGGCCTCACAGAGAAAGATTACAGATTAGGGCCTAAGGAGGCTCCGTGCTGGCCTCCAGCTGCTGCTGCTTTCTGGGTTGGAGGGCCTTCCGTATGCCGGCGTAGAGCTGCGGGGCTGAGCTGCAGTCACACTCCACCCCAGATCCAGGAACCTCCTCTCCGCTTCCTGGGGCTGAGATGCAGCCATCAGCTCCCACTCCCTCAGACGACACCCAGAAATGAGGGGCTAGGTGATCTTCTAAAGCCAGGAGCAAAAAAAAATCCTTCTCCTCTAGGTTTCTTTTGAGGTGCATTCTGTCACAAAGCTGAGAAAAGGAATTAAGGCACTGAGGCATAGACGGGTCAACGCAGAGTAAGAGTGTCGAGAGGAGAAAGAGACCATGGCTGGGAGCAAGCGGAAGCTCTGCGCCCATCACAGGCCTAGGCTGCACCTGCCACTGGCGCTTCAAGGATTTCTTGTTGATTTCCCAAAAAGTCCTAGAAACTATTTGAGGGGTGTGTGTGTGCATGCACTCATGTACACGGGCATGAGCATGTGTGTGTGCATGCAAGCATGTGTGCTAGGAGTAGCAATGAGGGACGACAGGAGTCAGGGTCCTCTAGAGGAACAGAACCAGCAGGAGGACTGTTCACTAAAAGGGTGTTGATTGGGTTGGTTACATGATGTGGGTAGCCCAGTGGCCTGTGTCTGTGCACTGAAAAGGCTGAGACCCCCAGGAAGTGCCCATGAAGCTGAGAGCCTCAGCAGTCCCGGCCTGCCACTGAAGCCCTGGAGCACTGACTGGTCTCCTGTCCACACCACACTGATGTCAGTGCTTCACCAGCAAGCATGAAGGCAGGCAAAGAGCAGCCTCTTTCCCTGGGACTCCCTGCGTCTAGGCTGAGAACAGACAGTACTACACAGCGGGAGCACCCGCCCTGCCCCTCCCCTGTCACTCCTTCCCGAGCTGCCCAGAGGCACTTCTAGTCAACTCCAGATCCAGTCAGGCCATCAACCAAGATGGAGCCTCATAGGGACCTGACCGGCAGTACACATGTGTCGGAGGGGCCGGGAGCAGCCGGAAGTGAGCATACGAGTCATCTGTAGAACCCTTGTGCTGAAAACTAGCTGTGGTAAATACACACTGATAGTGCACACCTTGGCGGCATCCGAACTCCGGGATCTTCCACTTGTTGCGGGATGACAGCCTTGACAAGGCACCTGACTGCTGCCCGGAGCGTCCTTCTGGCTCAGGTCTCAGAACTTGGCCGGTGTCGCCTGGCTGACTGATGCCCTTTCTCACTGTCTCTGACAGCCTCTCTTGGCTGTATCTAGAGAAGGCTCAGACAGGGCAGAGCCACTTAAGTAGACAAATAAGTACAAATGAGGAGTCAGAAATGCTGAAGTCTCTCAACATCGAGGTAGACACAGAGACAGGGGCTCACACGGGGACATGGAGCCAGAGTTTGATCCCATCAGCTTCCAGCTCAGCATTCGTTGGGCTCTGTGGCTGCTGCAGACACAGAAGGTCAGCTTCACCATGCTTCGTGAGCTGGGGTAGGAAACAGTGAGGAAGATTATGCACACCCACTGTTTAAAACAAACAAACAAAACCAAAAAACTCTAAGAGCGAATCTGTGGAGGTCAGCCTGTTTTCCTCTGGGGCGTGTATTGGGAGCTCCCTCTTGATGGAGACCATGGACAGACTCTGAAATATCCTCTGTGCTGGTGTTGCTGATATGGCTTAGTGGTAGAGTAGCAGGTACTGGACAAGGAGTGAAGACTGACTAGAGACGCCCCGTTGCACGGGTGTGCCATCTTAGCTTTAACAGACACCGGTGGGTGTGGGCTGCTCTTAGTCAGCTGACATAAGTCAGCTACCAGTCTTGACTCGTCCAAACAAGGCATAACATTCTTGATAGAAAAAGACAACTGGAAACAGGGAAATAAAATTGTTCATTTCTCAGAGTGTCCCACCCCTCTCTGAAACATACCAGCCTAACACAGGCCAAAAGGTAAGAAGAATGAAATCTCTGGGCTGAGAGCAAGACAGCATGCTTTGTTGTTGTTGTTGTTTATTTGATGGTCACTTCGAGGTTCGAGACTTCCTGAAATATGTCTGAGAGTTCATTTCTGCAAATAAATGCACACATTCATACCTTTATAGGTGCATCATTAAAAAACCCAAACTTAAACTGTGAGCACATCACCTTCAGAGCAGAGGTGTCTATTCCTGCCAGCAAGGCCCAGAGTGGACGCCGTGCATTTTCACTGCGTCTTCAGCTTGACTTTGAGTCATTGACCAGTGGTCTGGACTAGCTGATAACCAGCCCCTCACACTTTCTGTGTGGGCCACTGCACTTAACCAAAGCTCCTTGGCCAGTTATGGGTGGGAGGTAATTTCCCAGTGTGTGGCCAACTTGTCACTATTCAACCTCATTCGCTGAGGTAAGGTCTCTCAATCAAACCTAGAGCTTGCAGATGCAGATCATCTTGCTCTGGGAGCCCCTGTCTCTGCCTTCCGTGGCTGGAAATACAATCAGGTACTTCCACTACCTGTATTTTCCCCAACACCCAAGCTGCAGTCCCCAAGCATGCAGGGCAGTTGGCTGCTGAGCCCCTGAGAAGATGTACGTTGCCTACAGCTGAATTTGGGGCTCCTATCATGTGAGGGTCACTCTCAGGTGCCAACTTCCAGACGATGCTGACTGGCTTCTGAGCACTCAGTCACTGGCCTCTTTCATTAGCTCATGATGGCAAAAGAGATAGAGCACCTGATATTCAGAACAGGGTTTCTGAGCATCTAGAGATGGCCTGAGAACACATGCTCATGTGTAAAGTAAGAAAGCTGACACCACCACCCCAGTGATCTCTGGGAGAAGAACCATTTTCCTGGAATGTCTTAATTCACAAATCATTATGCGAACGTAGCTGTTTTAACTGGTGCTCTGTGAGCCCACAATTACTAGGGATTCCTGCAGCTGCAGGCAGCAGGGGGGTGAGAAGGCAGGGTACTTCTGACAATGGGCTTTGGAACCTGGCTGGGGAAATGTCTTTCAGCTGGAAGCAAAGCATGAGCACCTGGGCTCCCTCTTGCAAATTTCATCAGCTAACCCCACCACCCTGCTTCCAAGGGTTGAAGAAGCATTACCAGAACATGGCCTAGAAGAAACATATTACTATTAAGATATCACTGAGTCAGTGGGGTCACTGATAACATCATTTGGCAAAGGTCTACAGGAGGACCAGGAAACACATAGACTAAGAAAATGATTTTTCTCCCTGGCTCACTAACAGTTGTCCCTCTGCTTGAGACAGTTACTGCATGAACGCCGTGTCTGAGACCGTCGGCCTCTGTACAAGGGTGCCCTGTGGGCTCAGATACCATCGTGGGTGCTCATTGCTATTCAGCATGACCTCACAGGTGTCTTTTAGCTCAAACATTCATAAAGGTGCAAAGACTCCTCCTCTTCTACAACTGTTGCCAGTGCCCATAGAGCTGAGGAAGGGCCACAGACAGTCAAGCTTTGAGCTTGACGCACAGACACGGGACAGGACAGAGAGGCCAGCTTGCTGTCCAGCCTTCCAGAGGCTGACCCTGTGGTAAGCCTCTGAAACGCTCTTGTGGAGCTATATTTCCACAAGGCACATCTACCAAGATGTTAGTCAGGAGGAAAGTATCTCCTCCTTGTGGTCCAAAAGGACCTTCTAGAAGGCAAGGGTCCAGTGTCCCTCCTCCCTCTGAGGTAGAGTTTTACCCCACCGTCCAGAAGACAGCTTCATGTGGTTCATCTCAGGAGACTTGATGACCACCCCCCCAACTCCCGTTCTCCATGATACAGTCCCACCAGGTAAAATTCCTGGAAGGAAAGTGCCTCTTCCTGTTCATTTGCCAGTACTCTAGAAAATACCCAGGGCTGTGTGTTTCATAAGGAAAAGAAGATTGTATTAACTTACAGTTCTAGAGGGACAAGATCAGGGGCCACAGTTGATGGTGGCTTCCTGTTAGCAGAGCTGCAAAGTGAGTCTCAGAGCAAGAATTGTGTCCTCCTCCTCCTCCTCCCTTTCTCTCTCTCTCCCTCCCTCTCTCCTGTTTTCCCTCCCTTCCTCTCCTAGATGAATTTCTTCTGGGCTGGTTAATTTATGTCAGTATCTATCTTGATCGTCTATCAGGAATACCACTAACCACATTGCTCACCAGTTCTTGCTCCTCTTCTCCCTCGGCTTCCACGTTTGTCACCAGACGAACATAGTCCTGCCAAGGACTGTGACCTTTACCACACAGCCACATCCTGGTGCAGGTCTCTGCCACCGCTGTCCTTGCTGCCCAGCACCTGTGGCATGGCCATCCAAGCCCCTTTTTGGTACCTCCTCCTTCACCTCTCTGATGCTGTGACCTCCAGACTTCGGATCCCTCCCTGACCCCTTCACCATCTCCTCCTTCTCTACCCAACCTTTGAATTTTTCAGAGATGTACATGGCAAATTGTTATTATTTTTTTAACTTCCATGTGAGTATCCATTGGAGTGCAAGATATAATACTTAACATTTCAGTTAGTTTCCACACTCCACAGTCTGCTTGCCTGATGTTTTGAACCTCGGTGTCTGGCACAAGTGCTCGATGTAGACTATGGATCAGTCTGGTGACCCTCCCCCGAATACATGACCAGTCTCTGGGCCCCATGACACTGTAACACCATTGGTTAGAATCTTGTTGGTGATGTAACAAGTTGACACAAACATGTAGCTTAAAGAAACCAAATTCACTCTAGGTCAGCCCTGGGTCTTGTTGTGACAGAGTTTTATCCCTGACAGCTCTGGGGATGAGATCTCCTGTCCTTGCTCACTGTCAGCTCTGGGGATGAGATCTCCTGTCCTTGCTCACTGACAGTTAGGTGCTGTTCCAGCTTCTAGAGGCACCCACCTTCCTTCAGCCATAGTCTACTTCCTCCATCTTCAAAACCAGCTGTGACAGGTGGAGTTCCTCTCACAGTTTAATCTCTTCTTTAGTGGCAACACTTTCCGTCATTTGGGAAAGAGTTTCTGCTTTTGAGGGATCATAAGATTGGATTGGATCCATTAAAATATCTGTGCTAGGGGCATGAAGAGATGGACCAGTGATCTAGAACAAGGGCTACTCCTACAGAGCCAGGATTCAGGTCCCAGCATCTAGCTCACAACCATCCAGTTTCAGGGAACCCGGTGCCCTTGTTTGGCTCCCTCTGGCACCAGGAATATACAAAGCTCACATAAACACAGGCAAAACATCTACACACACCAAAAAATAAATCTTTTAAAAATATATCTGATAACATCGCATCTCAGAATCTGTTCCCTCGATCCTTTCTCAAGTGCTTGTGTCGCTTAGGGCATAGTGTTCTAGGGTCTAGGATGAGGCAAGCTCACTTCCGGAGATTCACCATCTCCTTCCTATAGGCTACACGCTGCGACACTTCCATCGCCCTCTCTCCTCCCATTACCACTGTAGGCTTACCAGCATCTTTCCTCTGATCTTCTCCGGTGACTGCCTCATTGGTCTATTTGTCCCTCCTCGACTATTTCCAAAGAACCTTCTTTCTAGTGAGGAAGGCCTTGCTGTGGCGCCTTCCCCAGCTCCCGCGGCTTCCCTTTGCTGCTGGGTCTAGAATTCAGATGCATCCGAGACTTGGTGAGTCAGCCTTCTCCTGGACTCGAATTTCCCACCACTCACCCTCATCCTCTATCCTTTCTGCTATGGGAAGAGGCTGTGCCATTCTCCAGAGCTTATAATGCCTGACTGTCCCTCATCCGCTGGACACCAGAGTCATTGTCATCTTCAAACCAACTTTCCATGTTATCTCAGCAAAATCCAACCTCTAATCTCATTCTATCTCCATCCTGCTCACTAGTATATCACTGATACCACCTAAACAGGACAGCTAATGATTTCTACTTTTACACTTGGCTTATTTATGGTCCTCCTCCTGATTTCTATACACACAGGAAAGCTGAGCACGATTTAAATGAAAGATGAGGGGCAACAATTGTGGGCTATAAACCAGGCCTGTGAGCATCCTGGCCTCTGACATAGACACGGCGGGTACTTGTTGGCTACATTCCTCCATGTGCTGCAAGCAAGCACGGGAGCCACAGCTGGGATGAAGTGAGTGTGCGCGGCGGACGGCCTGTGCCCCACCGTCTTCTAATCTGTAGTCAGGAAAAATGGAAAAATACATCTTCTGGTAACGAGGAATGTTCCCCAGAATCCACCAAGCAGAAAAGCAAGTCAAAAAAGCAAGAGGACTTTCTTCTGCCTTTAAAGCTAGAAGTTCCTAGAGAGCAAGTCACCTGACTCATAACCAACTCCTGAAGAGGTAGGAGAACCTTCAGGGAAACTGACGAATGGGTCCCCTTCACCAGCACCCAGATACATGGCTGCTGCCATGAGCTCTCACTTCTCTATGCTCCAGAGGCGAGGTCAGGCCTGTGTGTCCATGCACGATGCTTTTTATTGCCGACTTTTACAGCTTTTTATTGTCCATCCAGAGACAAAGTGCTGATTGCTTTAGGAACAATGACGGCTTGCTTTGCCAATACAGCTCAGCTCTGCTTGGAGGGGTGCTGTCCGTCACCAGCCACGCCTCCACGAGACAGTGGGGTTTCCTCCACCCTCTGCTCTGGGCCTCTCTCTTGAGGAATATCTTGAAGGGTTCGCAGGACTCATCTGCATAGCATGACTGGAGCCCGCGGCCTTGCCCTTGTCACATCATCTAAGGAGTGCGGCATCTGCAGCCCAAACAACTCAACCAGCTTCCTTGTCTCTTCCCAGTCCAAAGCTGCTCGTCCTGTAGCTGAAAGCCCCTCCATGCTTCCTGTGGAGTGAGATGCTTCTGGCTATTCTGGACTTCTGGACACTTCTTGCCCTGAACCTGCGTGAATGCCTGCGCCCCTGAGCACGTGTCTGTCTCTTGATTTGCCCACTTCAAGTGTCTCTTCTCTTCATCATCTCTGCCAAACTTATCCACTGTGTACCCTTAACTCAGCCAATATGCTGGCAGCTGCCAGCCACCAACACCCAGCTCCTTCCTTGGGTGCCACTGCCCCCAAGCAGTTCAAACTCAGTGTGCCCAGCAGATGGATTAGTCCCTTCCAGCCACATTCCTGCCTTTTCTCCACGGACTTAACAATCACTTCACTGTCTCCCCAACATCATACCTTTCGGGGTCATTCTATGTTCAATGACGTTCCTTTCCAAGTGTCAGTGAAAGCAGTGATTAGTCATACGACCTTTTACTCATTGTCATCTCCTCTCTGTCCCTCCCGCCTGCGGCCATGCTCCTGCCATGTTCCCATTCGCTCTAGGACCATCTCTTAGTGGGGTCTTTGGAGCAGCAGTTTTTTCCCATTAGCACCCATTTCGCCATCAAAGCAAGGATATGGAGAGGGAAAGTGCAGGGAGAGGGGAAGGGGAAGAAGGGGAGACCAGGAGGGAGCGGGATTCCTCTATTCTTCTCCCTGTGTTCAGCAGTAATTAGAGTCTAAACTGACAAAAGAGGACAGGAAGTTGGGGGAGTGAGGAGGTAGGGGAGGATCTTGGGCCAGTAGGGGGTAAATGAAATCAAAACACGCTGCATACAATTCTCTAAGCCGTAATAAAGGTACTACGCTGTTAAATTAGAAAGTGTGATCACAGACCACCCAATTACTGCCAGTATCGGTGTCTCAAGACTTATTTTGGATGTTGTCACCATTGTAATCTCAGAGTTATGATATTTCTCCTAGGATTATTTTCCTGTGTGACTTCTCGTGCAGTGAAGGGCAATGTTTAGCGTACCTTTGTCCTCAGGCGATGCCTGTGAGGCCCGTCATCTTCCAGAGGACAGACTTGCCTGAGAGCTGGCCACAGCATGGAGGTTTGGTCTGTTGCTGATATTTTATACCTCTGGTCTCTTTTCAAAGTAAAGGGCCATGCGTGCTTTGTGTGTCTAGCAGAAGGCACAGAGCCAGGAAAAGAGGAGACAATAGTTATTTGTCAAGTTTAGAAATGAATAAACTTATGTTTTGCTCTAAACACACCAGCAGGCCATGGCTTGGTCTCTCTTGTAACTGAAGGATTAACCACTCTGACATGGAATTCAATTTACCTTGATCCATTTTTGAGTCCTGTGAAGGTTTAATATCTCTAGAGCTTGTGGTAATTTAAAAAAAAGGCAACACTTTAATAGATCTTCATGATGAAAAAAAAGCTGTGATAAATTAGCTATGTAAATCAATTTTCTTCTTAAATTGCCTTATTTCTTCCAATTACAGCACCCAGGCCAGCACTGCAAGTCTTTCAGAATGTTCTGACCATAGATAGCTGGTAGGTTCTTAGTCACTTACGCAAATCACTTAGTATTACAATCTGTAAGCATTCCCAGTGCCAAGTAATGCTTAAGCCCACACACTGTCCCTGCCCCCCCAGTCCTCAGCACCCCCTTACTGTAATGAGTGATTCAGCACTTGGAAGGAAGACTGTCATTTATGCAATCCCATAATCAATAACATTTTGTTAATAACATCTTTGAGTAAACTCATCAATATATAACCAATGACTCAAATGTGACGAAACGCAGCACCCTCATCTTACGAGTTTATTAAGCAATGATAGGCGTAAACCATGGACTCAGGGGACTAGCCCTGGGGGGAACAGCTTGAGAATACCGCTAGTGGGCCCGGCTTCCGACCTCTCAGCAGGCTGTGGACCTGGGATGCATACCTCATCCCAGTTAGAAGTTCCGAGGTTCTGAGCTGGGGCAACACTGTGCACCTGCACGGAGCAGAGCGAAGATGCCGTTTGTCTTAGGGGAGAGCAACTGCAAAGCTCATCTTCAGAGTTCCATCTTGTTTCCCAGTGGCAGCCTACAGCCTTTGCACCTGCTCACGGCGGAAATGAGAGGGACTCTCCGAAGCTGTGGGACCTGCCACACATTACATCAGCGTGTGGGCCCGAGGCTCTGCGGTCCCACCCATCCTTTTTCTCAAACATACACTTTCAGTCCTCTGAAACTATCATGTTCTTCTTCCATGTAAGCGTTAGACCAATACAGTGTACATACAGATATAATTATGTTGTTACTACAAGGGTGACTTGCCCTTTGAAGTGCTACCAGCAAGGTTATAAATAAATACAGGACAAATGAAGCTAATAAGATACCCACAAAGATAATTTAAACTTTGACTGAAGGGGAATGAGAAAGCACAGCAGGCATGGAGCTGGGCTGGGGCTGGGTGACTGCCCCCCACCACGCACTTCTCTGTGCTTCTTGGTGAGGCAGCGGCTTCTCTCACCGATGGTTTCCAGCCCCAGTGCTAGGGTCATTGTATAATTAACATCCCCGAGAAATGCCTTTTTGTCACTTCAATGTATATATTTCAAGGCTAAATGGGAACAGCTAAAGTGTGTGATGATCGTTGGTTTCCTATTAGGAGCCAAGGATGTGTAAATACTTGGTGATATGACTTGAAATATCAATTTAGTTCTCCAGAGGAGAAGTTAAAAACAAAAATACAATAACGGTGTACCTAGCCAGGGCAAAGGGGTGTGGGCGGAGGGTAAATGTACTGTAATTGAATCAATGTAAATTACTCTGTGCCCCTGGCTGGGTGATCACGCCTTCCTTCACGTCGTTCTGACGCACACTATTAACCTTTTAAGCAGTACAAGGCTGAGTGAAACCAGATTTCTATCTTGTAAGAAAGTTAGGTCAGCTCAGGTAAAAATTTTCTTATTTTTGGCCCAAAACCACTGGAAAACCTTGTAGTTATACTGTGATCTTTCAGGCATATTTCAAGTATGGAAACAAGACAATTTCAATTGTTTTCTGTCAAACATTCTTTTAAAAATACCACCACCCTGCAACCCCCCCCCCCCACACACACACACAAGGACAGCCCCACGCTTTAAATGACTGCATAAATATAATTACAAAGTCACGCCTTGGAGCTGCGATGTGTTGGTGGGTCAAAGTGTTTGTTATGCAAGCCTGACCGCCCGGTTTCTGTCCCCAGAACCCGTGTTAAAGAGCAATGCGACACACCTTAATCTCAGCACTTCCTAGAGCAAGGTGACAGGAGGAGGAATGGCCAGGAGCGTCCGGGCAGGGCCGCCTAGCAGAGCCTCGGGGATGCAGTGCGGTAGCAGAAGCGAGAGACTCTGGCCAGTCAAGGGAAGGCAAATGCTGACTCCTGAACATCTTCTCACCATCTTGCGCACACCGTGGCACATGTGTGGACACACACTAACAAACAAAAAACTTAAAGGAAAGATTTTGTAAACACTAACCCACTTGGTGACAGCCATGCCTCCTTTGGATTTTAGACATTCCGGAGCGGATGATGAATGCCCTGCTCATGCCGAGGGCCTGCAGTCTTCACTCCACAGGAAAGCACACTGTATGTGTCAGTGTGTTCAAGCTGCTTTAACCGAGTTCTGCACTGTATTGTCAGTGAACATTTACTGCCTCATAGCTGTGGAGGTTGGAGGTCTGGAGTTAAGACAGGTTAGGGCTTTCTGAGATTGGGAAGGGCATCGTCTCCTGGCAAGCTGCTCAACTCTGACATCGTCTTCTTCTTTTCTTCTTCTGCTTCCTCCTCCTCTTCCTCCTCCTTCTTCCTCCTCCTCTTCTTCCTCTCCTTCTCCTTCTTCTTTTTCTGTCTGTTTTCAAATTTTATCTGTTTTAAGCACAATGTTCACAGCGGAGGGGAGGGGTTCTGAATTCACCAGAACAACATTATTTGTTTTGTATGTAACGATTCTATGTCTGAATCAGGTCAACTTTCAAGGTCCAGGGCTGAGAACTTCAACAGACAGATTTGGGAGGACATGACAGCTGGACTAACGTCACTACTCTGGTTTGACTGTGTGGTTTGCCCCATGGAAATTGCCCTGTCATCCTGAAGGCCAGGCTGTGTGAACTCCAAGCCAAAGGTCTAACTCAATAAAATAATAATAGTAAGCTATCAAGAAAATATGTGTCCTTCCTGAGCTACTATCTTCCATGCAGACATATGGGGACAGCAGGTCTTAGAGGGGGGGCCAGGACCCAGCCACAGAGGCCTGACCAGACAGGCTGTGGGATCGGCTGGGTAATGCTTTGCATAGACTTAGGACAGGTGCATAAGCACACTCCCCTAAAGTGCCTTGGGGTTCAGAAAACACAAGCTAGCTTTGGCTGCGATCACTGTTAGCATCTTATGCCACCTAGAAAAGCATCATGCTTAGAACCCAGCTTGAAGGGAGAGGTCTGTGAGCAGTGCAAGCATACACCAACTGACAGGCAACAATGGAGCTCTAAATCCTGGAGTGAGCCAATGGGGCGTGCCTGGGGGTCTATCAGCCAAACCCTTTGATATGGAATACTTTCAACAAAAAGTATTCAGTGGTACCATCCACCTTTCTTGCATGTTTGATAGGGGCCTAATTAGAACACTGGGTGGTACACGCTATGCTTTTCTAGGTGATGTTTTTAGGGTTGGTTATCATCCATGGTCAACAGAAACAGGTATTGTGGTTGTATTTTACTAATTCTTCCTATGGTGTCAGAGGCCATGAGCTGTATTGACCTTGGGATATGGTTTCAAGAAAAGGTGTGCTTGATACTCAAATGTAGATGAGTCTTTTGCAGTAAAAGCTCAATTAGTTTAGTTTTTGTTTTTTTTTTTTTCCTGACGATGATAAATGATTTGGAAAAACAACCGGAGCATAGAGCCAAAGGACGCATTTCCCCAGAACATGGAAACCTAAGTCATGCCTTTATCTTATTTTGTTTGTGCTGGAAACACGTCCTCTTTAGAGCAGCTGCAATCAGCAGGCAGAGCTTCTTACGCTTCCTCGTCATCTGTCATGGTCATTACGCACAGCGGCCTTTTTGGCATGATTTAACATAGCTCTAGTTATGTGGGCAGATGCTGACTTGAACATGCTTTCATGGAACCAACTTTAGATTATTTGTCTTCTTGCCCAGTTGGAGTGAAGCATGCAAAAACCACTTGGGCAGAGTCAGGCATCCACCTTCAGTCCAAGCATGAGGCCTTGGAGTCCTTATGTCACACAGTGCCTTATCCCAGTAGAGCCAGAGTTTTTTCCGAGATTCATCTTGTCAGTGTGAGGTCCTGAAATATCAGAACACAAGTTATGGACTTCCAGTGTGCACTGGCACAGAGTAAACATGCTCATGCTGAGAAGGAGGAATGTGTCCATCACAAGGAAAGGTCAGGCTGAATCAAGCCTGGAATCCAGGTCAGGTGCCAAGTCCCACAGCTCCTGTCCCTCCTGTGAGGCTCTTGCTGACATCCCCTGTGTTCCACACCCTGCCTCTCTGACACTCAGCGCACACAGCCTCTCTCCGGGATCGTGTGTGCTCTGTGCCTGTGTGCAGCCTAGACCACATTCCATAGTATCTATCCTATGGTCTTGGCATCTCTGACATCCTGGATTCTCCACTTAGATATCACACTCACAGTTTCAAGCAGTGGCCTCTCTGGACCTCCTTTTAGGGAATCTGACCCTGCCACACATTGCCTGGCCCGAGCAGCACTCTAAAACATTGGTGCAAGCTTCTGCAACCCAGCAACTATTGCATTTTGTGCTTCTGAAGCAGATAGCTCTGCCAGGCTCTGCCCACCCTATCCGCACTGTGCTGGCCTCTGTGTGAGGCCTGCGGGAACGAGGCTGACTGAGGGACTGTCTGTGGCAGCTGCTTCCGGGCAGCAGAGACCCCCTGCAGCAGCAGGCTCACCCCAGACTTCTCCTTTCAGATTGATTTAGCCTCAATGTTGCGTGTTTGATGGGTTTCGTTACCAGGGCACCCTCCTCTTCCCAGAGCAGAGGTGAGGTTTGTCTTCCATGGTGCTGGTGTCTTTCACAGTTACAGCACTGTTGTGACTGGGGTTTGAGCTTGCCATCCACCTTTCCTCACAAACATCATCATTCCACTTTAACTGTAGTCATGGATAAAGTTAGTGCAGAGCTACCACACCCCGTCTTGAAACTTCCTCCGCCAAACCATTCTGTCCATTCCTTTCGCACACACCTTCACTCAGGTTCTCCATGCACAGGCAAAATGAAGCCTCCATGTCAGTCCGGAGAGAGTCCCTGCTCCCTTCATGACCCTGACCTCCACTGTCCACACCGCCCCAGCCTTCAGGCCTTCCACACTCCCGCCCTTACGCTCCACACACTTCTACCTTCTTCCCACAAACTCATCCCAAAGCTCCAAGAATCCCATGGCCCACCTTCCCACCGTGTTCTGTATTTGCTGTTTCTCTTCATTGCAACAAAATAGCTGACAAGAGCAAGGAGATGCAGTTTGTTTGAGGGTGCAGCCTTCACCTGCATGAAGGAATAGCTGTGTGAGCGGCTCAGGTAGACCAGCAGGAGCATGTCTATACTGCAGCCACGGTCAGGAGGCACAACGAGGCGAGTGTTAGTGCCCAATCTACTCCCCACCCCCTTCCAGCCCAGGACCTAGGATGTGCTGCTCACATTTGGATGGATCCCCCCAGTGAAGCACCTATAGAAGAGACCTCATGAGTTCCCAGGATTCTGCCAGGTGTTTGGCGTCCCACACCAGAAAAGCCAGTGTTCCGCCTCTGCTGTGTGGACCCTGCTCACCGCACCCCACTTCCCTTTTTCACATCCCTGATGTTTTGCTGCCAAAATGAGTCAGATATTTGAAGCTCCACCAAATCTCACAATCAAATGATGTGTAAAATTTTCTCCATGTTCATTCTCCACCCTCTCCACAGTTATTTCCCTGAGTTTTTACTACACGGGGTCTTGTGTCTACTATACATCTAGTAGTAAACAGGGGCAACCCTCGAGGACTTCTGGGGAAAGGGAAACGATCATCTGTATTGCAACAACTTGCACTGCTTAAAGTCTCATCCCTACACGTGGTGTTGCCTCTTCTAAGTTGCCCCTGACTCCCACACTTCCCGCACTTAACTGATTTGATTATATGTATGTTTCGTGGCCTCCACCTGTAAGCCATGACCTCACACACCAGACACTCCGCTAGCTCATTTAATGGTTGATTTTGGTTTTCAGCACGAGCCTCCTTGTCACGCCCTGGGCGTCACATGCCGAGGCTCAGCCAGGAGAGACGACACTTTGTCTCTGAGGAAGCAAGAAACATGTCTGGCCGCAGTTCTTGTAAGAACATTCCATTACCAAATGTTGTGGGGGTTTTTGGTTTTTTTTTAATCAGCCTTCCCTGCAGATTATAAAGTCAGTCTCATTAAAACAAATGTGCGTAGGGGCAATAAACAAGAGTATTTGCTTGAAATACAAGGCCCAGAAGAACAGAACCATTTTCTATTTCAGCCATGCTCTGCAGCCACTAGGCACTCAAAAGACATTTGTCCAATTAGAGAAGGAAAGAAAGGATGTGTAAATAAATGAATGAATCCTATCCCTTCCTGAGTGGCTGGGGTGATTCGGAAAATGTCAGTCTGAGAAACACAGAACCTGGGGCTAGACCATTGGGTGTGGAAGAGCTGGGGAGGAGAGCAGGAGCTAGCCCACCTGAGTACCACCCACACCCCACCTCTCATTCCTAGCCACCAGGGATGAGCTGGAATCCTCATCCCCAGGGTGTGGTTCTGTCCTTCGAAAGCAAACAAATTAAGGAGAGAAGAGCACATTTGTTGGAGTGTTCCTTTACTCACAGACTGGAGCCATTAAGTAAGCAAGGGTTCATGGGAGTGGGAAGGGTTGGAAGAACCTGGTCAAGTGGCTGTGGCCAGCACTGTCGCCACTCGAGCCCACGTGGCCTGGTCTCAAGGTCAGTAGCTGGGGGCAGGGGAGTAAAGGCCACAGGGTCACGGAGCAGGGCCCCACCTAGCTGTGGAGTCCTAGGGACAAACGGTCCTTCCTATAGGCGCTGCGGTTAGACCCAGCTGACTGTCACTACAGCTCAGCGCAGCTTCATCCTTCTCCAACAGAATTTAATAAAAGATGGGCTTGGTATTCAACCTCAGCTTGTTGACATTTTATTCCCAGATCATCTTAATGTTGACATTTAATCACATCTCAGCATCTTACATAAGCTACATTGGCAATATGGCTAGGTAATGCGCGAAGCAATAAAGGAAGGAATAAACTCAGCCTGGATTTCAATTCGGCTCACACTAAATCTGAATATTTTATTATTTGGACCCATATATTTGCTTCTTGCAGAAAAAAAAATACACCCTTGCTACCAGAGGTCTCAAGAAGACACCCCAGGAGAAGGCGGGTGATGCTGGCAGGGAGCCTTCCTGATGAGGGGTGCTGGGACATCGTCCACGAGAGACACATAGCCAGGCTGCTCTGCATGCCCAGTAGCAGGGCTGGACTTCTGCTCTCCACCTGTCTGGCTCATGTCTGCTCCTCGGCTGCTCCCTGCTCCAGAGGGAAAGAATGTTCTTACAGACTCACAGGAAGCCCACCCCAGCGCCTCCCACTGAGTGGGCACACAGCGCCCATGGTAACCCGCTGGCCTCTGGCTTTGGGAGGTCTGTCCATGACCAAGCCTGTGGTCGTGTGCTTTCCTGTGGATCCTGTTGAGACCCACTGCTCTCTGATGTGACAGATCCCAGGAGGGGCTGGGCCTCCCTGGTGGAACTGCAGAGAGCTGCTGGCTGGCTGGAAGGGTGAGGAGTGTGCAGACACACATGTGCAATATGTGTGTGTTATAATGTGAGTGCATGAATGTGTATATGCCTTATAGTCACATGTGTTTGTGTGTACTTGTACATGTGTATATTCACATTGCTGTGTATGCACATTTGCACATTATTTGTCTGTATTGCTACATGTGTTCTGTGTACATATGTGTATGTGTGGTATATATTGTGTATGTATGCACCTGCACACGCACCTCCACTGTGTGGAAGTTGATGTGACAGCACTGTGGCCTACAGATTAGGAAAGCCCTACATTAGAAAGGATTGCAAGGCCTGTGTGACTCTCTCAAAGTCCTAAATTAGACCTGGACCGTCACAGCCATAGCCTCAGTCCTTCACAGTGGAAGGAAATGGCCCTTCTGCTTCTCACAACTCGACTATACACCTTTAAAGGCTTATTTTGCAAGGTTTGGCTTAGGAAGAAAAGAAAAACATATGTGGTTTTCCCCCTAACCTGAGCTTCCTAAAGTGCTCTTTACTGTCCATTCAATGGACAAGACTTTATGTTTCTTTAATGGTGGTGAAGCTGGGGATCGAAGCCAGGACTTCACATAGGCCAGGCCAGTGTCTAGACTGCATCCCGTGGGTTGTCTGTTTGTGACAGGGTCTTGCTCTGCACCCTGGGCTGGCTGTGCACTCTGTCTTCCCCTGGAGCACAGGCATCACAGATGTGCACGTGCTACCTCACCTGCTTCAGCAAGGTAAAATTTTATTTCATAGACTTTAAGAGTCAAGAAGAATATGTAACATGCACACACGCGAAGCCTGCACACTCTGCCTGTCCCTTTCACCGCTCTGCGGTGTCGTCCCTGTCCTGACACACTGGCCACCAGGTGCCAGCCTCCACTGCCTTTCCAGTATGTTTAGTTCCAGGCCCTGTGGAGGGAGGAAGGAACACGCACACACACACAGCCAGCATTGTACCCCCTCAGTCAGAAGGAGCTTTACCTGAATGAGCTCCTGAGATGCACTGCCACTTGAAACACCACATTTAGACGTCAGAGCTGGCTCCTCCCTGCAGAGAGACTCCAGCTTCCCATTCCAACACGAGCCAACTCCCCCCACCATGACCAGCAAAGCCCTGCAGTCACCCCTCCAAGTCAGCTTGTCAGGGGCCTGGAGCGTGACAGGGCCACGTGGCATCTGTGACAATAGCCTCTTGCCTGTCTGTCCTCGTCACAGCTGCTGCCAGCAGTGGCTGAAACATGTGCCTACCCGCAGCTAGTACGAGGGAAACGTGCTGTCCACAACAAGTGGGTGTCTGATTGCTAAGCAAACAGTCTGGGGGATATTTTTGGACAGAGGGATCATTGTTCGGCTAGGATGTTCCCAATAGGTCCCGTGCTCAGGCCTCACTTGCTGTGTCACCATGACAGCATCATGTGGCCGTAGCCATAGCTCTCACGGCTTTTGGTTCTGCTGTCATCATTTAGCTGAAAAACCTAGTGACTTTCTTACCACACACAAAACACCCTCAACAACAGCCTTGCCTCAGGTGGTTTAGGGGAGGTGGGAAGTTGAGGCACACTTGTCTCTTCTTTGCTCCAGAGGATGAACACTGCATTCCGGGGACCCTGCCCGGAGGGAACTGGCAAGGACAGGGGCTTTCTTCTGCCTGGGCACCCGCACCCAGAGATGCGGAGAGTCAAAGTCCACCCTCAGTCTAGACTCTTGACTCTGCCTTTCAGAAGTTTCAGGTCCAAGACGGTGGACAAGGCCTTGAATCCCTGTGCCTCAGCGTCCCTGCCTTTAAAACAGGATGAGGGCAATGGCTGCAGTTCACAAAGATGAAGGAGGTTGAAACAGGCGTTCTCCACGGCCCCACAGCTCTCCCAATGCCTGGCACATGACAAGCAACCAAGCGACACTAACTGTTGCTATTACTAATACCCAGGAAAGGCAGTCCACACCAGACTAGCCCACAGATCGTGTCTTTTTCTAGAATCATTGTCAGTTCCCTTTTGACTAAACAAAGCAGTAACTTCCAATGCATGGAGATACACTTTGTCTGCAAAACAAGAAATTTCTCTATCTGTTTAAGACATTCCACTATAAATGAAGCCACTGAGTCGGGGTTTACAGACACTTCAGACTAGAGCCTCTGGATTCTGGCCCTCACTCCCATCCCTGGCCCCACGGCTTCCCGGCCCACAGTCACTAGACATGCTAACTCTGAATTCCTCTACTGCTGTAAGAGGGCGTGTCACACCACATAATCTCAAGCATTATTTCCAAAATAAAACTTCCACTTAATAATTTTAAAAACAGTGCCTTAGAAAACTCATCTCATGCTTCCTCCGCTGTCCCCAGCCCTCAGAAGACACAGGACCCACTGTGTTGTCTGCAGAGTCAACACACAGGTAGATAGATTAAGTTCCACAGGAGAGTCAATTCCAGTTGATAATTTTCCTCATGAAGTTACTTTGGTTAGATGTGTCACCAAGAAGTCAATAAGCCTGCCTGCTCAGTCATGTTGTCCATAAATCAAGTTTGAGTATCAATCGCATGAACGCTTCCTCGAGCTTACAACAGATACAGTAAAATGGCCATTAGCTGTGTTGTGTAGCTCATGGGAGTTCTAAACAAAGTTAAATATTTTCATGTCTTTACATTTTCAAAGAAGAATATTTAAGAGACACTAATTAAGCAGTGCTTTTAGTAAATCGATATGTATGTTCATTTCTTTAATGTAATGTCTACAAGAATGGCTACTTAGCTCTCATCACTGTAGCCAAAGATACCTGCAAGAGCAATTTAAGCAAGCAAAGACTTGTTTTGCTCACGGTTGTGGGAGTGTCCGTCCATCTGTCATGCTGGAGAACCTGTGGTGGAACATTCTGTCATATCATGGCCAAGCAGGGTCACAATGGGATGCTGGCTCTGTGTAAGCTTCCTCCTCCTGCCCTGATCCATGGGAGGGTGCCGCCCACAAAAGAGTCTCCCTAACTCAGCTAATCCTCTCTGCAATTTCCCCACAAACACACCCAGAGGTTCACCCTAGCAGTCTCCCAGATTTTATGTTATTTTTGTTGTTGTTTTGTTTTGTAATTTTCAAAACATCCATTGTGGCAGTGATAGGAAATACGTTATTTATTTGAAAATTTCATACTTGCTTCCAATTTTCCTCCAAGTTCAGCTTCTCTGTCCACCTATGATTGTCAAATCCCTGGCATGGTTGTTTTGGAGAAATCCAGCAATGATCACTTTGAGGGACCATCTCAAAGAAGGGCTGCTGCTACTTCCTCGTCACTCTCTGTTCATATGTCAGCTCATGATCCTGGAAGATGGTCCTATAGGAGTTCTATTCTCTTACAGTGGTGTTACTGTTAATTTTATAAAACTGCATTTGTTTCTCAGTTTCTCTCTTAACCTGACTATCACACAAATAATTACTCTATCGTGTTATTTTAATGAGCTTCCCAGCACAAGAACTGAGCAGTTATTACTCTGTTCTTAACCCTCTGCACTGATCTGCTTCCTCCCAATGTGCATCCCAGAGAAACTTGCAGTCTGTAGCTTTCCTTGCTGAGCTCTCTCCTGCTCTTTCCAGGACATTTTCCTGTGGTTCCATCTCTGCTTCCTTTTCCAACTCATCCCCCTTTGGCTGGCAGGAAGTCCAGGCCTGTTCCCTCCCCTGCTCAGTGATTGGCTATAAGCTGCTTTATTGGCATGTCAGAAGACAATTGGGGAGCAGTGTTTATACAACATTGAGACAGGGGAGTCTCAGAGCAGGGCTTGCAACAAGATATGGGGGTACAGAAATCAGCATTTGAATTACACAATAACCTTATGCTAGAGAGTGGGGGATGTTCATGATGAAAATGTGATTTCCCTGATTTTTTTTTAAACATAGAGGGTACAAATTATTGCTTGTTTGTCATGGCTATATGCAATTGCTGTTTCAGTTCCAAAAAATTCTATACATGAATGTAGATGCTGAGTAAGAATCGTGTCTGTGTGTGTGTTCATGTGTATGTGTACAAGCACACTTGTGTCAGCCTTGTGTTGCCTTCAATATTGTTTGAGAAGGGGTTTGCTCTTTGGTTGTTCACTGTTGTGTGTGCTGTGCTAGGTGCCCTGGAACTCTGGGATCTTCCTGTTCCCACCTCCCATCTCTAAGTAGGAGCCTGAGATTACAGATAAGTGCTGCTGTACCCGGATTTTAAGCTCCAGGTATTCAAACTCACATCCTCACATTTGTATGATAATCACTTTGCTCCCTGAACTATCTCTCCGGCCCCAAATTCACTTTAAAATTATTTATTTATTCATGTGTACATGTGGTAGGATGGAGTGTCTTTTAGGTATATGCACAGAGTGTATGGCTGGTTCCTGAGGTAGATAATTCCTAATTTTATGAGGAACCGCCATATTGATTTCCAAGTAGCAGTACAAGTTTGCACTCCCACCAGCAATGGAGTGTTCCCCTTGCTCCACATCCTCGCCAACTGAGCTGTCACTTGTTATTGATGTTAGCTGTTCTGATGGGTATAGAATGGAATCTCAAAGCAGTTTTGATTTGCATTTCTCTGATGGCTAAGGATGTTGAGCATTCCTTTAAGTGTTTCACCACCATTTGATATTCCTCCATTGAGAATTCTCAGTTTAAATCTGCACCCCATTTTTAAATCAGATTATTTGGTTTGTTGATGTCTAATTTCTTGAGTTCTTTATATATTTTGGGTAAAGTTAGTCTGTAAGCCAGTAAACTGCACCAATCCACTTCTGTCCTTCCTGGATTACAGGTGTGTGTAGGGACACATGGCTTATTGGGTGGAGTCTGGGATCTGAACACCAGCCCTACGCCTTCAGAGTGAGTGCTCTGAATAGCTGCGGGTCTTTCCAATACTCCAGACCCCCAGGCACTGATGCCCCCTGCAGCCCCCACCCCTGCCTCCCAGTTTCCAGCCTGGGAATTTTAGCACCAAGGCAGACGGCTGTTAGGTGGCAGCTACCACTGAGCCACCACAGGACAAGCGGCATACTAATTTGGACAAATAAAGAGTGCATGTTCACTCTACTCATGAGTATATCTTGTGTCTTTAATGCTCATTTCTCTGACCTGACCGTCGCCTCCAAAACCCACAGGGGCATTGTCACTGTTTGGAGTGAAGCAGAGCTCCCCTCTCATAAAGGAACTCATTGGCACTGTCACCTCAAGAGTGAGTGTCTGATGAAGGCTAGGGGCTTGCTCTGACACTCTCTTCTTCTGACACCAGAGTTATTGTGGAGCCTGGTGCCCTCCCTGTTGGTAGAATGTTCTTTTGGAATGTATACACCTTACCCTTGTTCATTCAAGTGCTGATTTCTCCCCCCACCCACTCTCAGGTTTCAATCCGGATATTGTGTTGTGATACTTTTTCTAAGCATCCTGTCTCAACTTTGTGTCCACAGGCCAAAATAAAGCAACTAGCCACAATGTTGAGCGAGGGGAAGAGCCAAAGGGCAGGAAGTGAGTGGGAGGAGGAAGGGCAAGGAGAGCTAGGAGAGCAGAGCAGACGAGACCTTGGAACAGTCGGACAGAATGAACCAGACCTAAGATTTCACAAAGAGCAAGCATAATGTGGGAAATCTAAATGTTAGGAAACTATGAGGGCATGGAGGTTTAGGATGGAGTAACTAATGCCCAGCATTGTGTTCTAGGTTAACTAAACACAATTAGTTTGTGTGATGATTTGGTTATACAGCTGTTAGGATTAACAGCAAGCATTACTAAAAGATACATCAATAGTAAATATTAATCTCCTACAACACCTCCCCATCAGGGCCACGTGACTGGCCACGACCAGCACAGCCATGAGACAAACTGACTGGTAATCATCCACTCTGTTGTGGCCTCAGCACACACCTGTGGACCCCTCTCACTTCCTTCACAGTCCCGGCCGTATACCTGCGGTGTGGGCAGTGGCGTTCCCCCTGTGGTCCTGAGCGGCGTGTTCCCCTTGCTGACCTCTGTCTGAGAATGAGAAACGAACATCTCCGTGCCAGGATACATGGTGTGGGGTTGGTTACAACAGTGACCAAAACTCCTTCCGTTCTACACTGGGAGCCTTACACGCAGGATGAAGTGACAGGAACCTGTTTCTTTTGGGGAAGTAGCTGCTGGCTGAACTGTGGAGATACATGGGTGAACGCTGGGCCTTTCTGTCATCAGCTGGATTCTGCAGATTCTAGCAAAGCGTATTTATATGTACCCAGTCAGGCTAATTTAGGGACATATTTTCTCATTTAAGCAAATCAGCTCTCACAAAATGAGAAATCATCCTAAAGAAAGCCTTCAAAAATACCAATGACTTTCTTCACAGAAATCGGTGTGGGGTAGGGGAAGTGATCCTAAAATTCACAGGGGACCACAAAAGACCTGACTTCAAACATTCCTAGCAGTATAAAGCACTCACTGGGTGTGGCAGAGGCGAACACCATGACAGAGGGCTCAGAAGTTCCGTGTGCCCATAG
Organism: Pachyuromys duprasi; assembly: GCA_028658305.1. Taxonomy (NCBI): domain Eukaryota; kingdom Metazoa; phylum Chordata; class Mammalia; order Rodentia; family Muridae; genus Pachyuromys; species Pachyuromys duprasi. The sequence continues at coordinate 104,946,689 of CM053753.1, read as the reverse complement.
CAAACTGATCTCTGACAGAAGCGGGCAAATCATGTAGTGGACAGGAAACCATTTCTCTAGTAAACAGCGCTGGCAAAATGGATGTCACACACATGAGCATGAAACCATGTGCTCAGCTCCCACTACACACATCAACTCACACACGCATCAACTCACACACGCATCAACTCACACACGCATCAACTCACACAGGCTGAAGACAAAAGCCAATAAAACAACAGAAAACACGAGACAAGCGTGAAAACATTTGAAAACATTCGTGTGGATAAGGATGTTTTTATGGACTCTAAAAGGCATAGGTTATCTTTTTAAAAAAATTAAAAACAAATAAATGAGATCACAGCAAAGTACAAAGCTTTTAGGAAGCAGAAGAATCAGTCAACAGAGCAAAGAGAATCCTGCAGAGCAGCAAAAGCATTTGCAAGTTGTTTGTCTGGCGATAGATTCATGTACATAATAGATAAATGACTCAAAAAATAAGTCCAAATCATCATTTTGAAAAGCAGGCTAGGGGCTGAGAGATTACTCAGTGGTTAAGAGCACTTTCTGTTCTTCCAAGGGACCCAGGTTCAATTCCCAGCACCCACATGGCAGCTCACAACTATGTATAACATCATTTCCAAGGGATCTGACACCTTCATATTAATGCACATAAAATAAAATTAAATAAATTGTTTTTAAAAAAGAAAAAACAGGCTAATGATCTGATCGCACACTTCTCAAGAGAAGACATACCAAAGGCAGCAAATACATTGTAAGTGATCAATACCGCTAACTGCCAGGGAAACACAAGTAAAATGACAGTTAGGGACGGTGTCACCATAGTTATCCATTCAAATGCTGACAAAATGCTGAGAAATGCGGATGAAGAGGGTCCTGTGTGACGTCGCTGGGGATGTACGTTACCACAGATGAGCACAACAGGGACAGGACAAAGGGCCTGGGGACGGCTGAGCAGTTAAGGGCACTGACAGGGGACTCGAGTTCCCGGCTCACACCTACACGGAACATTTGAAGCTGTCTTCTGGCTTTCGTGGGCACCACACACACACTTGGTACACATACATGCAAATAAAAATTATTAACTGGTTAAAATTAAAATTGGGGGCTGGAGAGATACCTCAGTGGCTAACAGCACATACAGCTTTGCAGAACCCTGAGTTCAGTTCCTAGCATCCCTGGCAGGAGGGTCACAATCCCCCGGAACTCCAGTTCCAAGGGGATCTGACACCCTCAGCTTCACAGGCACCCGTCCGCACATACACACAGCCAAGGCAGACACACACATACATAATTTCAAATTAATAAAATAACCCTTTTTTTAATGGCTCAGTGGTTAAGAACACTGGCTGCTCTTTCAGAGAACCCAGGTTCAGTTCAGCTTCCACATGGCAGCTCACAGCCATGAACTCCAAAGTCAGGGGATTCAGTGCCCTCCTGTAGCATCCAAGAGCACCATGCTCATATGTGTGTGTATACATGAGTAAAAGCAAAGCACCCATGCACGTGCAACATAGAAAAATTGTTTTAAGAAAAGGATAGAGTCTTTTAAAAAATGAGAAAGAGCTGCCACAGATCCAGCAGTGTGAAAGGAAAGATCACCACGCCTGAGCTGCTTGGCTGCTACACAGATTCACACCAGTGCCTCTCAGCTGTGAGTGGAAAAGGAAATGGGCAAGGGGGCTGAGAGCAAGAGCATCTGCTGTGCTTGAAGCATGGCATGAGAGTTCTGATCCCAGCTGTGTGGGGAGGGTTGAGGGAACAAGAAGTTCCTGAAGCTTTATGGCCAGGAGCCAAGCTCCAGGTTCAGTGGGAGACTGCGTCTCAAGGGAATAATGGAGGACTCCTACAGTCTTCTGCTTCCAGCAATGCACAACTACGCGTGTACACTCGCTCACACACACAGAGAGAAGCAGAAGACAATGTCATACAGAGAACATTATCCATCCACAGAAAGAACAAAATAAGCCATTCAAAGTAACAAACCCAGACTTGAGGTCATTGCGTTAAGTGAAATAAGCCAGATTTGGAAAGGTTAAATCCCGAAAGCTCTGGGTCGTTTACAGAAGCTAGACAGCCAATCTTCTAAAAGAAAAGTGTAGAATAATGGTCACCAGGGACTAATAAGATTAGCAGGGAGGAAGATTGGAAAGAAATTAAATAAAGAGCAGCTGTTTTCCTATAGCTAACCGGATGACTATTGATTACAATAATTTGTGATATATTTTGAAATACCTAGATGAGTCTGAATCCCCAAAATGTAAAAGCAACTGATGCGTGAAAAGATGAAGTTGTTGGTGTGGCTGGGAGAGTGCCTAGTGTGCAACATCCCACTCAGCAAGTTGAGGGCCTGAGTTTCATCCCCAGCACCTACAAACTCCCAGGTGTGGTGGGTCACACTGTAGTTCCAGCCCTGGGGAGGGGAAGGTCACAGGAGCCTGTCCACCAGCCAGCCCAGCAAATCAGCGCGATGCAAATTCAGTGAGAGATCTTGCCTCAGAAAGTGAGACTGATTTAGAGCCCCCCAACACTAGTCACCAGAAGCACAAACACACATATCACATAGACACACAAGCAGAAGTGTGGTCACTTCTGTTTGCACACCACACTGTATACATGTGTGCCAAGTTATGATATATACCATAAAACTGCATGACTGTTAATGCCGCAACAAAAATAAGCAACAATGTTAAAACTCGAGGATTAGAGAACGTAGCTAAGGGTTAACATCACAACTACCTCAAGAGGGCGACAGGCAAAGTGGTCCAATCACCTTACAGTAATGTCAGCTTCATATAAACCACGATGGAAAACACTGAAGAGGCCATTATTTCCAAGAAGCCTATTTGAAATGCCATGTTTCATTTGATGAGTATTTATTCTCCAAATTTCAGGAAAAATGTAGGAAGTAGGATGGGATGGGATTCAACTCAGCCCCGGTCTCGCACTGAGATGGCAAATGCATGTGATGGCAGAGCTGGGGCACTATAACAGCCTTGTGTCTGCACAGCATGCTGGGCTGGCCCTTGCCAGGACACAGTGGACAGACACTGAAGAAGGTACATCTTGTGGACAGTGAAGGGGCAGCTCCCAAGCAGAAAGATGTACAGCAGCAAGGTCTGGAGAGAAGCCACTCCATCCAGCTCAGCTAGGAAGGCAATCATGGGAAGGCAGATGCAGACAGTGCAGCTGAGCATGGGGCTGCAGATAGTGAAGTCACACAGGCACCTGGGTGACATTGGCTTTCACTGTGACTAGGAGAGGAGGTGCCAGAGATCTGCCCAAGGGTGAGCAGCTGTGACCTGACAGTAAGAGAGGGACAGTGAACCCAGGGAAACCAGACCACCACCTGACCTGGCACTAACTGTTCTTAGGAGGTGCAGGTAAGCTGCTAATGGCAAACCAAAGGATCTCTCCAGCCAGGTCTTAGCTCCATGAAGAACCATGGGCTTATTGGTCTGACTCATGTGCAACTGGGGTGGAATTACACAGGTAAGAGGGGACAGGGGCACATGAGGGGGCAGCTGGGCCTTCACTGGGGGTCTCAGGACCCTCGTTGCACCTTTTTCTACAGAAGAACCTCCACAGGTTCACCCTGTTGGGGTTCCCGCGTCAGCGGTCCCAGATGCTGATTTAGACAGCAATGTCCGTTAGGGTCAGAGGGCAGCACTCTACAGCACCCAACACGTGCATGTGGCCTGGTTCCCAGTCTCCCTGCCATGCCTTGAGCTGGTATTTCTCCATGCTTCATGTCCGGAAGCTAAGGTGCTTGAAATCCAAAACCTGAAAACACTAATTTACCCATTTGTTTATGTCCTTAAAGTTAAAAGGATTGGCTCCGTCATTGGTTCAGAAGCGCCTCTCGGATTCTGGAGTATTTTACTGACAAAAAGCCCTCACCACGGGCAGAGTAAGTGACTGCATGGCATGCTGGGAAAGCTAGATCCCTATAGCTTCAAACCTCTGACAAGTGTGGAAGGCAAAGAACTACAGTGTAATGATGAAAACAGCAGAGCGTGTTTTTCAGCAAGTGGAACCAAACTATCAGGGGAAACTGAGTTCTGCTAAGTTCTGGTTCTACCCTAGACAGGCCTGTGATAACTGACACTTTTTTAGTGAGCCACTGATTGGGAGAGCCATTGAAGAAGACATCCCCACCAGAGTAATCTTAAAAATAAAAACAGTCTGTGACGTTCGTTAAAACAGTGTTGAGAACGTGTGATGCAGAGGCAGCGACTTCTGGGTGAAAAGAGCAGAAAGGAGCATAGGTAAGATGCATGTGCTTTAGCAGGGTGCCGTGGCTGCACACACAAGGGCCAAAATCTGTACGTGGGTGTCAACAGCTGCTCGAAAGCCACCGTGCGCACAGGGTGGGTGCTTATCCTCCTTCAGGTCGGAGCGCAGGCCAGGGTCACTGGGACTTCTGAATCAGTGTCTGCAGGCAGCATTCAGGGCAGGGCAGGGCCAGGGCCTCGGAGACCAGGGGTGGCCAGTCTCTGTGCCGAGTGGCTGCTGGCCGGATTTGGCTCTCCCTTGGTTGCTGGCTCAGGCTGAAGCTGTCTCGGGCCCCTGGGCACCAGTCTGTCAACTGGGCGTCTCCTAACTCACCTGCCCGGGAAGGTGGGAGGCCAAGGGCAAGCATGCCGGCTGGATCCTGTAACTAGATGTGGCGTGCTGTATTTGCCTGGGTCAGGCACACCACATTTGCCACCCACACTCGGGCAGAGGAGGTTAACTGCACAGGCCCATGAATGGCAGGGGCAGGAATGCCGGGCTGCTTAGGGGCTGCTGTCGTAGCCCGTGGAGCATGGTGATAAACTATCTTGTAATCATGCTGGAATGAGAGCACATTTCATTGATTGGCTGATTGTTGAATGGATTGATTGATTGCATGAAGTTCCAATTAGTTTTTTTTGACAAATTACTTAAAAGAATTGCCAATTTTTAAAAAATCAATTATGTTTCCTTTATACAATGACAAGCGTTCCAGAGAAATGAGTGACAATGACTGACTGCCTCAGATATTTTGAAAAGGACAGTTAATGTCCCCTCTCAAAACAGAAGGTGCTGCAGGCACCTGTGAGCACATGGGCACTGTGGGTTCCTCTTACACCCCCACCCTGGTGCCTTCCCCTCCAAGGTGGCCTAACCCTCACACTGTGACCGAACAAAACACTCTCTTCTTAGAGTTGCTCTGGTCAGGCATGTTGTCAGAGCTACAAGGAAAGCAATTAACACACTGCATTGGAAAAAAAATCAGGGTTGGAGAGACGGCTCAGAGGGTAAGAGCACCAGCTGCTCTTCCAGAGGTCCTGAGTGCAATTCCCACATGGTGGCTCACAGCCATCTGGAATGAGATCTGGTGCCCTCTTCTGGTGTGCAGGTGTACATGCAGGTAGAGCTCTCATATTCAAAATAAATCTTTTTTAAAAAGAAAAAATCAGTTTAGATGAGTAGCATCAAACAATTCAAGCTGCCGTGAGAACCCACAGGCAGACTGACTCTGCTGCTCGGGGCTGAAGAGTCGTGGACGGGGTGGACCCACACCCAGTCTGAGATGCCTGCCCTGGTCCTCACACAGCCAGGAGAATGTGATCCTTCTCTTCCCCCCTGGCTCCATCCACCCCGATGACTGAGCTGCGCTCAGAAGGCCCGCGTGCTAACACGAAGAGTAGAGTGTCCACATGCAGATTCAAAACAGCCACGCAGTCAACCCCTACTGTTCACGGAGCAAGCACTTTCAGCGATGGAGGCCGGCAGATTCTTCCTCTCCCCGATCCAAATCTGTCACCTGTAAGACATCAGCACGGAGGGCTGGTGGGACGTGTTCGTATGTAAAGGCGCTTAGCACCGAGACTGACAGACCCGCACAGCACGGAAGAGAGGAAATTCCCTCACGGTGGCCTGTGACTGCCGCGCTTGCACTGCAGCATGTGTGTGGTTTATGGTGTGATCTGGGGATAATCAGACAAGCCCCCATCCCGGCCTCTCTGGGGAACCAGAGCCGGTGTGGACTGCGCCCTCTGCTATTGACCAAGGACGGCCTTCGGCGCACTGACAGGGATCTACGGGGTGAGATGGAGCCCGTGGCAGCGTGCCCCAGGAGTGACAGCTGGGGACCGATGTGGTGGTGGAGCTAAGGAGATAGCAACATCTGCAGGAGTGTGAGAACTCCCCAGAAGGTTTGGGCTGCGTAGAACACAATCTGGGGAATGGTAGCGGCCTTATTAAGGCTTTATACGCATAAAGTGTGGAAACACGGAGGGATAAGACAGGAACTCGTGAAGGGACAAAAGCTAGCACTGGATCCAAATAATGGGAAACTCTGAAAATAAGATTTATTTTATTTTTCAATGACCTACTTGTGTTTAAGTGTGTGACAGGCACACACTCACACAATCGACACTGAGCCATCTCCCCATTCCTAGTGAAATGTATAAACACTGCGAATTGAAGGTTGCAAAAACACTTGAATCCTAAACACCTTTTTCAAAGAAGCCACACAAGTTAGCGAGCAGAACTTGCTCAGCGTTATTTAGTGAGTGTGCCTTTGAGGGGCAGTCCCTGCAGAGGTCAGAAGAGGCACTGGATTGCCCGAAGCAGCACCAGGAGTTTCAGCCAGTGGTGAGCCACCCACTTTAGATGCTAGGAATACGTGGGGGGGGGGCGGCGGGGGCGGTGTGCACTCTACATAACTGAACCATCTCTCCAGACCACACTGGGAAGCTTCAAATAATTTTTAACAACTTTGTGTCTGTGAATCTATTTTGCAGCTGAATTTTATGAACTCAAACTATTGTTTAAATATTTATAATGAAGACCGATGCAAATGGAGACATGCCATCACCTTAAACTCATGCCAGACTCAGACTACACAGAGACAGTGTAAAACACCTGCTACTGGCTGTTTGTTTCAGATACACTGTCATAGGAGGGTACATCAAATGTTATTAAGATTGAACTCACCTGCAAAAGAGAGAGAGAGAAATAGATGGGAAAACATGAGCTCTTTACAGAGGGGAAGTGGAAGAGAAAGTTAGAGTTTGAATAAAGTGAAAACGAACAACCAAAGCCAAGCTTGCAGGCCAGGAAGCAGGGAAGAACAGAGTTACCCGAGGCTTCTTCTGTGTTGTTTATTTATTATTTATTATTCATTCGGTTATGTGTGTTGATGGTTTGCCTGCATGCGTATCTGCACACCATAAATGAGCAGAGCCCGAAGAGGAACTGCAGATGGTTGTGGGTTACCGTGTGGGCGCTGGGAATCAGACCTGGGTTCTCCGGAAGAACAGCCAACACTCTCAAGCTCTGAGCCAGTCATCTCTCCACCGCACACCCCTTTAAAGGGGGATAAAGTCACACCTGGGTGTGACCTGAGCCTTGAGCAAAAAGCTTCTCCCTGCTCTTCAGACCAACAGGAAACAAGTATCTTCCTGAGATATGATTACTGGTTTCACCTCGCAGTCCGCAGGGAGTGCTCAGTGTGGCCAGGACTCAGACTGTGTTCAAGCTAAGGAGAAATAGCCAACTATATTTATTGTTCTCAGCTTGCCTTTTAGCTTTGTGGTCTGGAAGCAATAGCTGAGAGTATTTACCTTTTAATTTTGTTGGCTTCGGGCCAGGAAGGAGCCGCTAATTTACGGTCACCATTCACCCTTTAGCTGTGGTTGCAACCAGCCTGTGGTCATTATCTCCCTCTGACAGGGCAGGGAAACAAAAATCACACCTCGGTGTGACCTGGCTTATTTTTAATCCAGTCATCCAAGGCCGGTTCTTGGAGGTAAGTTATGAGCACCATGGGAGTTTTCCATTACAACTCCAGGAAACAGCCTCGGCTTTAGTTTCTTCCTTCCCTTTTGTCTGCCGCTCACCACCTCTGCTTTGGAACGGCTAACACAGTGATGTCCACACTCCTCACATGGTCCCTGGAGGGGGACAGCTTTCATCCCTGTCTTCCCTGCCTGACATGGCCACACATCAGCCAGCCTCAAGGAGAAGGGAAAATCCACTATGTGTACAACACAGATGAACTTTGAGAGTCTTGCGCTAAGCGCTAGGAGCCAGGACCAAGGTGACAGACGCTGTCAGCCCATCCATGCGCTATTTAGAACAGGTGAAGTTTCAGGAGCAGGAAGCAGGACAGTCGGTGCTGGGCGGTCAGAAGAGCAGCATCAAATGCCCACACAAGCGGTGACAGAGGTGCTTAGTGCTGCATTGGCTTGGCTTAAAATAAAACAATAGTCAATTACATGCATTTCACTATGACAAAAATAATTTAAATAATAAAAAACTCTGAAACTCAAATGTTAGATGACCCAACTGCTTCAGGGAGCTGCTCACTGCAGGGAGATGCCTCCTGGTGATGAGAAACGCTTGGAAGAAATGGGGTCTCCATCATCTTCACTGGGCCATACCCTTTCCCTCCATCTCCATGAAGGCTCTGGCCAGGTCAGCAGGAAAGATGGTGGGAAACGGGACTGGCTCCTCCCCAGCTGCCAGTGTCTGCTCTGTCTCCTCCGTTATTCACAGGGATGCCAGGCCCCAGGAGCACGGGCAGGCACAGTCTTCCTTGTGCTCAGTCTCAATGAAGCTACCAACTGGCTGGCCTGAGAACTGGTGTCTTTCGGGTGACTTTCCCGTGTGTGCTGTGACCTATTGCTTACGGCACCTGCTCCCATCTGGGGAAGGACGGCATCCCAACAGTAAAAACCACGGTGGCTTGTGACTTCTGGACTCCCTGGAGCCTCTTCTGTCTGCCTCTGTGGGACAGGAAGGAAGGCAGCTAAAACCCCTGAGGAGCTTCCGAGGCTCAGAATGGATTAAGTGCCGTGCAGAAGGTTAGGACAGACTACTGCAGTTCATAAATAAAGGTAACAACAGCCGCAGTCCTCATTTGCTCAGTTCCACTCAATTCATCTTCCAGGCCACTCGCATCTTGTCTTCTAAGGGATTTATTGGGCTAATCGCTTGAGCATTACTCTTGTCACCAGGCACAGAGTGTGGCACAGAGCCCGGGGAGGCAGACAGGCAGAGGGAACACTCTTGTTTTAAAAGAAATAGAGATTCCTCTCAGGAGTTTGCACACAAGTATAAAAATTAAATCTAGAGTACTTTCCCGAAATGTGGATTTGTTTAAAGCAGCAGGCAAAACATGTTATCATTTGCAGCATACATACTTAATGTCATAAAATCTCACACATAAAGCACACTGTATAGGTATGTGTTGCAGTCTTTCAAACTTTCATCTTTTACCAAGAATGGGTTCTTATTAATTAAATCTCCTCTGTGACATTTTCATCCACAAAATAGTGTATCTTCATCACGCTGACCCTGCCCCTTCCCCTCCCCCAGCTCCTCAGAGGTCCCGATCCTCCGTTCATGGTTTTTGTTGCTTTGTGACCTACTGGTTTAACCAGAGCTGCCTGTGTGACTGAGGCTGTGGAACTAGCCAGCTAAGCCTGCTGGGCTCACCAGTGGCTAGGGCCTGAAGGCAACAACCCTCCCCCAGAGTCCTTCGGGAGCTAGGAGCATGGCATGTTCTTTCCCAGCAGGCAGCACCGAAGCACAGCCAGGAAACTGGACTCTTAGGTTATTATTTATATCTTCTGTGGTATCTCATTTGTGGAACAACACACATACAGAGGTAGAACATGAACGAGCTGCTCTTTACCTAGCATCTGATCTCGGTTAAAAGGCCTGAGGCAGGTGCTATCGCTTCTTTTCTGAAGTACAATGGAACATTTGTCTTATTTTGGATTGAAGTCAAGCGTGGTGGCTGCAAAGAGCTGACAAGAGTCAGCATCACAGAGGACTGATTGGATGACCTTTATCTCATACTTGTTCAGGTTTCAAAACTCAGACCATTGATGTTTCGTGCTGTGAGGATGCCACCAGGGACCGGCAACATGGCTGTTAGAACAGATGCCAGCATGGACAGGCAACATGGCTGTTAGAATGAATGCCAGCATGGACCAGCAATATGACCCTGAGAACTGATGCCAGCATGGACCAGGCAGCACAACCTTAGAACAGAGCAATGCTGTAGACACTGATGCCAGAGAACCCACAGCTGGAATACTCAGAGAGAAATGAAAATGGTGGTTTCTGTAATGTGACAGTGTGTCGGCTGAGATCACAGCCATTGAACTGAGAGGTCTGGATCTTACCCTGCGCGTCACAGGGTATCCCCAGCCCATGTCTCATACAAAAGGGATGTACGCAGGAACAACAGACGAAGTCACAGGGTCACAGTAAAGACTGACAGAGACTGGGATAATGCTGACAGACACAGCTGGCCTGAGACACTGGGCCCTGGCTTACTTCTTCCTTTCTCTTGTTCTTCCAGTCACTCAAGGCAGTACATCCCCTGTGAGAGCCCAGTACATACAGGGTAAGCTCTTCTTTCTGTCCACAAACCTTCAGACAAGGTGTTCCTCCTTCCCTGGTCCAGTAACTATTCTTCGTCTGGATCATGGTGTCTTGTTAAACCTTTCACTGGATTAAAGTTGTGGACTAAACTCACTGGTCACGTCTCATCCACTCACCCATGCCAAGCAGGCCGGGCCATGCTCTAGAGACTCATGGAGCAAGATGGGCAGAGGGCCAGTAAAGAGGACAACAGCAGGAACTGGAGAGACACTGGGCTTGACACTGGGACCCACATGGTGGAAGAAGGAAACCAGTTTCACCAGGTTTTCCTATGACTTCTACATGTTCATCATAGCAATAGACTCTCTCTCTCTCTCCTTCTCTCTCTCCCTTTCTCTCACTCTCTCTCTCACTCTCTCATATACACAGTCTCACATAAATAAATGAAAGAAAGAAGAAAGAAAAATTTAAAAGAAGCACAATGGTATGATGCCAAAAAAGGAATGGAGAGATGAGTTTAGGAAACATGGCAGATCCACTCTGTCCTGAAATTCGGATCTTAGAAACAGCAGGTTTTAGCATGAGAGGTGAGAGGTCAAGGGGACCAGTGCAGAGCCATCCCCAGAACTCAGGTAGGATAGTAAGATTCTGAACTATCTCCCTGCATGTTTGTGTTAGAATTCAAGTAAACACGTCATACACCCAAGTAGACTACAGGGTTTACAAGACTGAATTCAGTCTTGGGAAGAGACAGCCTCAAATTTTGGTTTCTCCATCCTTGGGAGAAATTCACCTCTGCCCTGTCTAAGAGACTCCCTGACCATATGTGAACAGCCCAGAACATGACAACCACTCGGCAAAGCTGTCCTTGCTGGGTTTCTGCTGACAATTACTGTGTCCTACTATCTTGGGCAGCTGAGCAATCCAAAATGGTGCTTGAAAGAGCATGCTTCTCAGCGGTGAGAGCCTGCTGGGAAGGGAAGTGATGGCATAGCCGGAAGGAGCTGCTTCCTGTCCCCACTGTCTCTGTCCTCACCCTGCCCCACCACCTTCTGCTCTTACTAGACTCAGTCTGCATGGTGGCCTACCTCCCACGGAATATACATGAAGATGCAATACTAGCAAGAAAATGTTAGCAGATTTAGGAATCTTATTTGTTTTTAATTTTCACTTGTAGACGTATACGTGTTACATACGTGTGCGTGTGGCAGCGGTGCTGGCCAGTGTGGCACATGTGGAAGCCACAGTTTGATGGTAGGACTTTCCCCAATCCCTTTAACCTTATTTTTGAGACAGTGTCTCTGACTAAACTTTGAAGTCCCATATCAGCTAGAGTGACTGGCCAGCAGGCCACTAGGATTCACCTGTCTCGCCAGCTCCAGGCTTTTCCATGAGCTCAGGGGATCTGAACTTAGGTCCTTGTGCGTAAGCTCTTTACTCTCAACCCAAGCGCCTTCCTAAATCTTACATTTATAAAGCCTCCCATCGGTCTGTGTTACTCTCTGTGACTCGCTCATGCTGCTGGAAGGCCGTCTGCTGAGCCACCCACATCCACTCCTTTTCTCATCGCTGTGACCAATACCGACTAAAAGGACTTAGTTTGACTCACAGCTTGGGGGGGGGGGGGGAACACAGTCCTTCATGGCTGATGGAAGCTGTGGTGGGAGAATTCACATCTCAGCGGCTCAGGGACACCCTATGACTGGGAAGGCCTGACGCCCAGCAACCCACTTCCTCCACATAGATCCATTTCCTGTGTATTTTACAACCCACTTCCTCCACTGTAGACCCACTTCCTGTATATTTTACAGCTCCCTACTGCAGTGCCACCAGCTGGAAACTACAAGTTCAAACATGTAAGCCTATGGGGACATTGCGTGTCCAAATGATCGTCAGACCTTAGAAATTCTCTTGGCCCTCAGGAGTCTTCTCCTTCTGAAACTGTTTTCCCATCATTTTGAAACATGGGGGAGATGCCATCTTAAAGCAAAGATATTTAATAAGATAGAGGATTTAATGACAACGTAATGAGAAAGAGGAATTTGAGAGCTATGAGTTGACTCCTTGACAAAACAGCAGCAGCAGACCAGTAAGGGCCAGCCTGTGGACGAAGCTGGCAGGACATCATCCCTGGCAAGGTAAGGCCTGTTCCTCTGTTTATGAGTGATTCAGCCGCCAATGCTAAGCTCTCCCTGTTTTATCACCCTCTGCAACTGCTTCCTGTATGCATCGCCCACACTTAACTAGTCTATTCAGTTTTATAATTGTGGGCTGGTCTTTTCCTGTTACCTTTGCATGATTTTACTGCCTTATTTTCTCTTGCCTAATTTTACTTTTAATCTTTATTCCAATTAATTTTGTTCTCCTCCTGGGTGAGTCAAGTATCCCAGTATAATTAATAGGAAGTAAGGTTGTTCATCTGATCTCTGCTTGCCGAAGCTTCCGGAGGTGTCCAGAACTTCTGTAGATAAGTATTCATTATGCTTTCCCAGGTGGAAGCACCTGAAGATATTTTAGGAGTGGATACACCAAAAATAGAAACAGGGAAAATGGCCCCAGAAGTGCCAAAATATAAAATTACTGAACTATAACAAGGCACAGGGGTGAGGAGCAGTTTGGAGCTGGCAGAGAACGTCCTGAAAGAGATGGACCCTTAGCTTCCGTAGTCACTGACCATGACACATGTGGCACTGTCTTAACAGACGTGTGGCTTCAAACCCAGGGCTGTTCTGCACCAGCAAATGAAGGCATGTCAGAGGGGCTGGGTTGCTTACACAGTGCCAAATATGCAAAACCTCAAGAGTTGACCCGACATGTCCACATCGATCCTCAGAAGTCACTCGTGCACAGCCTGTGGCGGTTGTGTTTTCACTACCAGAGCAAGGTCACTGCAGACAACAGAAAGAGGGGTCCCCGTAGCTGCAATCCCAGCTCCTTCACAGACCGTGGCTGACTGAACACAGCAGTCCACAGGTCCCAGCTGGGCTCATGCTGTGAGGAGCTGGAATGGCTTTTCCCTAGTCCCGCACTCAGAGGAAAGCGGCAGCCAGCTCTTCGCATTTCCCACACCAGACCTGCGCTAAAAAGAAACACGATGTTTTCTAAGGCCTCCTGTACCCTGGAGACAGTGAATTCAATGGTCAATGTGATTGGTCCAGTAACATACAAGGTATTCATGAAGCACACCTTTGGGCGTCCAGCCACTTCAACCATTCTAGTTCTGCCGCCATGACTGCATCCCATCTGAACGTGAGCCCACATAAGCCAGGCCCCTCAAGGGGACTTGACAGCTATCAGGCTCCAGCCACAGAGAAGGAGTGGATGTGAGCCATCACGTAGAGCCCTCATAGAAAACGTGCGCAAGGAGGAAGCACACAGGGCCTGGTGCTGGGGTGAGTGTGTAAGGGCTTACAGCTCCAAGAGGAGAGCAGGAGCTGGTGGCTTAGACCTGGGACAGATATGCCATTTCTCCAGACATGTGGAGATGGCAATACTGCTTCTAACCCAGCACGGAGGGGCAGAGACAGGAGGGTCCCTGGGCTCATGGACAGTTAGCCCGTCTCGCGTGCAATTGTAAGCTCCAAGCCAAGGAGCTTACTGTCCTCAACAAGTGTAGACAGTGATAGTGAGGATGACACCCAAGGCTGTCCTGCAGCCTGAACACACACACACACACACACACACACACACACACAGAGAGAGAGAGAGAGAGAGAGAGAGAGAGAGAGAGAGAGAGAGAGAGAGAGAGAGAGAGAGAGAGAGAGAGAGAGAGAAGTCAGCCAAATGTTCTCTTCTCAAATGAGGTATGAATATGTATCGTCTAGAAGAAAAAAAGAAGAAAAAAATGAACCCACTCCATCTTGTCCACAGTATGCAGTCTCTGGGACAAAGGACAAATTCTGAGATTTATGGGCATTTGGAACTCTAGGAAATGAGGGTGATGGGTGATGCCCAAGGTGGCCTGTCCTGGATGAAACCCAAACTCCGTGGTTTGGATGGTCAATGTCAAGGGAAGTGTGAATACAGCAGTTCAGACTTTGTTGTTCAAAGTTCTGATGGGGAAGCAGTAAGAAATGACCCAAAGGAAAGGAGAATGGATTCGAGGTTGCATAGGATATATTCCGAAGTGGTTAGCTCTGCAGAACATGTGGGTGTGGCTTGCAGCTGCTGGTGAAGAGCAGAAGGGAAAGTCAAGCCAAAGTCCTTAGACAAGCATGAAATCACAACAAGCGATACTGAGGAGCTGGGACCTGTGTGGAAATAACATGGTCTAGGGAAGGGATGCAGAGAGAACCAATGAAGGGTGTCTGCTTTGGAATTGTTTTCAGCGTTCCCAGGAGAGAACACCGGCTGGAAACAAAGGCTGCAAAGGACAAAGCGTTCCTGACACGTGCTCAGCTGTATAAGGACGTAAGGCCTGTGGCCCCCAGGGCAGTGGCAGAAATGGCTCCCTCTCCCCCGAACTATCACCCTCTGGCCCGTGTCCCCTCTTCCCTGTGTAGCTGCATTACCATCTGTGCTGTTGTGACCTGGGAGGACTGCCACGCTTCCTGCCCCACCCCACCCAGGCTCCCATCACACCTATAGTGCTAGAGCGGAGCTGGAGAACAAATGCTCGTTCTGGAGACAACGCCATGTTAGGCCTGCCTTGGGCCCTGTTGGCTGACTCACAATAAACAAAGATTATTCCTGAGGGATGGAGAGGAGCACCCGTCTCCATCCGCAGACTTCAGGGGAGGAAGCCAACCGTTAGACTCTGCCCAAGTTTCTCTTCTGGTGCTCTGTTGAAAAAGAAACCCTGACAAAAAGGAAGAAAGGGCTAGTTTGTACCCACAATTCTAGACTGCGGCCCATAATCATGGGGAAGTCAAAGCAGAAACCTAAAACGTTATAGTCACATTATATCCACAGTAAAGAGCATAGAGAAATGAATGAGTGCATACTAACTTTCTTGCTTCCTGGAGAATGAGTGACAGTTCCCACAGTGGACACTGCCACATCAACTAAATAAGCTTAAATAAGACAACCCCTGACAGACATACCCACGGGCCAGCCCTGTCTACAGGTGAAGGCTGGTTTCATGTCAGCTGAGAAAACGACCCCACCCGATTACCCTGAGGGCCAACTTGTGGTCAGCTTTCTTCACTGACAGTGCAGGAAGGCCCAGCTAAAACGTGCTCAGCCTTTGGGTGGTGTCCTGGGTGCTGTAAGCAAGCAGGCTGAGGAAGCCACGAGGAGCTGCAGGCAGCAGCCTGCAGCTCTGGCTCCAGAGTTCTGGCTTGCTGTTTGAGTTTCTGCCTTGACTCCCCTCAGCGTCGTACTGAGATGTGGGACTTCAGGTGATAGAAATCCTTCCCTCCTCAGGTTGCCTTTCGCCATGGTCTTTTATCCCAGCAGTAGAAATCCTAACATGACCTGTACACAACACCGTTCTCTTCCCAGGTGACCTTAGGTTGTGCCAAGCTGAGAATTAAAGCCAATCACTCATGGAAGTAGTTACTGGTTGTGGGGAAATTTGATTCTAGCACTTTTAGCTTGCTAATCCTTTCATAAAAGTCATCTCTTCACTTGATAACCTGGAGAGCATCAGCACCGTTTCAAAGTACAAATGAGTTCAATTTTTGATTCAAGCTGACTTAAAAATGGCGCTGTCGGGAGGGGGCTTATTCCAGAAAGACTTGACACATAACTCTTAGCACATCAAAAACTCTGAGTCCACTAGCCATCAGGAGCTCCCCACTGCCAGGCCAGGCTTACGCTGTGAGGCTGTGCTTGGGGCTCTGTGACCGCCAGGGATGGGCTGGCTGTGGAGTCTTTCTGAGGGACTCACAGACAGCAAGTCTTCCATCTCTCCGTGGAGCTGCCGTTGCCTGACTTGCTTAGTGGCTGCCTCTGGGGGTGTGTTCAGAACAAAGAGGACAAGTGTGACATACCATTTCTAACATCTTTTTCACCAACAAACACCCAGTTTATCTGTTCACAACTATTTTGTATTATTCTTTTTATACTTTTATTAAAAACAGACAAAATTAAATTTACCACCTTATTTAGTCCCAGAGGCGTTTCTAGGTGGCGTTATAGAGCAAGCCCCATACTGTCTTCACCTTGCAGAACTGAGCGCTGTCCCTCAGACTCCCTCTGCCAGCCTTGGACATCAGAGCCACCTCTCTGGGCTGACTAGTGACTGTACATATGTGAGCCATGTTTTGTACTTTTGTGACTGGCTGAGTGTGCTGAGCACGACACCATCAGTGTCTTCATACTGCTGCCCGTGTCAGAGCATCCTTGTCAGGCTAGATAACTCCAGTGTTTACTACAATCTCCATCCTCCGTTTTCCCGATGAGGAACCCTGGGTTGCTCCCTGCTCAGCTGTAGCTGGTTAATGCCACTCTGAAGACAGATGGGTAAGTATTTCCCTCAGATCCCTATTTCCTGTGCTTACTAATTCCTGAAAGTGGACTTCCTGAATCATAGTGTAGTTTTAGTTTTATGGTTTTGGTGTGGATTTTTGGTTGTCGTTGGTGGAGGTGGGTTGTTTTTGTTTTTGTTTCTCTCTCTCTCTTAAGGAATCACCGCACTATGTCTGCATAATGGCAGCACAACTTAATAGCTCTGCCAAGCGGGTACCAGGATTTCAATTTCTGTATATTCTCACCAGCAATTGCTATTTTGGGGAGTTTTCATTTTGACTTTGTTTTTTTGGTAGTCACTATTCTAATGATTTGAGGGAGGTACTTTGCTGTGATTTTTATTTAAATTTCCTAATGACTGGAGGCATTGAGGAGATTTTTGTGTGTGTTGGCCATTTGCATACCACCTTTGGAGAAATGCTTATTAAAATCCTTTGCCCATCATTTTTTAATTGAGCTAGCTTGCTGAGTTTAGGAGTTATTTAAATATCCAGAAATGAACTCATTATCAGTAGACAATTTTTCTCTTCTTTCTCAGGATTGTGCCCTTTGATGCACTAGAATTATGGTGGAATCTAGCTTGTCTATTTTAATTTTTTGTGGCATGTGTCTTAGAGGCAGGATTCTAGAAATACAGAACCAATGACACGTCCACCACCCTTGTTAAGTATTTGCCATTTTACAGACACTCTTTAATTAAGCACATACAAAAAAAACAATTGAATATTGACAACTCTTTGAAGTAGAATTAATTTATCTGGGACTTTTAAAAGTTCTAATTGACAGAAACCCAATTAAAACTAATGCCGGAAGGACAGACGTGAAAGGCCAGTGCCTGCGAGAGAGTTGGCCTTCCTCATTTCCTGACAGGAACAGAACATGTCCTGCATGCTGACCAGGTGACTCCTAGTCATCAGCAGCAGCCACATGGCTGGTTATAGACGAAACCCGGATGGCGAGCAGTGGAGGAACAGGCTGGAAAACATAGCAAAGACACACAGTGAAGTCTTTACTGCCATAAAGAAGATACTGCAACTGTCTTGTCTAGTGAACTCACTCTCCCTGGCTGAGTCCCACCAAAGGTTCCTTCTTCAAGCAAGACCCCTTGACCCTCCAAATAGCACCAACGCCCTCCCTAGCTCTCACACCTGCTAGGCAAGTTCCCCAAAGAGCCCCATCTACACCCTTTAAATTTTATTTTGAGGCAAGGTCTTGCTAAATTGTACAATGCGACCCTCACTCGTCTTGCTTCAGTTCTGCAGTGCTAGGATTGCAGGCTGCTGCCAGTGTCCCTGCTAGACAACTTCTTTGACATTCTAATGTTAACTGTATCGCACAATTTGTAGTGTAGTAAAACCCACAGGCAGAAAAATACCAGGTTCCAAGTCATTGTATTTTAAAATATCCAAAAGTTTCTGGACATTAATCCATCAGTCAGTAGCATTCTAAATCATTAATGCTGTCTGTTATACTCACAGAAATGCACACTTCATTTGAGGAACATTTGCAATGGTCAAGGCTCCTATATGCTCATGCTTGCACTTGCACACACCATTTGCCTTTAAGTGTCACTTTCTAAAACGTTGTTATAATTTCAACAGCATTTGAATTGGTCCTTGAATCCCTTTAGCAAGTGAAAGAAAAAAGGAAAGAAAAATAAATACTCTCCCCTTCCCCTTAGGCTTCCTATGAGGCTAGTCTCCAAGTACAGCATTAAAAAGTGGTCACTGTGTTCAGAAATGTCTGCCTACCTTAGGGCTTAATTAAGCTCTGAGG
Organism: Pachyuromys duprasi; assembly: GCA_028658305.1. Taxonomy (NCBI): domain Eukaryota; kingdom Metazoa; phylum Chordata; class Mammalia; order Rodentia; family Muridae; genus Pachyuromys; species Pachyuromys duprasi. The sequence continues at coordinate 104,928,134 of CM053753.1, read as the reverse complement.
ACAAAATAAACGAGTGAATTAAAAACGAAGATTTTAAAAAATCAATGCAGTGAAACATGGGAATAAAACAACTGAGGAGTTTGTGGTGTTTTTCATTAAAATTGGCAGATAAGGATCACAGGGACTTTGTCTCCTGACAGCTCATCCTAAACGTACTTTCTAATCTTTCATGTTATTTACTATCTTCATAAAACCTTTTAGGGGGACAAATAGCCAATCCATCAACCTACTGGCACCCTTTCTTCCTATCATTATATTTGCTATCCCGGTGCATGTTTCTTACCTTTAAAAAGAAGTTCAATTACTTTGACATCAATTGAACGCAAGGCCTAAATTGGCTAACAAATCATGGCGAGAAGCTAGGAGACCCTGGAGAGTGTAACACACAATAAATTCTGCCTCGCTCACTGTGAAAGAGAGCTTCAGTGACTTTGGAAAGACCCTAACTTATCTTCAGCCTCTTGATTTTCCCCACCTGGATTTTGGGGAATATTGTATGACACTTTTAATATTATATCTCTCTATATAACATAATCTATTAAATAATAAATGATTATCTTGAGAGAGTGAATAAGCACCTCCCACTACCCACAGAATACACTTCCCCACTACCCACGAAAAAGAAGTGTATAGAGTCTCTTCTACACTGGCTCACCACCTGAAGAGCTCTGCCTTAGGGGATGAATCACAAATAAGTGATTTCCTCACCCAGCTTACTCTGACATTACGGAGCTGCCTGCCTTTGCCTCTGACGTCATTCAGACCCTGAATCTCTCTGACACACATACAGGCTCTGATGGTTCATGTTAATTGCTGACTTGGCAGAATCTAGAGTCAGCAGGGAGATGGACCTCTGGGTGTGACTCAGTTAGCTGAAGTGGGAAGAGCTGTCCATTGTGGGTGGGGTAATTCCCTAAGCAAGCAATGCTAGTCTGTATTCAACATGGAGAGAATGAACCAAGTACTAGCATGCATGCAAAGTTCTTTTCTGGCTAAGCCAAAATGTCCCTGCCATGATGGACTACATCCTGGAGTTGTAAGAGAAAATAAACCATTCTTCTTTAAGTTGTTTTTTGTCAGCATGTTTTATCAAAGCAACAAGAACCAAAAAAATTAAGACATGACCCAAGGCTAGGTGGTAATGAAGTGGGCAAATCTCTAACCACTGGATGAATGATAAAGATAAATATTCCTGAAGAATTTGAGTTTTACAAACAACAAAAAAAGGGATAGAAGATTGTCATTGAAAAGGCTGGCTACTTAGATGAGCTGTGCCCTGGGGAGTCTGAAGAAGAGCATTAGCCAGTGCCAGCTGTGCAATGCTCTCACCAGATACCAACCGAAAGGGGCACTCCCGGGTTCACCCTCACAAGGAGCTCAAAGAGCAAGGGGAGAGGCTTCGCTGGATTAAAAACACACGTTCTATCATCACAGTTTCCACTCTCGTGAGCACACTGAGTCACTTAGAGGCTCTGAGGACCAGCCAAGCAGCTTCACAGGTGATGCTTGCGATTTTCCGGAAGTAAGTCTACGCAGCGAGGGCTTTGCCTTTATTTGAAAGTGACAAACAGAATATGAATTTGTTTTGTCAGTCATCTCCAACCCCCTTTGAGAAGCAAAAGGAGGGTAATTTATGAACAAACAATTCATATTAAAATGTACCCAAGACACCAAAGACTAGAGTAGAACACCAGGCCAAGACGCAAACCTCTGGGAATCGTCCCAATAGCTGAGAGTGGACACCGTGCTCACCAGCGCCTTGAACTGGGGTATAAAACTGGGGAGATTGTGGGGACCAGAACCATTGTGAAGAAGAACCTTCAGCAAGAGAAGGGCAAGGCAGGTTGAAAATGCCCTTGAGAGTTCTAAATAAGACGAAGTGGTTGTGTTAATATCTGTCAGCTCCAAAGCCCACCCAGTTTGGATCCCTGGGTGATAGCAGGGTGAGGTCAGTCTCCAGAGTCGTGGAAAGGAACCATAAAGGCCAGTCTCAAATCGTGGCTCTAACCATGTATGAACATGGTGCATCTGAGTCATTTCCCTAAAGCCATAATAACGGGTTCCTGCTAAGGCCTTTGTCCTAGCTATGCCTTCTGACTGAGGGCCATGTAGACTAGTACGTGGCCTAGGACACACTTGACCCTGAGATGTTGTTATGACTGTGGCTGGTGGCGATGTCGGAGCATCACTGAATCCAGCCTGCGTTCACAATACTGGAGACAAGCACGTCAGGACACCAAGGACAGGCTCCTGCCCATGAAGATGAGCTCACACAGCTGTTAGCATAAGAGGGAGGCTCTCTGACTTGTCGTGAATATCCCACATACTTCTAAGTTTCTCTAAGCCTGAGGGGTTGAGAGGGTGATCTGCTAACCTGAGGTGTTGCCATGGTGATCTGCTACCCTGAGATGTTGCCATGGGCCTAGGGCTGTAAGAACAAGCAGAAGGACCCACCCAGAATGGTCGTCCAAAGGAAGTGTGCTCTCTGAGTGGGTTCATCACCTCAGGTGGTGTCTACAGAAACAGGAGTAAGGCCAGCACTGGACAGAACAGCTTGGGCTTCCTCAACTTGACTTGTTACCATGACAACATGACATGAGGGGACACTGAAGTCTGCAGATGAAGGACACACAAGGAAGCTCTGTGGACCCTTTGGAAAACCTAAGCTTTTCCCCACTTTTTAGCTTAATTCTGTCTTACTTGTGAGCCTAACACAGTATATGACAATAAAGTAGAAATCTGTAAATCTATCTGACATACTCATATCTCTTAATATCCACAAACAAAATCTAACATCTGGGCAGAATTTCATTTTCAGGAGGCATGTGCTCAGAAGTCTCTCCCTGGCATCCTCCATGCGTTTATTTATTTTTATTTTTTTCTTTATTACTTGCCTGGTTTGAGTCTTCCTGAAACAAGCCTGCACTGTTTCACGGAAATGGTATTTATTATGTATCCAATTACGTGTGACAGACACCTCACCATGATGCTGCACACATAGAACACATGTGTCACATTTTATATCTGAGAATCACGTTATGGTAGAGCTCCATTTTAGATAGAGTTGGGTGTTTTCAGCCTCCTGTGGGGAGACATGGGCCAGCATTGTCCCGCCTCCTACCCCACGTGACCTGGACCTGATATGAGAGGGCCCCGGCTTGTCATCAGGAAGCTCCATGCTGGGTGTGCACCTCTCTGTGTCCACAGCACTCGGGGCGTGGTCTTCCCGACCTGAGGTTCCTTGCCCTCAGCCTCCACTCCTCAGTGAGAAGAGCACTCCTTTCCCCAGGGGAGGACAATGACCTTTCAGCCGGAAGTGGAGGGACAATCACAATGAAGAGTATCATTTAGCTACAGTGAAGAAAAACGGACAGATGGGAAGAGACGTGTTTTTTGCTGCTGGCTGACATGTTCAGTGTCTCTGAACTCCTTTCTGGAAGTGTGGGGCCAAGGATAAGCCAGTGCTCCCGGAAAACCTGCCCCAAACATCCTTCAGTTATGTCCTCCATATTTTACAGATTAAGAAACTGAGGCACAGAAATGTTATTATGGAGTAGAGGAAGGAGATTTGAACAGAGACAGCCCTGGCTTTGAAAAACAGATTCCTGACTTGCAGAACTTAAAGAATACAGAGATTCTCTCTCTCTCTCTGTCTCTCTCTGTGTGTGCATACGCTTTGTGCTGGAGCACATGGAGGCAGTGCCAATGGGGGGTATTTCTCAGGCACCACCACCTCTTCTGAGACAGGCTGTCTCACTACCCTGGAAATGGCCAAGAGCCTGAGGCTAGTCACCAAACATCAAGAATCGTCCTGTCTCCGAGTCCCCAGGCCTGGAATTGCTGAAGCATGCAAGCCAGCTTTTCCTGTGCATTCTGGGAACGAACTAGGTCCTGATGCTTACACAGCAAACACTTCACAGGCTGATTCTCCGAATAAGCCCCAAGACCGTTTCTAACACTCCACTGCTAGTCATGGGGTGCATTCCTTGCCCCCAGGAAGTTAACATGCTATCTGCATCAGAGGACACATGTTTACTCTGGAGAGGAGAGCCTGCTGGGCACACAGGGGTGAGGGGTTGCTCCTTCCCTGCCTCACAGTTTTGAAGTTAGTGACAGTTCTGCTGTGGACAGGAAGAAGCAGCTGGCTCACCCTCACCCCTGGCTTCGCCCCACAGGATTCCACTGCAATCAGTCAGGAACTCTGCTTATGCAGCCCTAGCGAGGCAGAGAACCTTCTAGGCATCCAGTCTCCACAGGAGGCCTTTCATGGTGAGTCAAACAGAGGGTATTGGAGCAGGTTGAGGAGGGACTTCCCTGTCCCCGCTCTCCACAGCCATCTCCCTTGGCATTCCTGCGCAAAACTGGCCTCGGCCAAGGAGATCTCTCTCCCTACACCCCAGCACAGGGGGTTCCTGTTACTTCTCCCGCTGTGCTCCTCTTCCTCCATGCATGCAGCTCCTTCGCTGTGTCTTGTGCTCTCCCCTCAGGCTCTCCTTAAGCCCTGTCCTGGGGTGACTTTTGTGGTACTCCTGTACTGAAATCCACACTTGGATTGTCATCTTCCTGAGACGGGGACCTGCCTTAGTTTCTCTGTACACGTGTGTGTATGTATGTGTGTACATATATGTGTGTGTATGTGTGTGTTTATGTATGTATGTGTACGAGTGTACATGTGTGTATGTGTGTATACATGTATGTATATGTATATGTATGTATGTATATGTGTATATATGTGTATGTATGTGTGTGCACGTGTGTGTGAGATATGCATGTACATGCAAAGGAAGTTTCTTAGGCTGGCTCACAGGCTGTGGTCCAGCTTGTCCAGCCATGACTGTCTATCAGCAGAAGGTCCAAGCATCCAGCAGTTTTCAGTCTATGCAACCGGATGTGTCAGCTGGTCTCAGGAAGCACCAGAATTCCGAAAAAGTAGGCATTAGTGCGCTGAGAGAATGGAATTGCCAGCACACACATGTAGATCACGCTTATGCCCTGTGTCCTTTCTACAAACTGGTGTGGCAGAAGGCATGGCTGGGTTATGGGCAGATCTTCCTGCTTCAGAAGAGGCAGGTGAAGTGGACCTTCCGACTCACAGCACACGGAAGTGCCCAGCCACTCCGTTCAGCTGCATGTGGTCAGGCTGGCAACAGCTCTCCCAGCACAAGGTGGAGTCTCCCTCTCTCGCAGTGCCCCTCCCCCACAGTGCCCCTCCCCCTCAGTGGCCCTTCCCCCTCAGTGCCCCTCCCCCACAGTGCCCCTTCCCCCTCAGTGGCCCCTGCCCCATCCTGCTCTCCTCCTGCCAGTGTGAGCAAGAGTGTGCCAGGATAGAAAACAAGGATATCATGACATTTGCAGGTAAATGGTGGGAACTGGAAAGGATCATCGTGAGTGAGCTATCCCAGAAGCAGAAAGACACACACGGTATATACTCACTCATATAGACATATAATATCAGATAAACCTACTAAAATCTGTACACCTAAAGAAACTAATCAAGAGGGAGGACTGGCTAAAATGCTCAATCCCTATCCAGAAAGGCAGAGGATGGACATCAGAAGAAGAGGAAAACAGGGAACAAGTCAGGAGCCTGCCACAGAGGGCCTCGGAAAGGCTCTGCCCTACAGACTGTCAAAGCAGATGCTGAGACTTATGGTCAACCCTTGGGCAGAGTGCAGGGAATCTTATGAAAGAAGTGGGAAATAGTAAGTCTGAAGAGGACAGGAACTGCACAAGGAGAGCAGCAGAACCAAATAATCTGAGCACAGGGGTCTCTCCTGAGACTGATATTCCAACCAAGTGCCATGCATGGAGATAACCTAGGACCCCTGCACAGATGTAGCCCATGGCAGTTCAGTGTCCAAGTGGGTTCTATAGTAATGGGAACAGGGACTGTCTCTGACATGAACTGATTGGCCTGCTCTTTGATCACCTCCCCCTGAGGGGGGAGCAGCCTTGCCAGGCCACAGAGGAAGACAATGCAGCCACTCCTGATGAGAGCTGATAGATTAGGATCAGAGGAAGGAAAAGAAGACCTCCCCTATCAGTGGACTTGGGGAGAGACACGGGTGCAGAAGTGGGAGGAAGGGAGGGGTTGGGACGGGAGGAGGGAGGGAACTACAGGGGTATATAAGGTGAATAAAGTATAATTAATAAAGAATTTAATAATAAAAAGATGATTTTAATAAACAAACAAAAGAATGACATAAAAAAGAGTGAGCCAGGGCGGCCAGCCTGGCTCGCTACACTGTTATCTGACTATCGTGTGGAGACATGATTCACACGCCTTACAACCCACTCCTGTGGAGTGTACAACTTGGGGCTGGGGAGACCCTTCAGTCCAGTGAAGTGCCCGCCACATACACACGGTGTCAGAGTCCAGCGCTCACACAGACAAGCCAAGCGTGGGGGTGCGATCGGGAACCCCGGAACTGGGAGGCGCGATGGGAGAACCTGGGGCATGCCGGCCAGCTGGTATGAGTTCCAGACTGAGGGAGGGACCCTGTCAACATCTAAGGCAGAGGGGAGCTAACGTCAACCTGTGGCCCACACACCCCTGCCATGCTGCCCCTGTGCACAGGAAACACCAAAAACACACCAACTGATTAAGCGTCCAGCTCAGTGAGCCCCGGACACCCTCGGAGTCGTGTCAGGAGTCATAGTAGCTTGGGGAACAGTTCTGTCCTTGCACACCTGGCCCTGTCTTAGCCCCTCTGTGCCCAGACAACCAAATCTGGATGGGGACAGCTCTAGGGGAGCTCACAATTTCTGACAGTGAACATGAGTCAGCACAGCCTTGCCTTTGTGCGTGCACGGGTGTTTGTTCTGTCACAGGGGTCACTGTGTGTGGCCTGGAATCCCCAGATCCCACCTCTGCCTGTGACACAGGGCCTTGACCTCATCATTACTCTAAGTTACTGACACATCTGGTAACACGGCCGGGACACTCTCCTGCCTCCACACATTGGTGCCTGCCACCGCCTCTTCCCTCAGACATCTGCACATCCCTCACACTCCCACAGCTCTGTGCAAATGAAGGTTTCTCAGGCCACTTCCCTGCCCACCAGGCACCCCTGACCACCACCCAGGGAGCACCTACTGCTGCTTCGTGTGGCCTCTGAAGTGGCCCTTCCGTCCAGGCAACACACTTAGAACCTGAACTCTCACTCCATGTTTCCTCCTCTCCAACCAGGTGGCAGCCAGGTAAAGATGTGTGTCTCTTCCACGGCCTTGCCCTCACCATCTGTACCGAGCTCAGAGTGCTGAGAACTAACTGTCCCTGAAAACCAACCTGTGCAGCGGTTCAAGTTCAGTTGAGGCACGCATTTCCCAAAGCAAAGGTGAATGTGCAATGACATTTCTTAGATCCCACGCTGATCCATTTTGTTTGTTTTTTTCTCCCTAGGATTCCTTGACTTTATTTTCAAGACTGTGATTTCGAGCCATCCAGAGGCAACAACAACCACCCCCCAAAAAAAAACAGTAGAAGGAAAAGGACATGCACTCGGAATAGAGAAGGCCACATGAGGTTTCATGTGAGTCAAGGGAGGGAAAGCAGCCCCACTTTCTTGCCCAATCCCGGTCGGTGGCTTTGCACTTGGCTTTGCAAGCCCTCTGCGTGTTTGCTTCCTGAACTGAGGCAGGGTTTTCCGGAAGCCAGACTGAGAAGGCAATTCCATCCCCGCAGATCACTCCCGCTGTCTCCATTCTCAGCAACCCCAGCAGCTGAGACTCTTCTGCTGCTCAATGACACCTTGATTGACAGCCACAGTGTTGACTGAGGCACTTGCCACTTCCTTCCGCTCTCTGGACCTGTCCCTCTTCTTGACATCCTTTGATTTTATTTTCTCCGACTCATTCTTCTTCTCTTCCCTCACCTCAGCATCCTCCCTTCCCACCCCTCTCCTCCTTAAGAGACATGTTTTGGGTCAGCACTTCCACAGCTATCACCCAAAAAGCCAAGATGTTTTCATTCCCAGTGGGATTGTGGCAGCAGTCCCCTGACGCCCCTGTCTCTGTGGGAGCGGGAAGAAGCATCTCTTTTCTCCTGCAGAGCCATCACAGCGAGCTCTTCACACGGTACCTGCTCCAGTCCACAGCTTCCAGCTCAGTCGGGAGGAAGCTACACTCTCTCCCAGCCACGCACCTGCACGCTTAGCTTCGTGATCCCGGGACTGGACACACCCTGCCTCACCTGACAGCCTTCTGTCTAGTCCGTCCTCCTGGGTAACGGCCTGTCCCCTATCCCTTCTTCTCATTGTCCGTTGTCCACAGGGGAGCCTCTCCAGCCGCCAAGCTGAAGATCACAGTGCCACAGGGCGGCATTCGTCTCTGGCGAGTGTGTTCCACCAAGCGGCCGATGCTCTCACCTAAGTCGGTGTGAGGGAGCCTCCATGTGTGGCTACCAGCGTTTTCACCTCCTCCTTCAAGCTCTAAAGCTCAGGCCATTGCAACCTAAAAAAAATTTTTTAAACAGCCCTTTCTTCCCTTGTTCTTGAAAGGCTGACTGTTCTCTCTTTGTACTGATAACATTTTGCCTTCTGGTCTGCAGTCTGCTCACAAGAGCCATGGAGTGAACTTGATAAACATGGTGAGCCCGGGAAAGCTTCCGAGGGCGTGGTGAAGCAGGAGTCCTGTGTGAACACACAGGTTTTTCATGACAAGTGGAAAGAGCATCCCTCCTGATTATGACCATGATCCCAGCCCTTGGCAGACCAACCTAGGCAGCGGGCGTTAAGATTGGTTTCTCTACATCGGTGCCTATCAAACTCCCTCTCCTTCCCCACTGGACACACCTCCCAATTTTCTTTCTCTGGGACCCACTTTGCATGTGAGTCCTTGAGTTAACCACCTGCTAGATATGAACAGTTTAAATTTCTCAGGATGTCCGTGTTCCTGAAAGCCTATTAACATGGGCACTTGCTCTTAGAGTGAGCAAAGAGCTGGCGGTGGTTTCCACTGAGCAGATGGTGCTGTTGGGCCCTCAGAGCTGGCTGAGAGCCAGCTGTTCTCCGATCTGTCATCAGAATGGGCCGAGCAGTGATCCTGTATCATGAGGCCAAAGATGGGAATCCATCGAGGGTCAGAAAGTTGAACAGAGAGATGGCAGCACCAGCCGAGGCTGGTGGGTGGGTTTCCAAAAAGAAGTGTGCACTCTGGTGCGCACACCCTTTCACCGGCATGGCCACTGTGTCCTGCCAGTGAACTGTGTCTGCACACATCATGCTATCAAGGAGTGTCGCCTGTCTCTGCCACGTCTCAGGGGGGAAACGTATACAAGAGCATGTTTCAAACTGCAGCTCTGTCTCTCCTGAAGCAGGCTAGCATGGTGCCGTTGCCTCAGCAGAGGTTTTAGGCTGATCAGTGACTGACTCGACCATCCCTGGCCTCCTTTCGGGTCCCACCAGGCACTCCGGGCTGGTGGTCTGGCAGTGTGTGGCCACCTGCAGCGGCTGTGTCTCAGGAAGGAGGCCTCCTCCAGCCTCACGCCCTTTCTCCTGCTTGGTTGCTCAGTCTGCTGTGCTGTGTTCAGCTCTGACAGCAGGTGGTCCCTGACGCTAAACATCCAGAACAGCCTTCAAGGAAGCTACAAGGGGATCATCGTCACCAGACAGTGCCCTTCAGTGTGGCTGGGCAGAGCATGGGCGTGTGACCCTGCATGATGGCATCACTGCATCAGACCTAACACAGGACAAAACTCAGAAGCTGTGATGACATGTATTGGAGGGAAGAGTGTGGGGCTTGGAATCAGACCGCATTTATGAGAATCTTTCTGCCGCCAAACAGAAGACCTTTTTAGTGGCAAATCGTTAGGTATTGACTTTATTTATGTTTAAAAGAACAGTAGGATTCACCTTTTTGTCAATGAAGTTAGGTAAATAAGAAGTAAACACCTGACACCCAAGAACCAATTGTTTTTCCTTTTCACTGATCACCAATCAAATACATACATGCATACACATACACACACACACACACACACACACACATGAATGATTGGGAAGAGCTTTGGATCTCAAGAGTAACAAAACTTTTAAAGTGGCCATCAATGAGAAATATATTGATAAGATGTGTAACTCCCTTTGTTGGCGTGACTAAATACTTGACAAGGAAAAGTTTATGGAGAAAGCGTGTTCCCATTCCCAGTCAGGAAACAGGATGAGCTTGCAGGCCACACCCTGCCACCCAGTCCATGCCTGGTCCTAATGCAAACAGGAGCATCTTCCCAGGGGCCTGTCACCAAAGCAAGTCTACATTCTGCCAGGTTGATAATAACTAACCATTCTAACATAAATAAGGATAGTATGGAGACCGTGTGGAAAATGGTTTAAACTTCATGGTATAACGTAAATATACTTACGTATTTCTGGATGGGAAGACTCAATATAACAGAAATGTCCATCCTCTCTCCAAACTACATCTTTAATCTAACATAGTGTTTTATTTTTTTGGTGAGATGCAGATATTTACATTATAGATCTTAAAATGCTTCATGCTGAGACATCTTTTTTCAAATTTATTCTTTAACAATTTTGTAAGTACAGATAAGGTATTTTGTCAAGTCTGGCCCCACTGGGCTCTTCTGCTCCTAAGGAGTCTCCTCCTGGTTTGCTGTCTATTTGGAGAGTACCCACTGGGTTTAATTCCTGCTACTTGCACTTTTTAAATGGAACTGAATCAATTAAAAAAACCCTGAAATTTTTGCTTTAAAAAATAAGTGACATTCTATCAGATCTTTGATATTTGTAAACTGAAAATAATTCAACAAGCAGTTGCTCAGGGTGGGGAGCAAACAGCAAAGAAGTACCGTGGAGCAGTCCTGAGCACAAGAACAGGAGCCCATGCATTATACAAGAAGGCTGAAAAATTCATTGCAAAAATAATAATTTTTGAAGTAGAGTAGAATAACTAGTTAAATATTTAGAGAGGAAAAAATTGGAACTCCAAATTCATACCACCCTATAAAGCAAATTCCTGGTGGAGTCAAAAAGTGTTAATAATGAAAAGCCTTCATAAAATGTCTTTGATCTAGAGATGAAAAAGCAAACTTCTGAGCCTAAAACATAATGAAGGAAGTCACCAATGAAGAAAAAAGTCATAAAAATTGAGATATCAATACATCAAAAAAATGAAAAAAATGTTAAAGGACAAAATGAGACAAGAAGTGCATCAGGAATATCACAGACAAAATGTTCAAAGTCTGGATGCATAAAATACGACCCAGCAAAAATGGACAAGAATCATGTCCAATTAGCCTGAAGTACTCGGCGTTGCTCAAATCAAGACATTACCTTTCATCCACCAAATTAAATTTTCCTCCAATAATAATATCCACTCTTTAAGTCATGTTAAAAGATTCTTCATACAGGAGCTTTGAACTCACGTGTGAACTCATGCACGTTTTCTGATCAAGCGGCTGAGAGCACAACTCTGCAGCCAACACGGGACTTGGTGGGTGAAGGCCCGTGAGCTCCGGGGAAGGGTCAACACAGACCCACCGTAGATGGAGCTTTAAGCATGACAGGCTTACGCCACCAGAGGAGTGGCAACATACATCAGGGCCATTTGGTCCTCTTCCTGCCGGAGACAGAGTCTGGAAACTCCTCTGCGAATATGGTCACCAGCTCCGAGCCTCAGGACTGTACTAATGTGAATAAGGACACTCTCCGGGGGGGCACCGCCTTTTAGTGCCCTGTTGTGCCCCCAATCTGTTAATGTCCCTTAATGATGTCCCTAGAGGGCACTGCTTTGTCCTACCCGGGACAGATTCCCTGTGCATTCTGCTAAGATGTGCAAACCACGTGTGATGCCCCGCACACACTCAATGCGTGTGGAGATTCCCGCACATGCGTAGAGCTGTCGACACCTCTGTGCATATCTCACAGCCCATGGGAACTTGGCTCCTTGACACAGATGCAGTCACACAGCTAAAGCATGTAACGGGCCGTCACTTTCCGTCAGGGAGCACTCCTGAAGCCTCCTGCAGCATCTGTGGCCTGAAAAGGGTCCATTCATTCCAGGGCTGAGCTCTCTATCAGAGAGCTGAGGCCCTGAGCACAGCACCACAGGGAGCACAGCACCACACCACAGGGAGCACAGCACCACACCACAGGGAGCACAGCACCACAGGGAATATACCACCACAGTGAGCACAGCACAGTGAGCACACCACAGGGAGCACACCACCACACCACAGGGAGCACACCACAGGGAGCACACCACCTGCAGCTGTCTCTTTGTCTCTCTTGTTCCTGCTCACCCTCCAGGCCTTTCCAGACAGACACAATCCTTCAGGCTAGTTCCTTCTAGTCCGTGGCTCCTCGCCCGCGTAGCAGGCTTTCTGAGCAGAGGATGCTGGGAGTTACTTCTCCAACCTGAACAGGCTCCAGCCGCCTGGCCCAGCCATCTGTCCCTTCTGTCAAGGTGGCGGAAGTGGCAGGACGTCTTGGCTTGCCAGACCCTTCAAATGCATATGCTTTGCTTATGCTAACATAATATATAATGTGTGATCATCAAGCTGGGTAATTTAGAAACGATTTTAAGGGAAGGAAACTCATTTTGGCTTTAGAGTTTGTCATCAGAACCATCTTAAAAGCCGTGGCAAAAGAAATCAGTGCTCTTCTTTCATGAGGAAAAAGAAAGCTGAGAACCATTAGTACGCAAGCATGGGGCCAGGCTACATGGGCCAGACTAGGGCTATGTGGGCTTCTGCTGTTGTGATGAAACACCGTGACAAAAAAGCAACTTAGGAAGGAAACCGTTTATCTGGCTCACACTTCCACATCACTGTTTGTCATCAAAGGCAGTCAGGACAGGAGCCCCGAGGCAGGAGCTGACGCAGAGGCCGTGGAGGGCGCTCCTCATGGCTTGCTCAGCTGCTTTCTTATAAGGACTACCAGCCCTGGATGGCGCCACCCGCCATGGGCTTGGCCCTCTCCTCCAATCACTAACTAAGCCTCACAGCACTGCCTACACCCAATCTTAAGGAGCCGGTTTCCCAGCTGTGGCTCCCTCCTCTCAGACCACTTTAGCCTGTGTCACATTGAAAGCACCCAGGACTCAGTCTGCAGCACAGGAGAGCCTCCAACCCAAGGCACCGACGCTTCCACTGCTCTTCCGCTTACGGGTCTCAGACCTCCTCCCCCCTGTTCTGAGGGGCAAAGCCTGAAGCCTTCACTGTCCTCCATGTCATCGCTGCTGTGTTTGAAGAGTTCCTGTGCTGTCCATCATGGTAACAGACATTTCTCTCTCTGTTCAACTGGACATCAAGTTGATGAATAGGAAGTACCACACTCCATGTCAAGGAGCAATATGTGTTCAGAAGGGATGTTCATGAAGAACACAGGGAGAACTCCATTCATCCCAAGGAAACCGGGGGTAGAATGAGTTTCATAAACACTTCCATTCCAAACCTCAGCATGAATTTTATCTAAACTGGAGTTGGCAAATATTTTATGTAGAGGATGAGATATAAGGTTTTAGGACATTTGGAGCATGCACTTGCTATAACGATAACTTTTTCAGGAAGGGAGCCAGAGGTGACTCACTAAAGAAAGATTTATCATCCAGAAGAGGAAAAGCAAGACAAAGTAGTGTGGGGTTGACCTAGCCAGATCCAGACAGCTTAATAGAGACTAAGAATTCCCACCTGAGAGTGAGTAATGAACACGCAAAACCATCTGCTCTTCTCACCTGAGCCAACACATTAATTAGCTCACTCTCAGGCAGTAAGACAGAGTCCGTCCTCGATAGGCTGTGGGCACAATGTACCTCGTACACATTGCCTGTATTTAATAATGAGGACGAAACTTCAGAAACAATATTCAGTGACACTAATTAGATACTAACATTTACAGTACTCTGCCCCATCCAACCACATATTAAATACCAGAAGGATTCTCAGGAGCATGCAATGAAAACTACATATGGTGGTGAAGATGCTCTATGACTT
>CM053753.1:104839938-104914086 GCA_028658305.1 Pachyuromys duprasi | reverse complement strand
TGTCTAGAACTCCCTGCCTGACAGGGGGTCCTTCACAGTCTCTTCTCTAGGAAGCCTATGGCTTGTACAACCTTTGGGAGAGGTAATTAATTTTGTAATTTTCAGAAATGTCCTGAGCCTTGGAAGGTGTATTGACATCTCGGTGTTAAGAGCCTCCTCTAGGAGAAAGATTTTGTTTGGAGGAAATGGCCACACAGCAGAAAGCTTTAACCCTGTGTGCATCTGAGAAGCTCTCACATGCACAGCTGCAGAGGGGACCTGAGCACCACTGTGGATCTAAATACCTACAAGGTTAGGTTCTTTGTAGCATTTTCTCAAACAACATAGGAAGCAATTATTTGAAAACATGTGTTTGTTAGACAAGCAGGATGACATAACACACCACACAGTGAAGGAGAGTCAGTGTGGACACCATAACACACCACACAGTGAGGGTGAGTCAGTGTGGACACCACAACATACCACACAGTGAAGGAGTCATTATAATATAGTTGTCTATGTGGTGGCAACCAAGCCAGGAAGCTGCAGTCATTTTTTTCTGGTGACTCAAGATAGCAAAGTGTTGAGTTCCTTTAATGCACAGTGAAGTAGAATGTGACAATAGTGGAGGAGATCCAAACACATATCAAAGAAATCCCATCTCCCCAACTCTTACTTTCTAGGGGGAAGAAAAACACTACCCCATGGTACTAATTAGACATTAACATTTAAAATACTCTGCTAGGACCACTCCCATTTTTTAAATATTAGAAACAGAGATAAGTGATGCTGACCAGATGGACATAATGTAGACCATAGCCAGGTATTTTCTTTAAGAAAAGTCATTGCTGAGTGATGAATGATGTTACTCTTCACACCTAGAGCCCCTGGCATAAGCCTGCAGGCCACTGCAGGATGGGGCACTGCAGGATAGGGACACTGAAAAATAGGGGTCTCCAGCACAGAAGCACCCAAGCCCCTGTGATGTAATACTCTAATTGGTGAGCTATTTCAGCTCGACCAGGAGACCTGTGTCACACATAGTGATGGCACGTTAATTGGCTGCTTCATCTTGGGTTATCGAGCTGAGACAACAGAACCCCACTGTCGTGAGGAGATGTGTAATGCTGGCTGGTCTTGAAGCCCAGTACCCCGAACTCTCAGCAGCCTGGACACTTTCAGAAGACTGAGTCACTGCACTTTCCATCCATATTCAATCATTTTCCTCATATAATTTTAGTATAATAAAAATTAAATTGGAATGGGTAATAAAATTTCACATTATTATACTATGGAATAAGGTCATATATTTCTCAAACCTTTTGGAACTTCAGGCTGCACAGAAAGAGCACGTCTGTCACTATTAATGTGAACAGCCAGTGACCAGTGCTGCTGATTGCCTGCCCATGGCTGCACTCAGATCTGTGTTCTTTTCTAGCCAACCGTGCACCAAGGTAGGGGCTAAAAATATAAGTCCCGTATCTTCTTGTTTAGGAGTGAGTTTACAGCCCATGGGTTCTAGCCAATGAGCTACAACAGAAATTTAGGAATGGTTTCTAGAAAACACTTTCCCTCCATATTCAAAGCTCTAGGGAAGAGAGACCTTGCCCAACTGTTGAATTTGTGGTGGTCATGTTTGCTCCTTTTACCCTAACTGTGAGCACAGTGTGATTTAATTCATCTACTGTGGCCAGGGAGAACTATCTGATGCTGTATTTATATTGAATAGAGGTCTTTTTAGCTCATGGTCCAGCCTGGGTCTTCCTCCATCACAGTAGAGGGTATCACGAGGTGAGAAAAACAAACAAAAAACAAAAACAACAACAACAACAACAAAACCGAAGGAACGAGCTTGCATTTCTCTTACTCTTTGTGTAAAGCCCGTGGCAGCATCATGAGCCCCAGTCTTAGCACCTCATCTCACCCTAATTATCCCTCAAAGATACCCCCCTCAAATCCATCAACAGGTGGACTTTCAGATAAAGCTCCATGTGCGTGCATCTCAGAGAGAACACTCAGTGGCTCAGGGTACAGGCCAGACAGGATACTCATTAAAGAATGTCTTCCAGGGAAGCATGGCCTGACCCCTGTTCCCACTGCCTAGAGTTTACACAAGGACCATCACAGTAAAAGCCAACGGGAATTTGTCCTCTACAGCTGAGCTGACACTTCCTAGGCAGGAGCAATAATACATGATTTTACGGTTTCTAAAAGGGGATGAGGCATTTCCCCACCTGGAAGGGTCTCCCCTTACTTCATAATTTATATAGAAATACAACCACACCTGGACACCTGACTTACACAGCTAATCTGTGTACGTCAGCTTTCAAAGCAGGGCGGGAGTGGGGTGGAACTCTTTATTTCTCATTGTACCGTATTCATGTGACACACACTGACACATACATAATGTGTACATAACAAGACTACACAGGACAGTGGTCCCATTAAGTTATACGAGCCAAAACATTATTTGTGTATGTACATTGCATGATGTTTACATGACAAATTGCCTGATGATGAGCTTCACAGAACATCCCTGTTGCTAAGCAAGATAAGGCTCTACCTAAGGTGACTTTCCCAGGCTTCCGCCATCTCAGGGGCTGGACCAGGGACCCCATTCTACTGTAATCCTCTGGCCCTTTGGAAGAGATGAGGGAAGTTCATTTCCTCTAGAGTCACAGACCAGAAGCTTAGGGTGTGGACTTCCTGAAGGGTCCTAGGACCAGTGCAATAAGCAGCACTGAGAAGTCCTGGGAGCCTTGTTTATTCATCTCTACCTTCTGACATGAAGACATTGTCACTTAAGGGTCTGGGGCGGAGCAGCTGTCCAGCCACCATAGGGAACAAGGCTCCTATAACCCAAAGATGACGAGAGGAAGACAAAACACCAGTCCTCTGAACCACTGAACTGCCTGTCTTCAAACCCTGCTGAGACATTAAATACCCGTGTACTGAAATCACATGTAGTTAGATGTATGCCATCCATGCCAAAGGAGACCACACTACATGCTCTTTCATATCTCTTCCTTTCTTCCCTCCCTCCTTCCCTTCCCTCCCTTCCTTTCTTTTAATCTTCACTCCTTCCTTTCCCTTCTCTTGCTTCCTCTAGCGCATGAAGCATCTGTTCTGCAAAGGACGCATCACTACATGGGCCACCCAGAACTACTGTGGCTGTCTTTTAAAGAGCACCCCAAGTCACAGTATCTAAAGCTCAGGAATGAGTGGGTCCAGAACTGGATATTTAGAAGATTCATACCCTTTCACATCACAGGACTAGTGGAGACCAAAAGACCCATGGGGCCAGCACCAAATTTGAAACAGCTCTCACATCCCCCAGCTGACCATCCTGTGTTCCCCTCTGTCCACCCTCACATCCCCATCTCCTCAACGTGCACAAGCACTATGTGGGGCGAGGGCAGGGCACAAACTGAGTGAATCACCATCTCTTTCACTTTCTGAAAAGGTGACCCTACTGTCATGACACATCCAAGGAAGGCAAATGAGTTGCTTAGCACTGATGCTACTCCCTTTAAGTCTGCTCTGAGGCGTAACCCACAGCCTGACCCTCCCGTCAGAAGGCGATACTGAGGGCTTGCAGCAGCCAAGTCACCAGAAAAACAACCACAGTGCTGTTGATCAAGCAGGGCAGCAACCATGCGAGAGCACAGAGACGAGGCCACCATATGCACATTCGAGAGCACAGAGACGAGGCCACCATATGCAGGACCAAGAGGGCCTTGGAAAGCCAACTCTAATGACGTCCTGTCTCAGATTTTAATCCTCCAGAACCTCAAGAAAATTAATTTTGGTTGTAAAAGCTACCACATCTGTGAAATTTTCATTAGAAGCTTGAGCAAGCTACTGTGGGTATCTAAGGGCTCCCCATAGGAGACTTGGAACAACAGCAAATCAAGTTTGAATAGAATAGGCTTTGGACCAGTCATGTTTATGAAACATGTTTATTGCCTAATTATTCCTCTAGAAGTGATTTTTGAGCAGGGAGAAGAGCACACATCATGTAAGTACATATATGTCACCTGTATAATTCTGAGTTAGCAAAGACTCTCTAAGCTCTGTTTTCTTGTGAGGGTTACTGATGGGCAGACTGGCAAGGGAACTAGAAGCCAACTGATGAATGGAAGAGCTTGCTGGCTGGCCGGGGCAGAAAGAGTCTACAACAAAGAAGCATTCTCTGTGCCTTCTTCCAGAATCCAGGCTCCTGCCCTAGGCAGCCTGGAAGGCGGCCTGGAGAAGTGACTGCAAACAGCCCAAGGCTGGAGACTGCCCCATTCTTGCCTCAGGGGCTTTGCCAGGAGGCAGAGAAGATATTGTCTCTAAACAAAATGTTCATTACCAGAAGGGATGAGCCATCTACACGCATAAACTGGAGGGCAATGACATAGAATATTACCCAGCAACCATCCAGCTCTGGGGCAGGAGGTCATAGGTCATCCAAATGTGGGTCATGTTTCATAGCGTGTCTTCTACCTGGAGACGACCCTTGGAGGCTGTGTTCTAATGCAGAGAATTTGCATCCAGTAGCCTCTGAGTGATGGGAAAGGGTCTAACTCATAACAGCTAAGTTACAGAGCCAACCTAGGTGCCCAATGACTGGGGAACACAGAACACGTGGATACTCATTGTGGAATTGTACCCAGCTATAAAGATATAAAACCACTATCTGCAGGAAAATGCATGAAACTGAACATTGCCATATCAGACTAAGTAAGCCTGTCTCTGAAAGACACTGTGTGTATTCCTCTTGGTTCTAGTTCCTAAATTTATATAGCTATGTAACATCATTTATACGGTCATACATTTATACGGTCACACACACACACACACACACAGGCATACCCACTCTCACCCTGAAAGTAGAAACAACGTTGTCTAAAGGGGCTAACCAGGGAAGAGAGGTGAGAGGCAGGGGCCATAGACTGAGGAAGATACTCAAAGTGCATGATAAGTACCCTCACCCAGCTCCATACACAATTAACACCCATCAGTTCTGTAAAGAGGGCTTCCCTCTTTGCAGAGAGAAACCTTTGGTGACATCTGTGGCCCCAGGGAGGAGGTCAGACTCTTGAGTGGCCTGCCTCACAGGCAGAGCGTGAAGCGGTGGACATCACAGGCAAACCTGGCCAGGAGAACAATCTTGTGAAGAACAGACTGCTGTGGGCACAAGGCCCTGCCAGATTCATTTTAAACAAAGGTAAATACCTTGAGAAGGTAAACTATCGAAAGACTGTTTTTCTTCAAGCGTGTAACCTCATTTGTGTGTGCCCCATGTGCATGTACCACCACCAGCAGAGACCAGAAGAGGGTGAGGGATTCCCTGGAACGGGCAATACAGGGCATGGTGACGTGCCATGCGACAGGCTGGCAACAAAGCCCAGATCTTCTGCCAGGGCAGCGGGTGCTCTTAGCCGCTGGCCTGTCCCTCTGCAGCCTCCTAATATGAATGTGTTAGCACATTCTGGTGCCCAGCAAGCTTCCGCCAATGCCAGCACTCCAATAGCATGCATCACTAGCTTGCTTGTGTGGGTTGTGATTTCCGACGAGGCCCAGTGAGGTTCGTGTCTCAAGGTACCCCTGGGCTGGCAAGGGGATGGTGGTTGGGGTGTGTTCTCTCATCTAGAGGCTCGACAAAAAGAATCTACCTCCACATCGTGCATTCTTAGGGGGCGGGGCTGGACATGGAAACTTGTCGGTTATGTTAACTGGGTCTGCCGTTGGCACACCCGAGACAATGCCACATGTCATCCTGGTGTCCACTTGAACGCCTGGTCATCTCTGAGGGCAAGACTTCCAAGGCCAAGATCCCTGCCGCTTCTCCCCAGCGTTCGGTAAGTGTAACAGGCAGGGATGCGCTGGGTGCCTGCCTTCTCTCACACAGGCCTCAGCGCAGCACACCAGTCAACAGAGCTTACGAAAGGAGGGGTAAAATAGTATCATGAATGCAACCATTCATGACTCCTGGCAGGAGACGTGAATCTTTCCATGGATTTTAGACTTTGGTCCGTTAGTATCCGTAGGAATTCCTCTGGCACTGTGCTTGCACTGATTGCTCTATGCATTTTTTTTCTGTTGTTTTCATGTAGAATTTGAGTAACTGTCTCTCCAGGCATGCAACCAAGTTCTTTGAAGAAAATTTTTCTTTCTGAACATAAAGCAATTTGTTATATAAGACACGATCACACAATTGTAATGGCTAGAACTATTGTTTCTGAAAAACACCTGTGTCTTATTACAGTATTTCTGTTTCTCAAAGTTATTTTTTTAATTTATGTGTATGTGTGTGCAGCTGTTTGCATGCTCTCATGCACGGATGCAGGGGTGGGGTGCATTGCTGAGCCTGGAAGACTATGTGAGACTCCTTGGAGTTGGAATTACCCGAAGCTGTGAACCTCCCATGTGGGTGCTGGATCTGAACCCCAGCCTTCTGCAATACAGCAAGTTCTCTCAACAACAGAGCCATCTCTCCAGTCCTGTTACTTCATTTCACATGAAGTTACACCACCTCGCAGTCCACAGAGGTAAACATTACTTACTCTTATATGCATAAAAAAATGGAGGCTTAGAAAGCTTGGAATTGGACATGCTGCACAGACAGATTGCCAGCCATGTCACTCCAAAATGGCTTCCATCCTGCTCCATGCTGTAAGAAAGGAAAGTTCCTGATGTTCCCCTAGGTACCCTCACAAGGAGACGAGCGCCACTGTGGCCTGGAGGATGGCTTACTGATCTACACGTTGATTATTGACCAAAGAGACAGACTGAGGACACACCAACTGCCTCACAACGCTTTTCCCCATCTGACAGGCAACCTCAGACATTTTCTTCAGATCGATATGTATGGATCATTTTTTTTTCTTGTTCTGTTCTGTGGGCTTCAGTGTTGGGATCTTCTCTTCTGGATCGCAGTGTGCCGTGCGACCTAGGGGCACGTGTCATCCACATTCAGCATCTGACGCCTCTACCCGCTCTGTCACCTGCCCTGAGCTTCGGTCTGGGTGTCCCCGTAAGGGCCACTTGAGGAAGTGTGGTCACCAGTTTCACATACTTTCCCACATCACAGGCACAAAGCAACGAAACCCAGAGACCATGGGGAAAGGCCTATGAAGCCACAAGCTCCAACAAACTGTGCTCATCACACAAGTGTGTGATAGTACCCTGCACTCCCAGACACTCCCAGCTGGCCGCTGACCAGCCAGCCGTCACCCTTTGGGGAAACTAAACTCCCGAGTTCTCAACCCCACAGAGGAAGGGAGTTTTCAACCAAAAACCTTCACCTATATCTTAATTTTTGGTTGTCTGAAATGATCTGCCAAAGCCTGATGGGTTTCAACTCAGAATTAATAGCCCCTGTGTGGGGCAGGATAAAATTCTAGACTAAGAGCATCCTTGGGCTGTCCCAGCATGTCCGCCAAACACAGAGGTTAACAGAAGGTGTGCTGCACTTGCTAGCAAAGAGGAGCCAGGCAGTGGAAGGCGGCAGGAACTTGCCCAGCCTGGTGCAGCTTGTGGGCACCAGCTTTCCTCCTGTGCCTCGTGCACACTGCATATCTCTTGAGACACAGGTAGATCCTTCACTAAGCAAAGATGAGAGCACTCAAAATCCTACTGCATAAAGTCAAAAGGATGTGGAAGTCTTCGTTTTCACTAAACAGGAACGAGAAAATCAATGCCTGCCTGCTGTGAGCTTGGCAGACACAGTGAAGAAGTACCTGTATCATGCCATGTAGGAGGAGAACACCCTGGAGAGAAAGGGAAGCGGAGATGGACCTTCTGGAGCGAAGGGAGCCTCAGGTAGCCAGCCACAGCCTCCACCTGGCCACAGTCTGTGGTCACACAGTGACCTACACCACAGGCTCAGAACTGTAGCCAGCACCCCTCAGATCCAATCACAAATATGGCATCCTGCCAGACTGCAGCGAAGGATGCGAGTATCTGTGTCTGCAGTCAGAGGGACCCTGTTAGGAGTAAAAAGACCAAGAGCCACCCTTAAAACACCCTCAGGGTTGACAAGACACTTTGTGTTCTGGAAAGTCTACAGTGAGGGTTTTTATGCATTTGGGCTTAGAATTACCAAGATTATCCCAAAGAAGCATGGCAGCACATAGCGTGCCAATCCAGGATCCCTAACACTCACAAGCAGATGTCCTGGCAAAGAGCGGGCTGCATGAGGGGAGACGGAGTGGGTCTCCAGCTTATGTCAAAGGGCTATTCCATGCTCTGGATCAGGAGTCAAATTAAGATCATTTAAAACCCATTTCCCCCTGAAAGGAGACCCTTCCATGCTGCTGGAGACAGTGTAAATTAGATCAGCCCTGTAGAAATCGGTTTAGAATTCCCTAATAAACTAAAAATAGGTCTAGGATAAGACTGAGCTATTCCACCCAGGTATTTCCCCAGGAACTTCAAGCCAGCACAGGGGCAGAGATGCTTGTGCTGGCAGTTACTATAGTGCTGACCACACCAGCAAAGGGACAGGGCCAGCCTCGCCATCCAGCAGCAGGAGAGCGAGAGAGAAAGTAGCACATGGTATACAGTTCATGCACATGATGCTTTTCATTCATTAAAAAAAATGAGATTATGTCATCTTCAGGAAAGTGGATGCAACTGAAAAACACATTAAAGAAAACTAAGTCAGATTCAACAAACGTCACACTTTCTCTGTCTGTGGATCTTAGATTTTATACTGACCCTTAATGTCTGCACACGTACATGACCTGCAAGCAGAACTAAGTATGTCTAGAAAAACAAAGGGGATGAGGAGCAGTTGAGGGGACAGGGAAGGGGTGCAGGGGTGCTGTGGTCAAAGTAGAAGATATACTCCTGTAAGCAAGTCCTTGTGAACCCGCTGTGCACACAGCGAAGATGCACCAGTTAAAACAAGGAAGCTGCTTGACCCACAGATATGGAAACAAGGGGCAGTCACTGCTGGGCACTGCGCATGTGTCCAGTGTTCTTCATTGGGGTGTCCAGAGCAGAATGGGAGGTGTCCCCCAGAATTCCTGTGATGGCACTTCCAAGTGAAATTATCTGCTTCCAAGGCAAGCTGACAAATCGTACCCGCCCAGTCACTGTGCAGGAAGCCTGGGGCATTTGTTCCAGTGGCAGGATGCAGTCTCATTAATATTCATTTTCCTGGCGGCCACGGTGAGCAGGGAATGTTTGGAATTGTTTACTGCCAGGGTCTTGCCAACACTCTCAGTTTTAAAAGCTAAATTAACAACAGAGGAAAATGGGTCTCACTCCTATTTCCATCGCAAGTACAGAAAAACTTAGCATTTCCCAGTGGTGTTAAATTGATGTCAATAATAAAAGGGGAGCCTGGACCATTAGCACCCATATACATTAACTTTTATTATGAACATTAACACTAGTAATTCTATTGGGTTTTTAACATTCATATTCACTCACGCACATAGAAACACAAACAGACACGCACACTCATATTCACACACAGAGAGACATCCACACATTCATACATATGCACACAGAGACACACACAGAGAGACACATACATACATACACACACAGCCACAGCCACACATTTATACACACACATACAGACACAAGCACACAGAGACACATACATATTTACACACACGTAGAGACATCCACACATTCACACACACCACCACCACCACCACACTTCTTCCAGATCTGACAGACCTGCCAAACTCCCAAGCGCAGGCTCAGCACAGCCTTTGGTGTCTCACTCTCCTCTCCAGCCATCCCAATGTCCCCATTCTCTCCCTCCCTAAACAAAAACATGTTCCCTCGCTGATAAAAAACAACAACAAAACGGCAAAGTGAGCATGATTCAGAGAGGAGCATGTAGGTGTGCCCAAAGCTGAGTGTCTCGTGCACCCACTCTTCCTCACAGAACCTCTTGTTCTGGCAGAGACAACTCCATGGGTCGTGATGCCCAAGACCGTCCCCAGGCCACTGCTTCTCAAGGCCATAGGAAGAGCCAAGCAGAGGGGCCATCCTTTCAGGAACATGTGAACCCCAGCATCATCTAGTCTTGTAGTGGAGTGCAGAGTCACGTTTCCATCCACCCAAGCTTCAGACGGTCCCATATGAAAGCCAGATGGATTCAGGCTCCATTACTAAATTAGCACAAAGAAATTAACATGAAAGATACGGATGATATCATCAGACCTTTATGCTGAATCTTCTCTGCCTGAGGAGGGACAAAGTTTGTATGGCCCAAGATCCTAGTGGCTGTCCCAGTGTAATGGAGTGCTGTGAAAGCAAAGAGTGCTCCCGCCCCCAGCCACAGCAGCAGACGTAGAACATCCATTCTCTGGCCTGCCCTGGGTAAAGAGCCAGCTCCATAACACATCCTAGACAGAGCTGCTACGGAATTAACTGAAGGGGTAAAATGCAACCAGCAGTGATAATAGGGTCATATGCGATAAACTACGTGAACAGCCATGATATCGACAGGAAATTTACCACCAAAACCTATAATCCAGGATGCTACTACAAATCAATGTTCAGACAAGCTGACATCTGGCTGTTCAAGTCTTGTCATTATTGTATTGTCCAGGCCAGGACATGGTCACAGTCCGTAGGAGGAGGCTGCCCAGAGCGTTGTGCTGGGAAGGACTCTGAGGCTGGATTGATGAAATGCCACCATCTGGTCAGAGCGTGCGATGGCTGTAAGGCAGGAGGGCGAGCTGGGCAGATGTATCGGGACACCAGGCTGGCCAGCTCTAACAGGCTGAGTTTGGTTCCCTGGTGAGAAGCAGCAGGAGAAGGAGTGATCTCATTCAACAGTGAGGTTCTTAGACCTCAACATGGGCATCCATCCTTTCTCTCTCTCACACACAGTAAAGTTAAATGTTTTCTTACAAAGGATAAAAGTTGTCATGCTGCAGATGTGGTGAAGCCTTTGTGGGTAACTCAGAAGTGCTGTGCACACCCAGACAGGACAAGAGGCCCTCATCACAAGTGCCCGAGCCTTCCAGCCTCGGGCTTGCTTAAATTCTCCCTGCTAGACTAACCAGAAGAACACTGTGGCGTGTTAAAGTATTAAATGAGCTCGAAACCGAGAAAGATTGTCAAAGAACAGGCATCATCAGAGCAGCAACCCAGAACTTAGCTTCAAAATTACCCTGGGCAGCACCCCAGTGTTCCCAGTAAGGCGTGGGCTTGCTGTGCAGAGCTGGTGACTAAGGTCATCCTCCCAGAGCCAGCGAGCAACCTGGCATGCTGTCAGAGCCCCGTGCCCAATCAATGGCCACACCAAGCTCAGCCACTCAGTAAAACACCGACTGAGCGTGCGCACAGCAGCTGTGTCAGGAGGAGGGGGCCTGGTTCACGGCAGACACTCAGCAGGACAAACATCCATCTGACACAGGGCTCGGGAACACTTCCAGAGAGGCAGAGCAAGGCAGGTCACAGACAGCTCCTTCTCCACATAGGTCCCACAGTAAGGGAAGAAAAGATGGTTTGTGCCGTGAACACGGTTGCCTGCTCCTTCATCACTTCTCCCAGGTGGGGCAGCCAATCCAAAGAGAAGGAGGATCCAGACAGTCCTGATGGGACCTGAAAGGCTAGGGTCAGAGGGCAGGGAGGGAGGACCTCCCCTATCAGAGGACTAGGGGAGGGGCATGGGGAGAAAAGGGAGGGAGGGTGGGATTGGGGGCTACAATGGGGATAAAAAGTGAATAAAGTGTAAAATAACAGCAGCAGCAGCAGCAACAACAACAATAATAGAAAAGAGCAAGTTCAGGCAGCATGTTTGTGGTTGTAAACCCGTCCCCAGGCCTCATATTCAAGGTGAATGCCACAGCATCTTAAAGTCACTGGACATGAAGTTCACATGAGCACACTGGCCAGGGCAGCGCTCAAGGCCCTCCAATGATCGGTTTCCTTGCTCCCTGCCTCGCCTAACAGGCACTGAGCCTGGGGTTGGGCAGCATGAGCTTTGAACTAAACGGCACGTTGAGTGAATGCCACAATTAGTGTTCGAGTCAAGCATCCAAGTGTCAGGAAGTGAGTGAACAGGAAAGAGACGCTGAAACGATTTTCCTCTTCTGGGCTGGAGCGAAGTCCATCCAAGTGACACCCCAAGGATACGGAGAGTCACGGGACGAGACACAGTCTGCTCTTCTGTGGGACACGAGTCTCGGGGGCCGCACAGCCTGACCCTCCTCTTGCAGGTCCGCTGCCTTCCATCCTCACATTCACAACTTTAACACTTAACGTTTGGAGCATTTTCCTACATGAGCCTAGACTCACATCAGCACATCATGGTGTGAGCTCTGGTCACACTGCACAGGTCGCAGCCCTCAAGAAAGCTCCATGGCTGACATGCTCTGCCAAGGGCACCCCGCCGGGGCTTGTATGGCTCCTGGTGGGTTCACCTCAGGCCGCTGGTATAGCACATTCTCCATGACACTTCCTGCAGTGGGGGCCTGTCTCCCACCTGGGACTCTCCTGACCTCCAGAGCCGGTTTGAGAGCAAGCTCGGTGCTGGAGCAGGTTTTCACCCAGGCAGAGGGTGCCGTGTGTGCCCAGGCCTGAGGCCCTGATGCCAACCGCAGCCATGGAGCGTGCCAGAGGCCTGTCAGAAGGAGATAGGCTCCGGCTTTCCCAGGCTGCCGAGCGTATAACCGGCAGCTGCTGGAGCCCCAAGCTCTAGTGAGAGGTTGTAGGGACCCCTTCCTTCCCCGCCCTTCTGTCCTTCACATGACCCACAGACCATTTGTGAACACAGATGTTTTCAGCCGGGAAGAACTTTTAGGCCACACACTACTCTCCTTCCCATTTTTTAAAACCTTAAGACAATAAATGTAGGTACAAGAAGGCAACAGACTAGTCAAGAACAGGACAGTGGTGAGCAGGGCTGGAGGGAACGTGGAGGAGACAGGGAGACGGGGTGGGTAAGAAGAGGATGCGGGCCCTGACCCTGCCTAACACACATGCACACACACATACCAGCAACATGATCCATGGCAATCTTCTATTCCTTACTCCACACAGCAGGGAAGTGTGAAACATTAGGGAACTGTCCACCTTGACTCCAGGCTGAATAAACCTACAGGTTCCTGTGACAGTCCTCTCTCTAAGAAAGAAGAATTGCCCAGTTCCTACCTTTCCACATTTTCAGTGAATAACTTCCTCCAAATCGTAGCCAAGCTTTCTCCTCTGCCCCTCAGAACCCACTTTCTAGCTGAGCCACAGACAGATCTGTACACACTTCCGGTGTGTGCACAGGTATGTTATTATACATATATGTGCACATTTGAGTCTATTTGAAACCACAAAGCTGCAAGCAGGGAAGCCTTCCCCCTGCTGGAGCTCCTGGCCTGAGGTAAGAGAGCCACATCACAGGACTGCAGCCCGACTGTAGCACCAGCTCTCGGGTCCCCACGCCGTGCTTGTGTAACATCCTACGGTTCCCCCAGGACACGCCTCTCTGTGGAACATGAGCCATCCCTGCCGAGTCCCTACTTCCTCTCTGAGTTCTGTGACCACGTCGCATTTACCTTGGCCTGCTGGTGTGCAATGAATCCAAATTGGGCCTGGGAAAGTATAGATTGTTCTTCTGTACCTCACCACAGTGGGGCCCACAGCACACACACTGAGCTGATCCTATGAACCACGAGTGTTCACAGAGAGTCCTAACAGCAGGTGTGGTCCTGGCTCTATGGTGAAGGCTGGTGAGTAGCAGCCCTAGGAGCCTTCACCAACTGGAAATCCTACACGGTATTTGGGGTATAAACCATGGTGCCAGGGGGCATTCACACACGTATAAGGGCTGGGCAGAGTGCTACAAGGTGCCTGGCTCACCCACCGCCCGTCCGGCAGCTGAGTGAGAGCTCTCAGGAGCCAAGAACTTGGGCGTCCATCCTGAGGGAAGTCCCCAGCCCCTCATGGGTCCACTCATGAGGAGAAAGGTGAGCTCACTCCTGAGGATTCCTGGAGGACTCAGCTCAGGGTTTCTTGTCAACAATTGCCTTAGGACAGCTCCAGTTAAAACCCCTGCCTGCTCAGCTCACGACAGGGCTCTGCCTGATGTGTGTCCTGGGATGTGTCCCTCTTGACAGCAGGTCCAGATGTTAACTCCAGAGAGCCACCGCAGTGTGCAAGAGCCCCAACCAGGGTCTCCAGATCTCTCTAGCCAGCCACCTCATCCCGCATCTCATGCCCAGAAGCCCAGCGATGCCTTTCCCAGGACGGCCTGCGGCACGCTGCGTGAACACATTTACTCCCTTCTAACGATGCCCGAGTCCCAGCTCTCAGTTCTCCCTCCTGCTCTCATCCCCACAGCCATGGCCAGGAGGCCTTCAGCAGCGACTTCTCCACGGCTAACTGTCCCTGACACGCTCACCCCTTGACCTTTACCAGGGACTCCTCCACAGCTAATTGTCCCCTGTGCCCACCGACCCCTTGACCTTCACCTGTGTTGTTCTGGGGAAATGGAACTCTAGTGAGCTGTCAGTCCCCGTGTCTTGCTCGAATGTCACTGGGAGAGTGGGGCACACTGCTGCTTCCAGCAGAGCTCACTGTGTTAGCTGCCCGCCATGCCACCTGATAGTGCCAACACTTCAGGAAGAGGCATCTTGTGTGTCAATGCTCGGTCTCATCACAGAACCACCATGTGGTTTGGGGGAGCCAGCATCTTCAGCGCAGCATAGCGTAAGGTGGACCCTTCTCGGGTGTAGGTACTGGGTGTTGTCATTTAGTGTTGTAACCTGTGAAACACTAGGGTTCCATCTTCAGCAACCTCAGTCTCCTGGAGGGAATCAGATCCCCAGAGCCTGGCTGTGAGCTTCTTGCCCTGCCGGATGCACCAGACCTGGTTAAGGTCACAGGTCCACAGTGACAGGAGCAGGCTGTGTCTCGTGTTGCTGCTTCCTTAAATGAACAGTGGTGAGGATCTGAAGTTTCCTCTGAGCCTCACTGGAGATGTGAGTCCATGTAACTCAGGACAAGGTCTGTGCTCTCGTTCTGAAGTGACGGAGGCACTCGACAGAAGGAAGGAAAGAGAGGACAGCACAAGAAGATTGGATCAAAGCAAGATCAGACCCTGGCAGTGAAAACACCAAATTCCCTGCATCCGTGCCCGGTATCCGGGGCACATGGCATCCTGTGAGCTCTGACTGGCAGCCATCCACTTTGACCCTGCCACATCAGTCAGTGTGGCTTCTCTCCCAGACTAGCTCTGTGCAGAAACTGCAGTATACCTTACTGTTCATCTCTTATATCTGGCATTGCTGGCTGTTGTGTGACAGTGTGCTGTCCCCGGAGACATGAACTAATGTCTACTCACCCTAGAGAGGAAACAGACAGACTAAAGTATTGATCCCACCAAAGTCTGACTTGGTGAGCCCATGAATTGTTGGGGTAACTTGTAAGAATGTTTCCAAGGGTTGACTCACAGGGGAAGAAATGACTCAAAGGCATACCAAAACCCAGCATGGAAGCTCATGAAAGCTGGAAACCTGGGTATGCTACAAGAGCTGCTGGTCACTCAGAAAATCAGAGGGACCTGTACTGGTGACTCTATGGCTCTGAGCCTCTACCAAGTAGGTAGGAGGGTGTTTCCTTGGTCCACGAAGATTGGCTGCTGTTTAGACCATACTGCTCATCTTATCCAGGGCCTCATCCCAGCAGCTTGGCTGCTCTGAGTGTCTGTCTGCAGTCCTTACTGCTTATATGTGCTTAGGGAGAGGGAAACTCATAAACATGATCAGTTTCATGAACTTCCTGAAGCTGCCTTGAGCATGTTTCCTGAGCTTGAGTTAGTTTAGGATGGAGTGTTTCACTTCCCTTAGCATATCCTGCTGTTTTACCTCCTGTAAGTTCCCTGTCTTAAAACACCTTGTTGTTTCACTTCCCTTTTAACATCCCATGTTTTAACAAGCTTCCCTCCAAAGAAGACAGTTTCAGTCCTGGAGAAAACACACAGCCCTGGTATCCTCAGCTCTCCTTTGCACTTTGGACTTCCTTCTCAGAGCTTAGTACACAACATAGCCCAGAGATCCATGCAGCCACTCTTACACACTTCTCTTCAACTAAGTGCTACCTGGGTGATGACGCATTTTGCTGTCAGTTCAGGATGTAGCTGGCCTCCCTTGGACCATGGTTGAATCGGTGTTCGAGTGCCCGTGTAGCTGGACCAGTGGGGACACTTCCCTGAGTGTTGGTGCAGGGTACCAGGATGATGTTCTCCGTTCATGGCTCTTTTCTTAGCTTACCTCTGGAATGAGCGCATTTGAGTGGGCCGGAGCGTTTTCCAGACAGAGCCCTGTCCTCAGGTCACCTTCATATTGTCCCGGTATAAAACACATTTCTGTTTAAGGTGCTGATTGCGTGAGACATCACTGGGGTCTTGCTCACACCCTCCTTGTCTGCAGCTGTGAATGTTTTCACGATCCTCTGCACACTACAGCTTCGGCTCTGCGTCCCCGTGTCCTTTCACTGTAAACCTGGCCAAGCGGAGCAAGTGATAAGGATGCTATGTGCCACGGTGCTCACTGGAAGTCTGCAAACCTACCAAACAAACTCGTCTATTACCCCTGAGCTCCAGCTCACTCAAATTTCAAGTTTTTGAACCAACTGAGAGTAGATGTATATATGTCATGCCTTGCCATTTTTCTTCTCCAATATATGTTTCTTAAAAAGAAGAATGTTCTTCTTTTAGAAGAAGTCATCAGTTCAAAAATTGACATTGATAAAATACTTCTGTCTGAATAAAGATCACATTCCAACTTGTCGATTGTCAAAACTGTCCTTCCAGGTCATGACCCAGTTGACCACTGTGCCCTGCACTTATTCCTCGATTCTCTGGGCTGTTGACTCTAGGATTTCTTTATCATTGCAACAGAAACATTTTCAGATAATATAGATCATTTGTTTTCTAACAATTGTTGAAAATGTGTCTCTTTACTGTTCCATTGTGATTAAACACAAGTTAATCCACCCGAGCTGGTTTGTGTGTAGATTCTTCCTTCCTGGGCACCACACAGCAGGCATCATGTGGCTTCTCCTTCACAGGCGCTCACATGTCACCTTGGCCAGGAATTATAGGGCTCTCCTCTCCTCTGCACAGTAACAAGCTACCACCTTGCGATTAATAAATGATCAAAAGGAGGCTTTTCAAACCATAGTCTTCTGCAAATTTATCACCCACTGCTGATACTTGTCCCAAAGAGTGTTCATTGTGACGATCAAAAGGCACGAGCTGCAGGTTTTAAATAGCATCCTTCAATCAGCAGCCGAAGGTCGATTGCTTGCTATTTTTAACAACTAAGGAAGACACCAACTCTTCTCAGCTTCTTTGCTTCCAAAGAAATATTTGTATAGCATCAAAGCCAGACCTCATGTGGTCACAGTGAGGCAGCCTCTGGGGGGCATGAGCTCACAGCTGGAGGAGCCTCAAAGGGAACAGTGACTTTGTCCAAACCCAGGAGGAGTTTCTGTCCCTAGCTACTGAAAAGCCCTGTCCATGCCTGAGCAGAGTGTGCTTCAAATGGACCCTCTGAACAACCCGGCCCAAGGGCAGGAGGAGATCTGGTCATTAGAGACCTTAAAGACCACCTTCAAGCAGTGATTAATTATTGATTGATCAGTGCGTGTGTGTGTGGTTCATGTGTGTACATGTATGTGGTGATTTGTGCATTTGGGGTATTTTTCTTTATAATGCTTTACTTTCTTCCTGTTTTGTTTTGTTTTGTTTTGTTTTGTTTTGTTTTGTTGAGACAGCCTCTCATTGAACTTGGAACTTACCTCTCCTCCAGCCTGACTGCTGGCCAGTGAGGCCCAGGACCTGCTTCTCTCTGCTCTCCAGGGCTGGGGTTGGGGGCGCACATCGCCACATCCGGCTTTTACACAGTTTGTAAGGATCCAGCCTGCTCACGCAGCAGGAAGCCCCCAGACGAGGGTTGCTTACTTTTCACAAATGAGCACCAGCTTGAACATCCCTTGTGCAGAGATGAGCCGTTGTCTTCCATCTGCGCAGGTAACCCTGCTGACAGTTGTCCGGTGTCATTAGTGATAGCTCTGTTTCCTCGGAACATAAACTATACCACCATCCCTGTTCATAGGCCTCACTTTTAAAACAACACCCAGCTACCCATGCCAGACTGTGGCACCCTCCACTTCTTCCCTTACGGTAAGGATGATTCACCTTCTCTGTGGCCAGAGTCTCAAGGGGCATAAAGAAGAAAGGGAGATTCACACATGATCTGGTTAGCTCGTTCCTGTTTGAGAGGCTGTGGAAATTTCCACCTCCATTGTCACATTTGATTTTTCACAACCAGGCTGTAACATGGTACCCTGAGCAGCAATTCCACACCCTGTTTTTCTGCTGCTGCCCTGAGGTGGGAAACCTCCAGCCCAAACGCTCCCCCTCAAAATCTCCTTCTCTCTCCACTGTGTTACGTTGCCCAAGAGACCCTGGGAGGCGTGCAGAGACGATTGAAAGCAATGCTGGTCAGTGCTCCCCGATCCTGCTCGGAGCACTCCGCTGACACCCACAGCACTTTGGAGGTTGGCACTGACGGGGAGAATGCTGCTTAGTCGGGATAAGCAGCTGTCAGACAGCTGCCTCCCAGCTCCCGAGTGCCAGCCCTTGACACTGAAACTCACATCTGTCTGCCCCACACTGAGGTCACGGCTACTGTCACCTAACCAGCTGGCATTTCTCTTCAAAATCAGTTTATTGAGCTTTGGTTTGTGCGGCATCTGTACATGTGCCATGCCCTTGATACTCAAATGTTGAACCCCCGCGTGTGGTGTCAGGGGGTAGGGCCTCTGGGAGGTCGATGGGCCACAAAGATGGAGCTTTCGTGAGTGAGACTAGTGTGCCTACAAAGGAGGAGCCCTTCAGCCACCTGACAACTTAGCGGGAAGATGGCCTCTGTGAACCAGAAAGAAGCCCTGGCCGACACCAAATCTGACAGGGCCATGACCTGGGACTTTCCATTCCCCAAAACTGTGAGCAAAGAGCATCTGCTCTTTCTACACCACTGAAGTCCTGTTCCAGCAGCCCGGACAGCCTAAGACAAGCACACTCAAGCATCCTGTCCACACAATCCTACCCCACCCTGCCTCTGCTCTTCACTCTGCAGATACGGAGCATCGTCTTCCTCCTTGTGTTAGGATTTTTTGTGAGCCGACAGGAGCAGTGATACAGCCTTCTCGTGACAAGACTAAGAGTGGTGGTGCCCAGCCTCCTGCGCTTCTCTGCAGGAGTGCACACTGCTCAGAGGTGGGGCACATTCGCAAGGCCAGGCCCAGGCCCTCCCCACTTCCTGTGAGCTCCGAAAACACTTAGAGAAGCTGAGCATCTCTACTAGTCCAGTGGAACAAAAGTCTTATTAACCAAAAATTAAAGTTCAGTTACCCTCAGCCTGCACCCACACACAACCCCTGTAGGGGCCAAACACCTCTGCAGTCCACCCAGCCCTCTCTGGGCCCTGAGGACATGCAACATTCTCTCTAGATCTGACCACCTCTCTCACTCTCTCTCTTTCTTGCTGTCTCACTCTCAACAACAGCAAAAGGTGTACTTCCTCAGGACTCTTGAAATCTATGCCTGTTTTCTCTCTCTTGCAGTAGCTGTGAATGGAACTTCTGGGTTTTCCACTCAGCACTTGAAGGCTGCTGTCATGTCTCCTCCTGATCCAGTGAGGCTGTGTGGGGCTCTCTGATGGGGTTTTCAAACCACACACCTTCCAGAAGCCGGAAGCACCGAGGCTTTCATTCACACACGAGGACCCAGGGGTCTTTCATACACCAGCTTCAGCTCTAAGCACCTCATTGTGCTCAGTGTGAGGACAGCCCACAGACAATATGGAAACAAATGCACAGGAATTTCACATGCACACATCCGTGTGCTGAGGAATGGTTTTAATTTACCTATTTCTAATGTTCCCATCACAACGTTACAAATGGTTCATCCTTTTCTGGTGCATTTCCTGTCTCTCCACAGTAGAGCTTGGTTTATTGTGTTCATAAAATAGAGACAAAGGCAAACATTAGTTCTTTTTTAAAAAACAATTTATTTAATTTTTTATTTTATGTGCATTACTGTGAAAGTGTAGGATCCCTTGGAACTGGGATTGCAGACAGTTATGAGCTGCCATGCAGTTGCTAGGAATTGAACCCGGGTCCTTTTTGGAGGAAGAGACAGTGCTCTTAACCACTGAGCCATTTCTCCAGCCCAATATTAGTTTTTTTAAAAAAATCAAAGATACATTTATCTTCATATCATCAGCTTAAGCTTGGCTCCTTCACGCACCTGAATTACACAGACAGGTCCAGGGAGGAAGAGAGAAATCAGCGTTAAGAATGAAATCATCATCCTCTCCAACACAGGTTGTCATTTGAGTTTTTGAACTTAGCCATTCCGATAGGAATGGAATCTAAGGGTCGTTTTGATTAGCATTTCCCTGATGACTAAGTTCATTGAGCATTTCTTTAAGTGTTTCTCTGCCATTCAATATTTCTATGTTGAGAATTCTCTGCTTAGCTCTGTACTCCATTTTTTAATTGGATTATTTGGTTTGTTGATGTCTAATTTCTTGAGTTCTTTATATATTCTGGATATCAGCCCTCTGTCAGATATAGGGCTGGTGAAGATCCTTTCCCAATCTGTAGGCTGTTGTTTTGTTCTAACGACAGTGTCCTTTGCTTTACAGAAGCTTTTCAGTTTCATGAGGTCCCATTTATTGATTATTGATCTTAGAGCCTGTGCTGTTGGTGTTCTGTTCAGGAAGTTGTCTCCTGTGCCAATGAATTCAAGGCTCTTCCCCACTTTTTCTCCATTGCTGGTGGGAGTGCAAACTTGTACAACCACTTTGGAAATCAATCTGGCACTTTCTCAGAAAATTAGGAGTAGTGCTTCCTAAAGATGCAGCTATACCACTCCTAGGCATATATCCAAAAGATGCTCAACCATTCAACAATGACTTTTGCTCAACTATGTTCACAGCAGCTTCATTCATAATAGCCAGAAGCTGGAAACAACCTAAATGTCCCTCAGTGGAGTAATTAATACAGAAATTGTAGTATATTTATACAATGGAATACTACTCTGTAATAGTAAAATAGTAAAAACAAGGAAATCATGAAATTTGCAGGCAAATGGATGGAACTAGAAGAGATCATCCTGAGTAAGGTATCCCAGAAACAGAAAAATAGACATGGTATACATTTACTAATAAGCAATATTAGCCATAAAATATAGGATAGCCAACTACAGACCTAAAGAAGCTAAACGATAGGGAAAACCCTAAGGAAGATGCTTAAATCTCATTCAGAATGGCAAACAGGATAGACACCAGAAGCAGTGGAAGAGAGGAAACAGGATAGGAGTCTACTATAGAGGGTCCTCTGATTCACCCAACAGGGAACCGAAACAGATGCTGAGACTCAGGGCCAAACTTTGGGCAGAGTGCAGGAAGTCTTTTGAAGAAGAGAGGGTGGGGATAGACGGACATAGAGGGGACAGGAGCCCCACAAGGAGACCAACAAAGTCAAAGAAACTGAGCCCAGAGGTTCCTGCAGAGATTGATGCACCGACAGAGGACCATGCACAGAGAGGACCTAAACCCCCTGCTCAGATGTGGCCGATTGGTAGCTCGGTCTCCGTGTGGATCTCTGAGTGAGGGGAGCAGGCGCCGCCTCTGTCATGAACTCAGCTGACTGCTCTCTGATCACCCGCCCCTGATGATGCAGCCTTGCCAGGCCACGGAGGAAGAGGGTGCAGGCAGTCCTGATGGGTGGATGTCAATAGTGGAGGATTCCCCCTGTCAGTGGCCTAGGGGAAGAGGGAGGGAGGGTGGGACTCAGGGGAGTTGAGGGAGGAGGCTTCAGTCAGGATATATAATGAATAAACTGTGAAGAAAAAATAAAATTTAAAAAAACATTAAAAAGGAATGAAAGCCGCATCTGAAGGAGAGGGAAGAGGGTCGTGAGAATCACAGCGGAGTGGCCTCCCTCAGTTTCCCTCACATGTCACAGTCCTCTGGAGCACCGCAGCCGGGACATGGCTTCCTAGATCCCCCCTGCTCTGTGTGTGTGTGTGTGTGTGTGTGTGTGTGTCGGGGGGGGGGGGAGCCGGGGCAGCTGGTGACCAGGGGCACAGCTAGTAGAGAGTGGGAGTTGTGCTATGGCAAGGCTGGCAAGAAAGCCCTTCTGGGGCACAGGCATAGAGGTGTGGCCAGGGGATTGTGTCCAGCTTACACACACGGCTGTCCCGGGCGGTCTGCTCACCTACGCCATGGCGGCCACCGTGGTGGGTTAATTAACACCCAAGTCCCGCTCTCCAATTAATGCCACTTGGCTGCTAAATAAACAGGGATTTTATGCCCACTGCCACACTCGTGATTACAGATTTGGGAAGCCCCCAGCCCCACATTAAGGCGTTTCCGAGGGCTGAACGAACAGCCCCACTCAAGTGTCCGCTGGTGTGTGCTGCGCGCTCCTTTGCTCTTCTTCTCCCCGTGCCTCCCGGAACAGGGCAGCTTGCTCTGGCTTTGTTCTCCAGCTGGAGCTGGCCATGTTCCCTTCTGTGTTGGTGGTTCCCTTATGGCGACTGGACCCAGAGGCCAGTGTGAGCGAGTGCAAGGCCAAGGCTTTACCTCCTGTACCTCACCACCCTGGAGGAGGTTCTGTGTGCTGTGTGACTAAGAGCGCCTTGGGAGGGGAGGGTTCCTGTGGCTCTCGCTCCCACACCAGCGTTAAGGGAGTGAGGAGCTCGCACAGCCCGTAGGCCAAGCCCTTCAACAAGCCCCACTCACGGCTAGCAGGAGTCACTCCTCACTGTCCTCTGCTCACTTTCGTTGGGGTGAAGAGCCTCTCAGGCAGTAATAGAGGAGGTGGGGGAGAGCTGCCCGTGGTAGCCATGGTTACCAGGCCAAAGCCTGCAGAGCTTCTTCATCTGCTTGAGGGGGACTCTTGCCTCTGGCAGTAAGCAATCTCAGGAGCATGCCGCTGCTGCACCTTTCCCCCACCAGGCAAGGCCTCAACTCCAGAAGGAGCCCTAGTAATGACAAACCTTCCAGATAATCCTCTCGGATGATGTAGAATGGGAAACATTGGGTTGAAAGAGACCGGGGTCTTCCTGCCACTTGGTGCTGCCTGGGGCCTTCTCGTTTGTCTCGTGGATCAGAGACAGGCCTGGAAAGAGGGAATGTGACAGTGAGGACAGTGGGGCATCGCACCCCTGGAAGAGCAAGACCATCGGACATCCGCCCCACGGGAAGGAGAGTGGACAGCAGCCCCACGGGAAGGCCAGCAGACATCCGACTGACAGGAAGGCTGCTCAAGCTGGCCACCTTGGCCTTCCTGCTTTCTTGCATTCATTTATGATCCCTGGTGCAGGAAGCTGCACAGCACCAGCTGAAGGAGCGCCAGGTCTCCTAGGAGGAGCCTAGCAGAGGAAGGGAAGACCAGACACACGTGGAGTGGGAAGAAAGGGCACAACAGCCAAAAGTTCGCTAGAACATCTTAGAAACAGCATAAAAATAAAAGACAGGGACAGCAGGAAGAACAGCAGGCAGTGGGGCAGTGTGTTCTGGGGAGAGGGGCAAGGTTTCTGTCCTGAGAGGAATGGCCTCTTGAATCATCTGTTCTGCTTGGGCGAGCAGTGGGAAAATGTCATAAAGCTACAGGAGCGGGGCTTGCCTGAGCAGCCCCACACTGCGTACGGAAACTGAGTTTACAGCGAATCCGCCCTTCAAAGAGAACATCAGGCCAAGGCTACTTCACTAGTGAATGCTGCCGAACACGTGAGATGTACAGACCGGTTCTGTGCAAGCCCCTCTAGAACATGAGAGTGGAGAGGGGGACCCCACGCTGGGTGACGCACCCAGACCTTAAAACCAGGCAAACACGTCACATGAACTCACTAACCGGTGTTTACCGCTCGCAGAGGGTGCTTTCCACTTCTAAATTTTCTTACATTTTTAATTTGCATGCACTCACGTGCACAGGCTACATGTGTGCCTCAACACACTTGTGGAGCCGGGAGAGCAGCCTGTGTACACAGCTCTCTTTCCAGCACGAGGGTCCCAGGGCCCAAGCTTGGGTCACCAGGCTGGTCAGCAAGCATCTTTACCCACTGGCATCTCCCGTGGCCCATTTAAAAAGGTAAAGCTTAAAAACAATACATAATTTCAAATTCAAAACTTATATGAAACCATAATGCCTTGTGACCATGTGTAATTTATGCAGAAATGCTGAGTGAATTCATATAAAATAACTCACTGTATTTAAAAACCTAAAAATCTGATCATCTCCATAGGCAGATATATTGACAGACTCCAGCATCCATCTAAGAAAAAAAAAAAAAAAACAGATGAAAATTGTCTCAACTTAATTTTAAAAAAAACCTACAAAAATGCACAGTTGCCTTGGTATGTGATGGCCACAGCCTGACTTTCTGTCTAGGATCAGACACAGGCAAGAACCCCCCCATGCCTGCGCTCAGCCTTGCCTGTGTGGCTGTCTGGTGTCCAGGAGGAAGAATAGAGACATCTGGACTGGAGAGGAAAGTGGGACATTGACAGCATCCTTCCGGGCTCCTCCTGGGCTCAGTCTTGGGTGACTGTTTCTGCAGGGCTGCCCTGCCCCTTGCTGCCGGGCGCTGAAAGAGCGGCAAGCACGTGCCCTGTGTTTTTGCTGTCTTCTGCCTGTGATTTGCTCTTTCGCTTTTGTTTGCTGCATATTTCATACACACTTGATTCGCAACTGAAAGCACGGGAGTGGTGGCTTATTCTCCAGAGAGGACAATTATTAAAAATAAGGGCGGGCTCTCCGTTACCTGGAGAGCCATCACAGCCAGAGGGCTGCCATTCCAGGTGAAGGAAGCAGCCGCTTATAATGGCGGCTTCACGCGTGTTTACACAGGTGTGCAAGCAATCCTACGATTAAAGGAAAATCTCTTCATCAAATGGTACTGAGCCAGTAATTTCCTATCCACACAGGAAATAAAGAGACTCTGATCCATCCATTTTACTACAGGCAAAACAACAGCAAATCCAACATGGATCTCAGACCTACTTATAAAACATGTAATATAAAACTTCTAAGGTGAAATATAAAATATATAAATAAATATTTGTGACTTGAAATATGGAAAACATCTCCTATGCAGGCAGCTAAATCATAAAGAATAAGGAAACTGCCAAATTGGACATAAGCAAGTCAAAGCTCTCTGCTTAGGGAGAGATGGGGGAAGGGCAGCCTTCGGGGACTCACCATGGCACCGGTTTCAATCTGTTCTGGTTTTGTTTTGTTTTGTCTTGTTCTGATGTTTTGATGTATGTCTCCCTATCCAGCTCACAGGTGGTTTGACCACACATTCCAGCACTTGCACATTTTTGTATTTATCTAGGAGCTGGTATTTTCTGTCCACACAAAAGCTCACATGCTGATATTTGCAGTGTTATTGTCAAAACACTTGGAAGCAGCCAAGATACCCATCAGATGGCAGAGGAATATACAAGCCAGAAATCCACCCCAGGTAGATTTGGTGGTGAAGGTCATGACCCGTCCCTAGGAACCATGCAGGAATCATGAATGCATACCAGCTTAGCGGAGGAAGCCAATCAAAAAAGCCTCTCCCTTCAGGATTACAAACACACAACATTCTTGAAAAGGCAAAACTATGAAGACAGTAAAAGGGAAACAACCCACAGGGTTTGGGGGAGGGGCAGGTGGAGAGCATCAGATTTTTAGGGCAATGAAAGTATTCAATATGACAATCTAATGGAAGAAACAGGTTTTTACACATTTGTGCATACCCATGAAATAGACCAGACTGACCTGAAATGTAAACTACAGACTGTGTGCACTGTGATGACACAAGATCCTAGGAAATAAATTAGGAAAGGAGGAAGAGCATTGGAAAACCTTGTGCTTTGCAGTCAAATTATCTGTGGACTCAAACCTGTAGTAAAAACCCACTCC
Source organism: Pachyuromys duprasi (assembly GCA_028658305.1). Lineage (NCBI taxonomy): Eukaryota > Metazoa > Chordata > Mammalia > Rodentia > Muridae > Pachyuromys > Pachyuromys duprasi. Next base: position 104,888,160 of record CM053753.1, on the reverse strand, counting down.
ATAGAGAACAAAAGTGAGACGCAGAATAGGATAAGAAGTCTCATTATGTTAATGCCTCAAATTTATATAGATAGATAGGTAGGTAGGTAGGTAGGTAGGTAGGTAGATAGGTAGATAGATAGATAGATAGATAGATAGATAGATAGATAGATAGATAGATAAATAGATAGATAGATGATAGGTAGCTAGATAGATGATAGATAGATAGATAGATAGATAGATAGATAGATAGATAGATAGGTAGATGATAGGTAGATACATATATAAATTTTAAAATCATACTTCTAGGGACTAAAGAAATAGCTCAGCAGTTAAAATCCCTGTCTACACTTACAAAAGATCTGGATTCTATTCCAAGCACCCAGATGGCAGCTCACAACCACCTAACTCCAGTATCATGGGACACGATACCTTCTTCTGGCCTCTGAAGGCTACACACACAGCCTTGGTGCGCAGATGCACGCGCGGGCAAGCACTCGTGCACATAAACTAAGAACGCTTTTAAAACTCGCTTCTAAATGTTATAAATGAGATGAGGCTTACAACAGGTTTTCTATGAAAGGGGTTTATTAGGTGAGAAGGGAAGCAGGGAGAGTGGGCCATGATGGGGGGTAGAGAGAGAGAGAGAGAAGAGGAAAGGGGGCTCCCCGATAGAGAGAGTAAGAGTAAGAGAGAGGAGAGTAAGAGAGAGAGCAAGAGAGAGAAAGAGTAAGAGATAGGAGAGTAAGAGAGAGGAGAGTAGGAGAGAGGAGAGTAAGAGAGAGAGAAAGAGAGAAAGAGGAAGAGAGAGAACACGTGTCCGGTTGTCCTTTTTAAGGTCAGGTAACCACTAACCACGCCCCCCAAGTGTGGCCACCTGGCTGGGCGATACAAGATGACATCATGAGTTGCTAGGTAACCCAGAAGCAGGTTGTTTCAGAATACTAACACTAAAAGTGAGAATTACTTCGTTGTTTCACCAAAGATGTCCAGATGGCAAACACACACGGGAGACACACTTACCACCACTTTCTTGTGCCCACCATAAGGATAACCAAAAGAAAAAGATGGAGCATTGGCAGAGGCAGGCAGTGATTTGTTCTTCATGCCATCAGGAATGAGAAGTCCTAAAACATGAACTTCACAAATAGTTTGCTGTTTCCTAAAACTCTAAATCCACACTGACCATAAGGTCCAAGCCCCTATGTCTAGGCATCTAACCAAGAAAAAACTCCAAGCATCAGAATGCTTGCACACAAATGATCTGAGAGGTTTGTTTTGTATTATCCCCAAACGCAAGACAGCCCAGAACTTCCGGGACCCATAACTAGGGAGAGATAAGTGCAACACAGCCGGAACTGAGGGCCGGGAACTGATACACAGAGCATCTGACTCCACTGTGATGGTGCAGAAGAGCAGAGGGAGGGCAACGCACTTCCTATTTCTGTAATACTCTGGGAAGTAAAAATGTGTCTGAAGTAACATGGCACAGTCAGTGTTGTCTGGCATGGGGAGGGGCCTGGTGCAAATGTGCGTGGAGAGGCTACAGACATGCTCCTAATGGACTGACCTGAGGGATCTGTCAGCCTTTACACAATCTCACACTTCCTTTGTGCAGCATCTGTGTAGGGCATTTACACTCCAAACCCCTCACAAAGTCGGAAGGAAGGGAGGCCCACGGCAGGGAGCCTTTGAGAGACTGGGGGGGGGAGGCCAGTGCCATGGGGCAGGAAGGGGGCTGCAGGAGTCATTCCCATCATGCACTGGGCATGTGTCTGTGCCAGGCGTGAGAGCAAACGTCTGAAGACACTAAAACTCATCTTGTTTAATCCACACGGCAGCTGTGTTTATTGGGACTCTAACACATCCCGTTCTATAAATCGGTGAAACTGGAATAAAAAATTTTAAAAATGAAGCTGTGGGGTCACAGCCACAGCAGCAGAACTGAGGTCCGCTCGCACGACCGGGGTTTTCGTCTGTGGAAAGCTGTGGCCTGTGCGTGTACCGAGTACTCACCCAGCAGGTGCTATGTCTCACAACGTCGAACTAAACCCTGAGTGCTGGTAGCTGTTTGCTCTTCTCAAAATAGATGCATTTTGTGAACTGCCATGTACAGGGGAGTGGAAGGCAGGACGGACAAGCAGCTGCCTCCAGAGTGGCTGGCTCCCCCAGAGCCCTGACTGTGCCCTGAACTTTCCTGCTGTGCACCCACAGTAAGCTGCCTTCCTCAAACACCTCAGCCTGTGGCGTCTAGCATGGGTGCTCAGGGCTGAGAGTTTCTCACACAGACCCTCAGGAGACAGGGTCTGGCCACCAAAGCTGAGGACGCCACCGCACACTTACTGTTCCCTTGCATTTTCCTAACAAAGGCCTCCTAACATGGATGGGGAAACGATCATTAGCCATGACCCTCTTCTTGTCGAAGCCCATATATTCTCTGAGGAGAGTTTCCTTAGAAAACCCTGAAACACCTACTACTCACTGAAAAAGAAAAAAAAAAGTTCCCCAGAACCTTGATTTTTTTTTTTTTATGGCAGAATTTCACTAGGGCAGGGGAGTTCACCTCCTGGTGTGCAAAGGCTATTTGAGCTCACACTGGGGGCCTGGCTCTAGAAAGGGCAGCGATGATCTCTTGGGATTCTACATAATGCTCCTCACACTTGGCTTTCTCTCAGCTTCAAGGCTAAGTCTGAGGTGGGTGAAACACCTTTCCCTGATATCCTGAGGAAGAAGCCCTGGAGCAGAGACCGCCCTGTTGGTGTTAGACATAGGAAATTCAGACCACCACTGCTTAGTGCTGCCTCCGCTCAGTCTCCGCTCACTCGCTCTTCTGTGAGACCTTCCATAGCACAATTAAAGGCAAGAGAATTTCATGAGCTCTGGAGAGCCGTGGGATGCAGCTGCACACAAAGCCAGCCTGAGACAGTCCTGGCTGCTCCAGGTAACCCGGAAGCCTCCGGCACCTGGACGCAAATGGCCTCTTGCTGAAGCAACACACCTGTGGCCAAGCTTGATGAGCTGAGTTGGATCACTAGGACTCACACTGGAGTGTGGAGGATTGCTTGTTAAGCTGCTTTGTTATGTTTTCATCTAGGGAAGAGGTTTTTGAAAAAAAGTTAGGTGGTTCCACAGCTTTTTCTATTTGTATTGATGTGACTTGCTTGCTTTGCATATAAAAAATGAACCCTGGAATAAACCGGTGCTACTTCAGTCAGACCAACAGCCCCCCCAAGCCGATCCTGTGTGAAGTGTGATTTGTTCTCACTCCCCACTCAGGTACTGTTTGACTCTGCCGGCAGGCTCCAGCAAGGAGCCAGCAGGTAAATTTCACTAACCACGTGGAGACTCCCAAGAGCAGGCGACAGGACTGTCCCCTTGTCATCCAGTGTCTTTGACCCTAATAGTTTACTAAATGGTTTCCTTGCTCACATCCTACAACTTCTCCTGGAAAAACAGAGAAGCGAGTATGGGCCAGCATCCTGGTACCCACGTGACATGCCTTTCCTGCCGTGATAGACTCTTCCCTCAAACAGTACAGCAAAGTGAAGCTTCCTTTCCTTCGACTTATCTTTTGTCAGGCATCTGGACATGGTAGCAAGAAAGGAGACTGACGGAGTTGGCAAGTGGACTCGGGTGTGTGTTTTACTTGTCTGACGTCCTCATGCTGTCCTCGTCCTCCTGCAGTTGGGTCTTGTCTCCACATAGCTCACCACTCTCATTTGGCTAGTCTGAGTTTCCCAGGGTGCAACTGTGTCATATGACGTCTCATTTGTTTTCACTTGTAGGCTATTATTTTTAAGACTTATTTCAGGGGCTGGAGAGATGGCTCAGTGGTTAGGAGGATTGTCTGTTCATCCAGAGGACCCAGGCTCAAATCCTGGAGCCCACATGGCAGCTCACAACTGTCTGTAATTCCAGTTCCAATGGATCTGACATACCCTTACACCAATGCACATAAAATAAATAAATTATTTTTTAAAAGGCTTATTTCATTGTTATGTAAACCTATGTGCATACATGCACGTATACACAGCTCCCTGACCTTCAAGGGGGTCAGGTCCCCTGGAACTGGAGTTGCAGGTGGATGTTAGCTGCTCCTGGGAACTGAACTCGGGTCCTCCAGAGAACAGCAAGCCCGCATAACCCCTGAGCCACCTCTCTGGCCTCTACACTCAGCCTTAGAAGTCATCAGGTGTGTAGACGGGCATGAGTGAGCATGTCTCTCTAGCAGGATATACAGTCCTTTGGGCACCTGTCTACAGTGGTGTAGCTGCATCGTGTGGTGGCCTTTTGCAGCTCTCTGAGTCACTGCCACACTAACACCCGTGGTGGTTGCACCAGTTTCTAGTCTCACCAGAACAAATAAGTGTCCTCCTTTCCCCACATCCACGCCGCTTTTGTCATCATTTGGGTTGTTGGTGGTGGTGGTGGTAATGGTGGTTTTCTATGTTTACATGGTTGGTTGCTGGCTTCCTGGCATCTTGCCAGTTCTGACTGGGGTAAGATTAAAAATAAAAAATTCAAAGTAGTTTTTTTAAAGCACTATGTGCTTTTTAAAAAAGATTTATTTATTTATTTATTTATTATGTATTATGTATACAGTATGTGTTTGCATGTACACCTGTACTCCCGAAGAGGGCACCAGATCTCATTTCAGATGGTTGTGAGCCCCCATGTGGTTGCTGGAAATTGAACTCAGGACCTCTGGAAGAGCAGCCAGTGCTCTTAACCTCTGAGCCATCTCTACAGTCCCCTCAAAGTAGTTTTAATTTGCATTTCCCTGGTCACTTTTGTATTTTCTCTTTTGAGAATTCTATTTATTTCCATGCCTCATTTTAATTGTGTTTCCTTGATGTTTAGCTTTTTTAGTTCTCTGTATATTCTAGATACTAAGTCTCTGTCAGACATGTACTAAGACTCTTTTCTATTCTGTAGGCTGCCTCTTTACTCCATTGGCATTGTTCTTTGTTGAAAGAACCTGTAAAACTCTAAGAAAACTGGGACATAAAACGTATACAGCCATATACAGCAGGTCCACACCTAATGTCTTGGTAAGCAGAGAAAAACTCACAGAAAAATGGGAAACAAGACATAGGTGTCCACTTTCCTATTCAATATCATACTGCAAGTCTTAGCAAGAGCAACAAAATTATATAAAGGGGATTAAAATGGAAAAGAAAGAAATCAAAGTATTTTTATTTGCAAATGACATGATTTTATATTTGAAAGACCTAAAGAACTTCACTAGAAAACTCCAATAGCTGATAAGCACACTCAGCAAAGAATTGAGTTACAGAGTAAACACACAAAAATGATCAGCCTTCCTGACCACACATGGAAAGAAACCGGGAAACAGTATCATTCACAATAGCCCAAGGTTATCTTGGAAAAGGGCTAGGAAGTGAAAGACACATACAATGAAAACTTTAGAATGTTCAAAAAGAAAATCAAAGAAGATGCCAGAAGAGAGAAAGACCTCCCATGCCCATGGATTAATACTGTGAAAATGGCTGCTCTGACGAAGGCACTCTGTGAATTCAACACAGTCTCAGTCATGATTCTACCGCAATTCTTCAGACATTGAAGAAAACCTTATATAGAAATACGAAAGTTCAGGGACACCCCAAACAAGCTGCCTCCATCCATCCCTGCACCACAGACAGCTCCCCACCCTGAGTTGAGCGATGGTCTTCACAGCCAGGTCCACTCAGCGTGATTCTGGTGCACGCGTCCAGCCCTCTGATACTTCTGTCTGTGTGGCACACTTCTCTTTATGATTTTACAGTCAGCTGCCTTGAACACTTGAAGAAAGTACATCTTTCAGAAGCAGCATGAACTCAGGCCTTGCTGCCCATTCACTAGGACTGTTTTTAGAACAGAGCATTCATTGGATTCACACAAGATGGCTGTTCTTGCTGATTGGACAGGGACCTGGCAATTCTCCGTTTGGTTGCTTCTCCTTCTTTTCTTTTTTGCCCTGTTCCTTTTATTTTTAAACCACTTTCTCTAGTATTAAGTTTCCTTATCCACACTTAATTTTTCCAGCTGCCATCTTAGTTTTACTTCTTTGCCTTCTTCTCCCCTTCCTTTGATTAAAATGTACATTTTTAACAAGGGTTTCTTCATGTGACATGGAAGTCACTGGCACACATTACATGCTCATGTGTGTCATGGTACTAACATCGCATCACAGTTATAACACTTACAAGCTAATCACAGAGACAAAATGAGCAAAAACGCAGGTGCAGCCCGGTCCTGGGCCCTGCTGTAGACCCGAGTCACTGGAGTTAGCCGGAGCATTTCCGTTAGCCGTACAGCACAGGTGTGCTGCAGTGATTTATCCCAACATTCTTTAGCTGGAAATGGGCTCGTCTTGCCTTAGTTTATTTTAAGCCGCTCTTCCTAAGGTATGATTCACACAGATTAGAAATTACCCTTTTTGTTGTGCAGCCCTGAATGTGAAGGATGAAAACAGAATTGCATCTGCTGCCAAAACCAATCCGCAGAGCACTCCTGCCCAGAGCCAGTTCTCCAGGGTTCCCTTGCCGGAAATCTCTGACCTCGTCCTGGGCTCACACCTGGGAGGCCATCACAAGTGTGCCAGCACGTGCGGCCATTTGTGGCTTGATCATCTCACTGTGCTGGACTGTCTGAGGCTTGATCTTGTCCACATATTGTAGAGCTCTGTGTTAGTGTCATGTTTTGATGATGATTATTCTATGATGTAAGTTAAAGATTCTGTGTATGTGTGTCCGTGTGTGTGTGTGTGTGTGTGTGTGTGTGTGTGTGTGTCTCGTGTGTTATGTGCATAAATGGAAGTCAGGGGACAACTTGCAGCTGGTGGGGCTACAGTGGTGCTAGATGCAGGTTCAGGAACACCTGCTTCTGCCTTTTGTATTACCTGTTTGGCAGATCTTCACCCATACACATACATTTCTCTGAAGTAAATATTAATTCTCAAGGATCGCACCCAAATTACACAGTGAGGAGGAGACAAACAGTTGTAAACAGTCATTCTGCCATGTCCATGGCAGCTTTGTAGACTGAGACTGCCTTCACCCCACTGCGCATGAGACACCCTTCCTACATGCAATACATACACATCACTCTGCTTTGGCTCAGTTCCCATGCACGCTGTGAGAATCCTCTGTAGTCAGAATTCACGTTGAAAGTGTGGCACGACGGAATCTAAGTCCCACCTTCAGTCACTGCTTGGTAGAATGCATCCAAATCCATGGGGGACATGTGGAATTCCCTTCTATATTAGTGTGTGAGGGGTTTTTAAGCTTGTTTTTAAATCCCTAGAAAACAGAACTACTTAAAAACACAATCTCCTGGAATGTTTTCCCGCTAAAGCACTCAGAATATTTCAGCAGCTCTAATTAATAGCACTGAGTCTTTGACGTTCTCAGAACGTCTCACTGAAGGTAAAAGAGGGACGTGATTTGTTTCCAATGGAAGAAACAAGATCAAGTAGAATTCTCCAGCTCTGCAAATGCACCGATGTGCAGCAAATGTGCCTTCAAATCCAGTTACATGGCCCTGACCGTGAAGGCGGTGTCTGAAGGGAAAACACATCGGAAGAGAAATAAAAACACCAAATGATAATTTTATACTTTCTCTCAGAGATGGAGAGCTTGTGCCTGAGCACCAACCACAGGCTGCCCGGGGTCTGAGGGCTTCACTGGAGCCAACAGCCCCCGCCCCAACTGTGTCTGCCTCTGTCCTGGGTCCTGAACCATTGGGAACCAGCAATCCATAATCCCGTAATGATGTCAGCCAGAGGAAGCGCCCTCACCCCCAGCCATTTCTAGAACGCTTTCTCTGGCTTGTGCACTGAGGTCCAAAGACTGGAGCTGCTTTGCTTCTTGGATTTCTTCAAGTAAATATGCTCTAAAATCACATCAATTACTGAAATTTGCTTCCCTTATTGTATCATATAACGCCTATGGCTCAAATGCCCTTTAGTCTCTTAACTCTGGGTAAGAGTAATCACAGAAAGAGGCAAGGAGAGATGAAACACTTCTATTTGTTATCAAGCCAAGCATTACTCTAGACACTGCTGTAAAGGGATTTTTCAGGCATAATTTGGGTTTCAACGTCAGTTGACCATTAAATAAATAAAGGACCTGGGCAGACCTTACCTAATCACATAAGCCTGCCACAAGCAGGGAGTTCATGCTGGTCCAGGAGGAAGATCAAAGAAACAAAGCATGTGGAAGGTTTGGTGTGCCATCCAGTTCACGGGAATCTGTAGGATGATGGGTGTAAGTGAAGCTTCAAAAAACATCCTCCATTGTAGGACCAGAGGAACCTCAGTTATACAAGGGCAAGCAATCAAATTCTACCAACAATGAAAACAAACTTAGAGTAGCTTCTTCACCAGAACCACAGATAAGAACGCACTGTCTGGCACGGAGATATTAGCAGGATCTCCTGAGGAGAGAGCTCAGCTGTGAACTGCTGCAGTTCTGACCCTTCAACAGTGCACTGAACAAATGGGTGTTTCAAAAAAGCTGTTGTGTTTGTTGTAATTTTGTTATAAGTGTTAATACAAGATACTATGGAGAGTTTGACCCCAAACAGGACTTTTATTACTCCCTCCAAAGCTCAGAAAACATCACAAAATCAGTGCCCTTTGACCTGTGCATGCATCAGATCCCTTAGAGCCAGGGTTCCAGGTAGTTGTGAGCTACCTGTTGTGGGCACAGCATCCTTCTATTGTGGTATTTTATTTTAATGTCAAGCTTGCTAATCATTCAGAATTAGCAACAAGTTTCCTACAAGTTTACCTGGATTTGCAAGGGGGAAGGAGTGAGACTAGATGGAAAGCTCAGAGACTTGGAATTCATTCCAAGAATATCCTGGACTCCCTGGAACCTCACAGTTCTGGGTCATCCATGACCAGCAGGGATTGTTTTTAGTGACACTTGTTGGTACACCACTGACCATGACTACAGGACAACTTCCTGGGTAATCTGGCGTCATCCCAGATAACCTTCCACTCTCACCTGTAGTTCTCAAAATTCTAGAGCACACTAGAATATAGCACCCTGAAATGAGGGGGGAGCTAGCTGAAAGAGCCTACAAGCAGGACGCCACTCACGGCCTCAGCCTAGAATCTCTTTCTGGGGTCTCACATCTAGGACAAGGTGTTCAGTCTCTCAGATCCAGTGGAATAGGCCACACAGAAACGACATTACCTCTGCACTGGGCTGCTGTCCTTAGCCTCAGATGTCCAGCTCAGCCCAGCTCATGCACACCTGCTTTCCCGCACTGTCTAACAGCAAGGAACAGATCCATGTTGTATCACTGCTGTGTGGGCACCAGTCTAGTTTCCTGTATGCAGGTATGTAGAAATGGATAGTACACACAACGGTCACAGTGACACTAGGAGTCACACACACACACACACACACACGACAGGACACGGCATGCCTGAACTTCCTCCAAAGCAGGACTCCAAACCTAGATACTAGCAGGTCACTCCAGTCAGTATTCTGTGACACAGAAGGGCCACATGGACTGATACCCCATCTTTGCCTGACTCACCCACATATCGTAACCCACCTGGTGGAGACCGTTTTGGTCCAAGGCAGGGCAACTCAGAAGGCCATTTTAGCTTCAGAGTTCTATATGTTGTCAGCCAAGGTAAAGGCCCGGTCCTCCTTCATTTGCCCTCCCCTCCATAATTCTCTCTGTGTGTGTGTGTGTGTGTGTGTGTGTTCCCTTAGGAATACCTTTAATAAAGGTTCAGTGTGCTAAGTTCATGCCTGAGTGTATCCTCTGAAAAGCCTCATGTGCAATGCAGGAAACTCCTTCCCGGGACCATGGCTTGACTTATGGGGGGGGGGGCAGCATCTGCATCTTGCTGATTCAGGACTTAGAAATTGACTTTACGGCAGGAGTCAGAGCAGGCAGGAGAGCACACACCAGAGGAAGTGGAAGCTTTGAGATCCCAAGCCAAATACCTCTGCTAAGCATGAACAAGGCCCTCTGTGGCTGGGTAACGTGTGGAGAAGACTCACATCGAGTCGTGACAGTGCAGAGAGGAGGCTGTGATGCCATCCTCTCCAACTCAGCCTTGTTGTTAGGAAAAAATACACAAAGAGCTGGGGCATCTTATCAATGATTAACCAAGGGAAGAGCATCTCACAAATTCAATTTGCTTAATTTGTCCTTGAATCCTTATTCCCTGAAAATGTCATGTTAATTGGAATGGGTTCTCCTAAGAGGTGTGTGAAGACTAACCGGCTTCCCCCCTGTCACCCCTCATCTACCTCTCATCTGCTGGTGGTCTTTTGAAATGTATTTGAAGCTATTATAATTTTTTAAATTATACTTTAATGAATTCTTGGGGGAAGAATGTGATTAAAAAGGATCTATACCTGCTGAAGAGTGAGCTAATAACACATCATCAGAAGAAAGAAGTGATCAAAGGAGTCTCTGGATTATACTCATTTATCAAGTCATGAAATTAAACTTAAAAAAAAACCCGCATGTCAAAATACTTACAAATGATTTTAATTTAACATTAGCTAAGACCATGAGTACTGTTCCAAAGCAAGGAAGCTGTGTAGGGAATGAAAACATGCCGAAGGAAATGAGAAGTTATAACTGGGTAATTGGGGATGGAAGTGCTAGAGGTGAGCGCTAAAATACCTAGAGGGTAGGCAGCCGACCTACATCATTTAGCCAACGGCCTTCCTTATTTACACCTGGAAATGCAGACAGCACTGGAAAAACAAGCCCAACTAACTATTTCCTAACAAACACGATAGGATCATCCAGTTCTGTGGAAGAACTGTAGACAAGGATAACTTCTACGTTTTTATTTGACGTGTTTGATGCTTTGCCTGTGCATCTGTCTGTGCACCGCTTGTATGCCTGGAGTATGAGAAAGCCAAAAGAGGGGTCCCCTGGAGCTAGAGGCAGAGATGGTAGTCATGTTCTGCTGTGTGGGGGCGAGGACTCAAACCCGGGTCCTCTGGAAGAGCACTCAGCGCCCCTGGGACACAGTTAAAACTCCTTAATGGCTGAAAATCAAACTTTAAAGCTCCTGTGTCACCTCTCACTATTAGGATTTCAGTTTGGGAGCTGATTTTTCTTGTAGGGGAGTTGGTTGGAAACAGAAGAGCTGGGTTTCCATGGGAACCCAAGGTTTTAAATCAATAAGGAGCCTTGACCAAGCAGCCAGAAAACCCATGTGCATTGGTTTTGAGCAAGGCTGGTCTACATAGGCACCAGGAAGATGGACTGAGCTGTAAATTGGCACAGTCAATGGTGAAGAAAAGGATAGCCCCAAACAAATGACGCCCCGTGGAGGGCATTCGTTCTGTCAATTTGACTGGCTAATGGGCCTCCATTAAGGTTTGATGTATGGAGGAATCTGTATACTTAATCAATCTGTGTACTTAATCAGTCCCAAAGCCATGGCCAATGTTGGCTGCAGAGCCCAGACCTACAAGGGAGCTCCTCCTAGCCCCTTTCCCGCAGCTGACACAGGGAATAGCCGTGTGATACTGTGGACATGTCAGATGTGCTTCTGGAGTGTTAGGGCTGGGTCTGAGGGCCGCCTGTGAGCACAGCTGGCCTGTGTCCTCGCCGTTGGTGGTGATTCCTCATTGCACAAAGGCAGACCATGGAGCTGCAGAGAATGCATGAATTCACAAGTCTTCACACCAAGCAAAAGGGATCTGTCTCTTTCCAAACACGATTCTACACTATTGGTGAAGCTCAGCAGCCCACACTGCCCTAGCCACTATTTCCTGCTGGGGGGAGGGGGGATAGCCCAGTTGCTGCCATCTCTTCACTTTCTAAATTCATGTATTGTCCTGTGAGAAAGCCTTTGAAATCCTCCTGACAGAAATCTGTGTTAGCAGCCGCACCCAGAGAAGAGTCATGCTTTGTGGATTAAATAAAATGTTCTTTTAGTGCCAAGTGCGGATCTAATGTCCCTGGGCTATTTGCATCAAAACCACATGTTGTGTCCTGACCCCTAAGCCCCTTGGGCTTTGCTCTGCCAGGTTCTTGATTTGTCTCCATTCCTGACACAATTGCCCAGCCCAGCAGATCTTCCGTAGCACAAGCACCACAGGTTGTGCATAGCAACACCCCTGAATGCCACACAAAACCAAACCTGAGCAATGGAGATTACAAGCCCTCAGGGAAATCACTGATGAATGCAAACTCCCAGCACGTGTGTAAGACGGGCAGGCTGTTGATACAGAGAGGTAAATGCCTTTCCCCTTTTCCATAGCAAAGTCTTCTCAAAAAGCACCAGCGTCCTTGGGTGCTGGGCTTCTCTGTCACTGAAAAGCATGAGTTGGGGATTAAGAAATGACTTGGTTCTTAAGGGTGTGCACTGTCTTTCAGAGGACCCGGGTTCTAGTCCCAACACCCACATTAGGCGCCTCACAACCCTCTGTAACTCAGTCTCCTGGTGATCTGATGCCTTCTTCTCTCCTCTGTGTGGAAACACACACACACATACACACACTTTTAAAATATATTTTAAAGGTAGGAACTTAGAATAAAATGTCATCCCTTGTTAAGAGCAAGTCAGATGAGTCCCATCATCAGAAAGGGTCCCCTTCTTGAACTGTGTGCTTTGTGAAATGGAAAGCTTCTTTTCTTAGGACACTAAACAGAATGCCCTGTTGTTATTAAACAGCCCATTGCAGGATTATCGCTTTCAGTGTCCTTGTGAAACTCTTTTCTCCTTAAGGGTGCATGAGCAGAGGGATGAGCACACAAGGCAAGTGAGTATCGGAAGCAATCGGGATCCGGCTGGGGAAACTCTCATCCTCTCTCTGGGACATCTCAGAAAAAGATGGCCAAAGCAGGGTGGAGGCAGCTGGGTCCCGGGAGCTGTGGAGAGGGAACAGAGCTTCGGACCTGGTCTCAGGTCAGTGTAAGCAGAACCCCCTCCGCGCTGTGCTGACCGCGCTGTGCTGACCACGTGTGCTCTCCGGGAGGGTTACAGCCCAGTGGGAGGCAAGGAAGAACACACACACTCACTCTCTCTGTCTCTGTCTCTCTCCATATCTCCTGGAAGCCTCCAGAGAAGCTGCATCAAGCAGTCATACTGATGGCCGAGTTGAGGACTTATTGGTGACGTGGACGGATGGGGTTCCCGGGGATCTAAGCCCCAGAAGCTCCCCAAGTACGGGGCACCCCGTTTGCCGGCCAAACAGAGCTCGAGGCCGGGCTCAGGTGGGTGGCCTGGTGGGACCCCAGCTCTGCGCCCCCGCCGGTGGCCCCTGGCTGGCCCCGCTGCGCCGCCTCGGCTCTCCAGCGCGCGGCGCTGCTGTTCTCCGGTGCCGCGTCGCTTGTGCGCGGAGAGCGCGGCTCGGCCGCCGGGCCGGAGCCCAGAACATCCACTGAATCCGCGGCTCTCGTGACGTCTCCCGCTGGGTCCTCAAGAAGGATTTGACCCCACCACTCCAGGCTGCCCCCGGTCTCCTCGCAGCCGGCTCCGCTCCGCCCCTGCCCACGCGCTTCTCTGCCCCTGCGAGGCCCCAGCGCCCAGCCCTCCAGCCAGAGGGAGCCAGTCGCTAGACGGCAGCTCCCGGCTGGAGAGGTTGGGCGGGCGGAGGGTGGGGACCCGCGGGACGGCGAGCCGGGCCGGATCGAGCGCCAGCAGCAGAATGGAGTCTCCCGACAGCCTGCCGAGGCTGCTGTGGAATTAGACCCTCTGCTTCCAGCTGCTCTCTCTCCTCTCCTTTCTGCGGTTTCTTCTCTGGCCATCCGCCGTGGAGTGAACGGCTAGAGCTCGCTCCGCACCCCGAGAGGCGATCGCGATGGAGTGAGCCCACCCTGTCCGCCACAAGGTAAGCGCGCTGAGTCTCTGGAAGGCGAGGCGCTGGCGCGGTTCCCGGCCAGATGTTCCGCACCCTGGCCTCCCCGAGCCTCCGCTCCCCGCTCGAGAGTCCCCAGCCCCACTGTGGCCGCATGCTCTCCCCGCTCTGCCGAGGCATGATGCCGGAGTCCACCGGAGGCAGGAGAAGCTAGTTACATAACCCAAAGAAAATGTGGCTCGTGGGGTTTTCATTACAGCTTAAAAACTCGCCTGGGGGTGGCGGGAGGAGGGGTCTGCCGCCCTGGGCGCTGGAGAGCGGGCAGGTCCCGTGGACCTCATTTCGGCACCTCCGCTGAGGAGCAAACGCACCGGTGAGGTGGCAGGCAGGAGCCGCGGGTGCAGGCGGCGGAGTTAGGAAAGCCCATTGTCTCGGTGGAGGCTGTAGCCTGGTTCTGTTTGGGCATAAAGAGAAGAGGATGCGAAGGCGGAAAAGTGAGCGGAAGGAAGGAATAAGCCAGGGAGGACTCCACGTCTTCATCAGCAACCTCGAGACGTGGGGTGCTGGCTGAAGACACGGACCGAGATGTCCCCACAAGTAAACTAAGCGGAAGCACGGGTGCCTCGGGTCAAACGAAGTTTCTGTGCGTTTAGGGACTGGGTGAACCCGACTTAGCTTCCTTCCTGGGGATGTGCTCCTCAGGACTTTGCACTTAGGTTAGACTTTAACCGAAGTGACATTCACATTCCCCAAGCCTAACGAAGCCCTGGCAGATCCACAGGTACAGAAAGGGCTCGATGAGGAGAGTCTCAGGGGGCTGACCACAGAATAACAGAAATTTCCAAAGAACCCCTTCTCCACCTCCCCTCCCGAGAGAGAGAGAGAGAGAGAGACAGAGACAGAGACAGAGACAGAGACAGAGAGAGAGAAGCCCCTGTGCCTGGGAGCTGGCAATTTATTGCATTTTTATTGAGCCCCCAGCTGCTTTACCCAAAGTCTCCGGGTCCTGGGGGGCTCACAGGCACCCCACGTTAGCCGCTTCCCTGCAAGCACCATGCCCCGGCCACCTTTCCCTTTTGCTGAAAGATGGAGAAGGGCAGTGTCCGAGAAAGTGGGCTTGCTACAGTCAGGGCTCAGCTAACTAAGCTTCCAGGCCCATTTTGCCTGGAGAAGGAAGGAGCTGAGTCTCCATGGCGACCCAGGTGGGAGGGGACATAGCAGCTCCAGTGACAGGGAGAAAAAACGGTGGACAAAACTTTCTTGGCTCCAAGCAAAGATATACCCACCGTGTGCCCCAAGGGGGTCCCAGGGCATCAGCTGGGTCAAGCTCCTAACGGTGACCCCCCAGAGGGCACTTAGACGCAGGGAAGCTTTTCTGTGAGCCGTCTCCGGGTTCAGCACCAAGGCCAGGGCAGTACGGAGGGTTCATCTCCCCAAAGCATGACTGTCCCAGCCAGCAACCTCAAGAGCTTCTGGTTTTGGGAAGACCATAGCGTTCTGTAAAATCTCCGTTCGTAGGATTATCCACGGGATGATGCAGAGTTAGCAAACCAGCCGTTCCCTGCATGATGGTGCCTCAGAGTGACTGTTCAAAACAAACACTGAAACTGCAAGAGAATAGAGCTGACCATGAACCAAGAAAAATCCCTCCTCAGTGGAGGGAAACGCGCACGCGCGCGCACACAGGGAGAAAGGGAGAGAGAGAGACCCTGACCAAAAACAAAAACAAAAACCATTGGATTTGAACCAAGAGTCTGACTCAGAAAAGACCAGTGGTTCAGGTCCCTCTCACATTCTCACACTCTTCTTTTGGACATAGATGTAGAGGTGCCGTGATGGCATCCTGACCCGTAAGAGACCAGCCGACCTAGGGTCCTGGGAGGGTGGAGAGGCACCTTCCCCTCCAGCCAGCCATGAGGAGCTCCTGGGTTAGCAAGGTGGGAGCTGACAGTGAGCTCTGATGCGCAGTGCACGAGTGAGGCGCCGGGCTTCCACAGACCAGCACAGTGAAGGAGCCTATCCTAGTGATATAAACAGGGAGGGCCTGGGTGGGAGCATCTTGTTACTTGGTTCATTTGGACCATGGCTCAGGTGAGTACTCAGCCCTGCCTTCCTGGAAGATGGGCTCTGCTTTGCCTTTTCCTTCAGCAGCCATAGCCTCACTGATTATGACTGGTGAAAAGAATAGTGCAGGCCACTGCAGGCCAAGTCAAGGTGGGGACTGTTTTAGCTGTGGCACTTTGCTGAGGTTTGGAGAGTAGAAGAAATGGCAGCAGCACTTGGAAGGGAACCCTTCTCTTGAGGAGTGGGAGACCCTGGGTTGGTGCTGACTTGTGGTTCTCAGAGGTAAATGTGGTACACCTGGGCATGCAGCTGAGCTTTCCAAGGCCAAGGGCATGTTGATGTTCCCTAAGTGTGTGCAGAGCACTCCGGTGTGGTTAGCGGTGTGAGCATAGCTGTCAGGCCCTTTAACTTACCTGTAGGCGCATGGGAAGGTGGAGCCGTGTGTTTTGGACATGGGCAAAAGGCTGAGAGATTACACTGTTGTTGTTGTTTTTTTCTTTGAATTTCAGATCCTGATGGATATTGACAAGTTTATCCATGTTTGAATTTATCCAGCTTGTTATCTGAACTAGAAGTGATGTGCAGAGTATTTTGGGACTTAAACAGGCTGTGCTCTGGCTTTGATCCATCTGCTGTTCCCAACAGAAGGGAAGCGGAGATTAGAGTCGAGCAGTAACGGAGGGTGTTAGATAAGGAGAGTGGCCTGAATGCGGTTTTAAGGTTCTGCCACAGACCTGAAAAGAAAAGGCTGTGTATAAACCAAGAACGGGAAAGGGCTCCGTCTTTAGTTGCAATGACTCCTGTGTAACACTCGATGGGTTTCTCAGCCAGCAGCCTGTAGTCGTGGTAGATTCCATGCTCAGGTTCGGTACTCATTTCCCAAACCATGACTTGCTTACTTCCTGGAGGCTAATGACTGAGCCCGATGCCATTCTGTCCTTACAGAGTCCACAGCACACTCCAGACTAACCACAAGATCAGCTAAGGAGACCCACCCCGCTAGCCAGTTCTCTTTTGCATTTTTCAAAGATTACACTGATGCCTCTTTCCTGTTCCCGATACTTGAGCAAACAGTGTGTGTGTGTGTGTGTGTGTGTGTGTGTGTGTGTGTGTGTGTGTGTGTGTGTCCGGCCTTCGCTGCATCTGTAGGACTCGAATTGATGGTTTCCTCTGAGCTGTGCAAATGCTTTTGTTCTCTCCCATCTTCCCCTGGTCCTCTTGCAAACCTTCACTACTTTACACAGTTGTTTCAAATAGAAAAATGCTCCAGATGAGACTGCAAGGAAGGCTCGCTAGCAACTAAAATGGGTGAATAAACCCTTGTCAAACCTAACACCATCTCCTGATGTTTACAAACAGAAAATGAGTCTGCCTTCCAGGGCTCGATGCTGACGAGAATCTGCACGAAGCGAAGCTCTGTCTAAAAGAGAACAAAACAGAAACTCACCCTTGCTGGAATAAGACAGAAGTGACACATGGGTTTGGGAGGAGAGCAGCCCAGGAAGAAGCACAGAGGAAGGCTGTTTTTGCTTTCCTCCAAAGTGAGCCTTCTTTCCAAATCACATTTTTTATGTTTTTTTTATCAGAACTCATGATGAAATTAGTGTTTAAATGTAGTTAATTCAGATTTATAACTTAATGAGATGATACCTATTATTTCCTTACTTTGTAATAATTATCATGTAAGTGCTGAAAGAGAGCTAACTCATCCTAGAATTTTACTCAATTATAAAAATTGTTCATATCAGGAAAGTAAAAATTGGTTATTAAGCTTAAAAAGTTTCAAAATGCTTCCAACCCATTAGAAGCTTCATTTTACTCGTAGTCCCCATTCACGGTGTTTGGAGTATTTGGGAATCTTGCAAAATAGCATGCAGTCATTTAGGATAAAATGTATTTTAAAATGTGTTTTGAATAATGGCAAATAGATAGTTGTAGAAATAGCTGGGATCCTTTTACATAAGGGGTCCTTGTGAGCACAGTTAACACACTTATGGAATTCAAGGTTCATCCTGGCCCTAAAATATGCACCTACTTGATGTCATTCAACAGCATTAACTAACGACAATATTAGCTGTCTTTGATAGAGAAGATGACACCTATCTTTAAATGCATCCTAATCTATAGCCTTCATCCAGCCACACTCCAATTATATTCATTTTCTTATTAGGTAACAGTTACTTAAACAACCCTTAGAGAAGTAGTTCACCTGGTGATCAATGCTCGGAGAGCCATTTGAACGCTACACAATTCAGAATTTACTAAGGCCATCTATCAACCTTCCTAATTACGATACAGAAAGCTGAGGCTGCATTTTAACTGGATGGTGATTTGATCACACTTGTGCATGCCCATCCTGGCTGAGCTGAGAGCCTTCAACCCCACCCCTCATGCTTGTGTTCACCACTCAGCTTTGATCTGGGACCACGAACTCATGGTGTCTTAGTGAGAATATTTTAGCTAACTCTTCTCCACCCCGGGGTCCAGCCCTCAGCTATGGAGATGTCACTTCTGGTGTCAAATCTTAACAAAACAACTGGCACATATTGTGTGAGTGATAGACCTACACCCAGAAGCTGTGCGTGAGACAGCCTGAGAGCAGTGAGGCGCTGTGTGGGAAACACCTGCAGGCCTACGTTAAGTCTTGGTCCTGGGTAAATTCTCCTTTAACTTAGAGGCACCTCCCTACTCCCTGCACAATGTGAGGATTGGGTGGCCTGCTTGTTTGTTTGCTTGCTTGCTTTTATCTCCTTCTTGTTATCCAGCAGGAATCCCTGTATGTGTGGCATCATGCTTGACAGGCAGTTTGTTCCTTGGTTAAGAGCCCTGGCTCTGGAGTACCATAAATGTATTTAGATGGAGGTGTAAGTGTATTAGTCCCTTCTCTCTGGATTCGGTGGAGTCATAGCAGCCGCACTGGCTGTAAAACAAAGGCTCATTAGTCCCTTGAGCCTCCCTGGCTAGCAAATAGGGCCTCTGCCCCTGTGTCTTCTTCATTCAGAGATCCAAGCTGAAGGATCAGCCAGGTCTGGAACACTCTGTTCCTAGATAAGGGAAAAAAGAATGTCAGCTAAGCCACACAATTGCCAGTGGCTGATGGGATGGAAACACAGCTTTCTCCACTGTGAAGTAACACAAGCCATTCAGCAAAGACAGATTTCTTCTTCTTCCAGGGCAGAAAGTCCGAGGTGGCACACACCGTTAATCCCAACACTCGGGAAGCAGAGGCGGGTAGATCTCTATGAGTTCAAGACCAGGTTGGCCCATATAAAGAGCTTCAGGCCAGGTAGGGCTGCATGTTGAGACCTAGTCTAAAACAAGATTTACAAAGAAAGGCAGCACAGCAGGTGGATAACTAGGGACAGTTCAGGAACCTGTGATACCAGTCACACCAACTGTGCTTTCGCTTCTATTCAGTGAAAATAATGGCACAAGTGTGCCCATAGGAATGTCAGGAAGACCATCCTGCCACGGACAGCTCTGCGCAACACCCAGCATGAAGGAGGCATTTTATAAGGACCGAAAACTGCCATGTCCTTGTCCTAGAGAGGCTGTGAGTGCTGTTCTGCTATCACTGTCCTTATCCAAAAGCTGTCCCAGCTCTCAGCTTTCCCAGTCCGAATACAAACATTTGTGTCAAGCCTTTTGGGACAGCATGCATTTGCACAAGTTCTTCTGCAGTGTGTTCTTCTATTTTACTCTTCGTAGTCCTAATGTTTTTTTCTAACTCTGCCTAATTTATAAAGCAGATGTTGTTCTTGGTTCACATTTAACAGCAATGAGGTATTCCCTGGGTGATTGGATTCAACCTCCTGGGAGAAAGGGGACCACCAATGGATAACCACCACCACAGACCATCCCCTATGCAGAAATTTAACAAGACAGAAGGTTTTTCTCACTCCTATAAACGGGCTCTGCTGAGGCTGCCTAGGACCTAGATGGATGAGCACTGTTACTTTCAACATGAATTCCGTGTTCTTCTTTGTGTTAACACCTGCCTGCAAAGAAAGAGTGAGACACGGCCACCGTCTCTGAATGTCTTTTTAAGGCCATACCTAACTGTAAAAGACCTAAAAATCAGAGCTTAACTCTGCCCAGGACAAAAAAAAAATTTCCAGAGGCCATGCACTGGAGAGCTCAGCGTATATGTTCGTTATATGTGTGGTACCAAAGACATACCCCTGACTCGGGTCAGGAATAAGAAAGGGAAGCCAAGCAGATGAGCTACCTCAACTGCACGAAGGTTCTCGGAGGATAGAACATGGTGGTGCCCTTGTGCCATTCTTGGGGGATGCATCATTTAAAATAAATCAGTTGGGATCTTTTGGCTTTTGGAGTGGGTGTTGATGGTACTTAACAAAAGAGATGCAAATTCGTACTCTTTGACTTGTGCTTGTTGAGCTGTTTGAGTGCATACAATGAGAGCCCACTTCACAGCCCTTGCTCAGGAGCAGCTTTCTGATCCTGACAATTACACCCACACCTCGTCTAAGCACGCTGGAAAATTACACACCATCTTTCAACACTGGATGCTCACTGTTGGCTAGCACTTTGCATTTTGTTTGGTATCACGTAACTGTCTGTAGGTTAGACCCTTGCTGTGAGCTTGGGTCCAGCCTCCGACAGCAGCCTGTGCTTTCCTGAAAACAAGCCACTCACTTCATAAGTGGCATCTCAGAGCCTCTGTCTGCCTCTTGGGGAGTGGGTTGCCCTTGGGAAATGAGATTTCTACCTTCCCATCAGAGGCGAGGGGCGGGGCTAGCGCTAAGTGATGTCTCAGAAGGGAGAAGATGGACAGGAGGAGCTGAAAGAGCCAAGGGCGACTGCACCATTCCGAGCTCTCTCACCTCCCCTCTGCTGCCCAAACTCAGGTGTCAGAGCCCCAGCCGAGGGATGGGGCTGGTTCAGGAGTGAGGATGGGTGTGTATGGCAGCCTACCTGTACTTACAGCTCTCCAAAGGCAGAGGCAGAAGATCCTGAGCAAACTGGCTAACTAGACCAGCCATGCTACTGAACTCAGGGTTCAGTTGAGAGACCCTAATACACCAAGTAAGATAAAGCACAATCTAGAAAGAGTCAAGATGTCAACCTCAGGCTCACAGTGCCCCCACACACAAACACTTGAACAAACATGCAAACACATGTACCCACATATATACACATATTACACATGAGGGGTAAAAAACCACAGTATACAGAACCCAGCCTGACACAGTAAATACCACTGCTACATACCTTCCGTGGAGGACTTAACTGAGCTAAAGAACTCTTGACCATTCTAAATACCATACCATTCCAAATAAATAACACCTCATAGTCAACTTATGCTCTATTACTTGTGTGTGTGTGTGAATGGGGTGGCAATGGAAGCGTGTATGAGGGTGTGACTGCATCCCGATGTGTTCTGTGATAAGACACCAACTGAAGCAGAGCAGAGCACCCAAGTGGGCTTTCATCTGGCCTCACCCCACGATGGAGGGCAGCAGAGCGAGCATGAGAACAGGATCAGGGGGGACCACCCACTGGGAACAGCTCACAGTTCTTATCACAGCCTCAGATACCAAGACTGAGGACAAACGCTTCCTCAGCCATCCCTCCCGGGAGGCCCTAACCCTGCACTGAAGACACACTCTGGAGGACATGCTCCAGCACAGCATGACACGTGAAAGACGCCATCCCTCCTCTCGAAGATTCCCTGCAGCCTGAGATACAGGCTGCTGTGGGCTCTGGGAACTGAGCTCAGGATGTCTGGGCAGGCGATGCGTGCTCTAAGCCTCTGAGCTGTTGCTCTAGCAGCCTGCAGCTCCTCCTTGTTCTCACAAGTGAGTGAGAATCACTGAAGAGTCGAGAAAAGTCAATATACTTAGTGTCTTAAAACTCTTGTCACCTGTCCAGGAGCAGCCAGGTCCAGAGCAGGGAGATATCTGGAGAGAGAAAACAATGTTAAACTCACACACCAGGACTAGGGTTCCTTGATTGTAAAGTCTCCCTCTTGGGAGGTCCTTGTGCTTGTGAGAACTTATGGGGGTTTGACCAGTGCTCCTCATGCTCCACAAATCACCACAGATGTGTTTCTGCCGACAGACAGGAGCACCCGCAAGGGAGAGGTCAGTAAGTGTGCCCCAGAGAATCCCTAGAGAGCTGGCTTCCAGTGCTAAGTCCCCAGCTAATGCTGACACCATGGTCTGGTGCTTTGACCCCGGGCTGACCATCCACACACCCCTCTGAGGATCCTAGTGCATGCTCAAGTTTGAGCTACTCACTAGGCCTCTCCTATGGATCTTCCAGACTGAGGAAGTCTGAGGCAGGCTTCCCCGAGTAGCACAGAGAAGGCTCCAAGCATGGCTCACTGAAGAGTCAGCAGAGTCATGGGACGTGGGCCTGCCTTCCACTGTGAGCGAGTCTCAGGGCCCTAGGAGGGTGGTGGAGGTGTTGGTCCAGCAAATCCAACCAGCCTGATTCCTCCAAGCTACACAGATCATAGTGAGGCAAGATTACACTGTGTTAATAACGAATCTCTGGGAATTGTAGCTAATCCACCCAGAAGGATTTCTTTTCTTTTGGAAAAATATTCTTTAGATGAAAGACAATATCAGCAAGTGAGAACAGTGAACCCCAGTGAGGAAAATGAATGGGGACCTTATCAGGGCAGACACTCCTCCAGGGAGGCAAGGGGGAATTACAATCACATATCGTACATTTAACTTAAAGCATCTCCTATCTTTATATTTCTAGAATTCATCCTTCAGTAGCAGCATCCTAGATCATCCCCGCTCCAGGGATTAGTGAATCAAATCGCTATGAATAAGTCAAAGTAGGGCCACTTGCCCAGCTTACACAGAAGCCTGGGTTCATCCCAGCATGTGTGTGTGTGTCAGAGAGAGAGGATTGTGAGATCCTCTATATCTATAGAAAGATAGAAAGATAGATAGATAGATAGATAGATAGATAGATAGATAGATAGATAGATAGATAGATAGATAGACAGACAGAAAGACAGATGAGCATGACTATTGCCTACCAGTCATGGAGAAGCAGGGCCACATTTTCCTCTGGTATGTGAAGGTACAGACATTTGAGAAATGCCTGATTTAATTGGGAGCAACCTGAACAACACAGAAAGGAATTTTATCTGGCAGCCATGAGTGAGCAGGCCTGAGAAGAGGTATTGGGTTTAGGAGACAGCTCAGAGATAGATGGGAAAGGAAAGATACCCCATCATGCTCAGAGCAGTAAACCAGCAACAAAAAATGTTCCAGGTTCCCTGCCATCAGCAGTGCTGAAAGCAGGCTATCACTAAGGAGCTCCAGGAGCCAGATGCGGATGGACCCTGTCCAAGGAAAGTTCCCACACTGCGCCCCATGAGCAAGAGGAACCACACGTGGCCAGGGGCCAGGTGCAGAGTGCTGGTTCCAGGGAGAAGCAGCCTTGCTGGAAAGGAGGCTCCAGAGCTGCTGCGTCATGGACTCAGAACCACAGTCCATGGCTGTCAGCACCAATGGCCATGGCTTAGGGACACGTCCCTCCCTAGGTACGCTCAGGAGCAGACACAGCTGGCTGCATCGGGAAGTCAATTAATCCTGGGTGGCAATGGGCTGGATAGGCAGGAGGATGGATTTGTTATTCTTTGTTGCTGGAATAAAACAACTTAAGTTGATGTAAGTTAACCAGAAGTGACTTCTAAGAGGAAGAGCTGGTTTGATTTCACGTCCCAGGGGAAGCGTCCGCCGAGGTGGGAGAGGTATGGTGGCAGGAAGCCAGAGAGGAGGCTGAGATACACGTCTTCCACAAACTGGAAGTGACTAGACATTAGGCACTATCAAAGTCCCAGTGAATCCCATCCAGCCCAAGGCTCTACCCCCAAAAGTCCTAAGCCCACCCAGACAGCCCCGCCCTGGGAGCCACGTGGCCAAACACCCAAGATTGGTGAAGGGGGACGCTTCTCATCCAAACTACCATGGTGGCTGGGGTCAGAGGTTGCAACATCTTGCAAGGGCTGAAAAGCAAGGGAAGGTAACCCACCCACTGTCATCTCAGAGAAGTCCACGGGGAAAATTGGGTGTTCAAATCAGGGAATCTGAGACTGGGCATAGACAGAGATGGAGCTGTATCTCGAAGTCTCTCTTACCTGAGATCTTAGGACTTTGACAGAACTGCTGGAGAAGAGTCAAAATTACTTTCCTTGGAAGACAAAGGCAGACTGCATTTTCCACATAGGCAAGTTACTTGTATAAGGTCAGCAAAGACTTTTGAGAAGTCCACATGCTCGGGTCCTGTAAATGGAAGTCTTGGGGGGGAAATGTGCACATCTTCTCTGGATGGCTTACACCTGTGTAAACACTAGTTCCACATGTTGCTCGGGAGCAGGTATGGATAACAGGCCCGGGAGTGACCGGCATCAGTGGGACAACGTGGGTGCTGTTCTTCTCTTCTGCACGTGGGAGCTGAAGAAGGCTGACATGTTGTCACTGTGGTGGTGTCTTCCTTTAAGTTTGCTGAAGATGGCTTAGTTGGCAAAATGCTTGCCTCACGAACCCTGAGGACCGAGTGATCCCAGTTTGTGCATGGAAGCCAAGTGTGGAGATGAATGCTTGCAATGCCAGCACCGCGTAGATAGGCATGAGTGGATCTCAGGGGCTCACTCGCCAGCTAGTCTAATCGATAAATCTCAGGTCCCAGGGAGAGATACCTGAGGTTGACCTTTGACCTCTATGCCTACATGTCTGTCTGCGCCCAGGCGTACACACACAGACAGCTGGAGACATGCATTTTTAAAATCTGGGACTTTGTGCTGTTGGCCTGAGAAAGCGGGGGTCGCAGTGCTGTGAAGCTCCACAGGGAGCTTTGACAGAGTCAGGGCTCTGCTGATTCCTTTGAGTATCACATTTTCAGCTACAGAATAGGGATGGAGGAGGAAAATACACGCTTGTGCTTCTTGTCGCTGTTGCTGAGAGGATACAAAATGTTACGGTAATTTCGTCAGCTTACAATACTTTTCTCAGGGCCAAGGCTATAGGTTACCAGGAAGTAATACATTCTAGACACACAGACAAGACTTTGGAGGGAGCCATGGGGCCTCAGGGTAGTTGTGTGGCCGAAACATACAGACGCTGCATCTGGCAGGACACACGCAGGATCTGAGATCCAGAGAACTTTTTTCCTAGGTGAACTTGTCATCCTGGGTCACTGCTCAGGTTAACCCAGGCTGGGGAGATGACCCCGGGAATGCACGTGAGAGAGGGAACTCGGCTCACCAGCTCACAGCAACACCAAGGTCAGCCTGGCGGTGATGATGAGAGAGACTCAGCCCGAGTGTGGGCATGTTTGTGATGTGGGAGGCACACCCCACGCTTGTGCCTGTATCCAAGGGCTCTTTTCAAATCCACCCTGGAAACATCTACCCATGAAAATGGAAATGGAGTGAATTTTTGTGTGGCCTCGCTTTTGGAAACTAATCCACTTTCTCTGAGCTTGCACTGATGGTAGCTTCCCAGTTTTCACCTTTCTGTGTGAGCAGCCCAGTAGAACAAGGCCTTTTCCCACAAGGGGTATGATGTCTGCATGGAAGCAGCTCCGCCCAGAAGAGGTGGAATCGTGTCCAGCGTACACACACTCTCGTGTGCAGTGGGCAGTGCTCTTTCCTTGTTGTGCTGCTATGACAAGCACCATGACCCAAAGCACACTTAGGGGAGGACTGGGTATTTGGGGCTAACCCTTCCGGGACACACCCCACCACTGAGGAAAGTCAAGAACTCCGGCAGGAACTGAGGGGCCAGCCTACATGTGTGCCACACCTGTTGTCTCTGACCCAGAAACTGACTCACAACTAAAGAAGTGCAGGAGCAACCTCAGGGTGGTGTTTGGGGGTTGCTGCTTGCTGGCGCACACTTAGGCACCTTTCTGATACAGTGCAGGCCACCTGAGTAGAAAATGGTGCTACCTGCTGTGGGCTGCGCCATTTTGCATCCATTTGTACCCGAAGGCCTATCTGGTCTAGGCAACACCTCAGCTGGGAATCTCTTCTCAGGTGACTCCAATCCGTGTGACAGTTGACGTTAGCTGGGACAAGGCAGCTATGTTCAATGTGGGAAAATTCGGAGGTTCAGAGGAACTAAATTTAAAAGGGAAACAGAAATAGAGGAATAAAGGGAGGAAGGAAATAAGGGAGGAAAGAGAATGAAAAGAAGGAAAGGAGGGGAGGGAGAATAGAGAAAGGAGGGAGGAAGAGATGCAGACTGAAGAGAGGAAAAAGAAGAGGGTCGAGGGAGGGAACGGCGTAAGTACTGAACATCAGGTGTTCAGCTGTTTCTGTAAATTTCATAGACTTCATTTCACTGGATCATTTTATAGACATTTCACTGGATCATTTTATAGACTGTTTATTTTACTAGATCATTTTGTAGACCATATCTCTGCATCATTTTATAGACTATATCTCTAGATCATTTATAGACTATTTCTCTGGATCATTTTATAGACTATTTATTCTGGAGAGGGCAAAGGCTCCCAGCTGACTGTTGGTCAGTCCGGGAAGTTCTTCAGCTTCCTTTCCACCTTCCCGGAGAGGGTCCTCTCCTCCGTTCCTCCAGCCAGCTCTCATGAATCATCCAGGCTGGGCCACGCCCTCATTGCTGCCTCCTACCGTGATTCACCTTCTCTCATGCCATGGAATGAGGTGCTGTTCCATGGCCGGTGAGGCCTTCTGGAGTAGTCAGTCTGAGCTCTTCACCGACATCCATCTGGCACTATAGCTGTGGCCTGGCACAGAACAGGTGGCTGGCACCGTTGCATGAATGTATGACAGCCTTGTGGACATACTGGGAAAATGTTTTCATTCAATACACATTTATTGATCACTTACATTGTCCAGTTGATGTACTAGATATTAGATACAGCAACTCTGAACAACAGAATATTTTTAATATATGGGTGCATGTGTGTGTGGGTGCGTGTGTGTGCAGGTACCTGGGGAGGGGGCGCACGCACAGGTACATGTATGTGAGGTGCGTGTGCATGAGGGTGAGGGTGTGTGTGTGTGTCACTGCGTAGGTACTGTCCTTGTTCTCAGGGACGGCCCCTCGCTGTGAGCACCATAAAGAACCACGTGTGATTAGAGCTCATGTGCCCCCAGTCCCTCTGGTGAGTAGATTCCCCCACAGAAAGCAATGTGGCGGTTAGCGCTCATGCCCGGTGTGACCTAGAACACCTGCAGCAAGAGCCTGTGAGTGTGCACCGGGGAACGGAGTAGGTAGCTGAGGCAGACAGCACTCTTCATGGGCTGGGGGCATGGACTGAAAGGAGGGGCAGACACGAGCACGGAAACCATCAAAGCCACCCGCATGCCTGTGATCCCAGTCCGTGGACAGTAGAGCAGGCGGACCTGTGAGGAGAGGACTAGCCTGGTCTACAGAGCGAACTGCAGGCCAGCTGGGGCTGCATAGTGAGACCCTGTCTCAAAAACCTGCTTCAGAGCTAGGACAACAGGAGGAGTCTGTTAATGAAGATAAACTCTCATTTATGTGTGTGTGTACATATATGTGCACATCTCACACACATGCAAGCACACGGAATCTAGATAGAGGTTACCAAGGAGAACCTTTGCAACTGGTGTAAGCTCTTCTGCCTCCAGCCCTTCCTGCCCACAACAAACCTCACACCACTCCAGGCACATCTCTGGGGTGAGCCTTCTACCCACCTGAACACCTGCCCACTCCCAGGAAGCAGGAGTGGAGGGGGTGTCTCTGAGAGATGGGCTTTCTGGGGCTACTGCTTCCAGGAGAGTGTCATTTCCCTAGTGTCACCATGAGAACAGAGGCATTAAAGAGCACACTAAGTGCCTCACTCCCTGCTACACACAGCTTCCCAGACACCACGTGTTTCTGGGCCATGTCTGTCATTGCCCCTGTGCACAGGGCTCAATCAGCGCAGCACTCACAGAGCAACCTGTGTTCCAGGCCATCCTGCATGTCCTGCCCTGGGAGGCTCCTGTGTCCTCTCAAGGCAGCACCCCCTGTCCTGCTACAACACTGGGAACTGATAGAAAAGCCTACGCACATTGAACCCAGACAGCATCTCTGGGGAACAAGCCAGGGGGTGTCTCCCTGACTTCTTACACTACATGGGGAATGCCATAATGCTCTTGGATGCTTCCAAGTCACAGTCCTGGTGCCTTCCGTGGAAACTTTGATCCTTGTGAGAAATCCAGTCGCAATCCAGGGCCACTTTGCACAAGCTTCCTCCTGCTAGTCACAGCCCTGCTTTCATGTCCAGGAGGCAAGCCAGAGCCAGCTGCCTGCGACCCCTCCACTCAGGGCTCACGCTCTCAAGCCTTCACCTCTGATACTGGGGTGGGAGGTGGCTGGGGTCAGACGGGGTCACGGGGGCAGGTCTTCATGCTGGGAAGAGTTTTTCCATGCACTCATCAAGGCCATGTGAAGACAAGAAAGGTGGCTTTCTCCAGGAGCCAAACCCTGCCGGAACCTGACCTTGGACTGCCCAGCCTCAGGGACCATGGGGTCCCTGTTGGTCCTCATGGAGAGTGCAGGCACAGCTTAAGCACAGGGAGCCGCAGTCAAGGGTGCTGTTCTCTACTCTCTCTCTCTGCATCAGGACCACGTTTCCCTCCTGGCTGTCCAGTTCTGGGCAGGTGCGTCTCATTCGTGTTCTTCCTGAAAAAAGCCTCTTCCACAGGCTCTGTTTCCTACCCAGCCTTCCTTCCAAGCCAACAGCTCCTGAGGACAGAAACAGCATCTCACCTAAAGTGGGTAATAGTGCCAGCTTCAGCTCCTGCCACAGAGAAGGGCTCAGCACATGCCTACAGAGCCCCCACAGGAAACCAGCAAGGTAGCCCACTGGCACCCCTCCATGACCACACCCGCTTACTTCTGTCTTTGAAATAAGCAGTGTGTGCCAGCAGACCAAAGGGTTATTCTGCTTCCACTTTGGCTCTTCAAAGCACGACAGACCTCCTTAGATCCAAGCACAGCAGAGTTGCTGCTTTAAAACACCCTCTGCCCAGAAATCTCTCGTCTAACCCAAGCACAGCCCCAACACACATACAGAAAATAGAGACACAAGCAAAAAGTGAACACATTCACCGCAGAGGAGAGAGAAACAAAAATAGACACATTCGAGTGCATTCTTACACACACACATGCATGAGGGCACACACACAGGAGCGTAGGTACATTCACATAATCATACACACTTCATTGTGAGGCAGACACTGAAGTTTTCCCAGGATCTGGGCATCTGCATCAAGCTCTGCCATGTCTATTTATAACTCTAAAGCACTAGACCACCCGGGCTTTCTCTTGAGAACAGGCAGCATTATCTGGGGCAATAGGCCTCCCCTGCTATCTGGTACTGACCTCACATGAACCCAAGCAGCGTGCAGGCCCAGCTTCAGCTCACAAGTGGCTGAGTCCACAACAGCCCACATTCGTCACAGCTGACTCCTTGGCAAGGTGCCCACTCAGCTGGCACCACAGTACCAGGAAGCCAGGAGAAAGCATGGAGTCTGACAGAGCATGACCAGGAGGCCATGGGTCTTGGGTGCTTTCTGGAGTCCAATCACACACCCCACCTCTGTTCCAAAGACATTTCACACTTCCTTTGCAGGTCCTCAGCTTCAGCAGTGGCTGGCGCCCTGACTGCAGAGCTGCCTCAAGCCTGCCATGTCCAGTAGCTGAGCAGCAAGCTGAGGGCATAGTGCACCTTGCTCCTTCATACTTCCAACCTCCATACTCAGCTCATTATCTTGGCTGCACATAACCCAATCAGATTTCCTTATTGACTTATAAAACATGGCATCCTTCTGTCTTCCTCAGTTGTTCCAGATCATATTGTCGGGTATACTCAGGCATAGGAGATGATCAGCACTCAGCCTCCACCTCCAGGAGGTGCAGTCTAGCAGTGTATGCCAAGGGGGTGACATGAGAAGTGGGGAACATCGCAGAGGACCGCTTCTTCATCACTGGACTCAGAGCTGGCCCTCTCTGGAGCTGCTTCTGTCTTCTCTGTCCCTCCTCCTTTCCACTCGCCCCATCTTCCCTGCCTCTGCAGCCCAGTGATGGGCATGTTGATTAGAACCCTCAGTGTCATAGCAGAATCTCAGCTGAGCAAATACAAACACCCGAGAAGCAAATGGCTTCCTGGAGTTTAGGGCCATGCCAGCTGCTAAGGCTGTCTGTCTCCTGAGCCTTCCCTGGCTTCATGCCATGGTTTAGGGTCAAGGGTCAAGTGACCAGCCACAGTGACGTCTACCAAGCCATCACTGCCTTCAGCTCATGTAACTTCTTGCCTAGCTCAAAACACCACTAAATAAATTATTGCAAGCCCTCCAAGCTATTTGCTTGGAATTTCAAATCACAGTTTAAGGGAAAGAGGTTGAAAATGAGCATATTTATAAGCATTGCTTATTAGCTCAGCTCCTCTCTAGAGAAGGTAATTCTTTTAAAAATATATATGCCATAAACGAAATAATAATCACACAGGGATATGGCATTATAACTCTACACCCAAGAATGATTCAATTATCCTCAAAGGTGACTTATTTTGAAGGTGGCATTTTGACGGTGTGTGTTCTTCCCCGGGGCCCTTGGCGCTCAATGCTGAACAGTTTTACAGTGCCTGTGACAGCACCTTGAACAGGTTTCCACAAAAAGAGCCTCACCCCCAAGGACGCCTCTGGCCCCGGCTCCTCCACGATGTGTTTTCAGACTCAGGTCACCGCAGTTCTCCTTGAAGACACTGGTGGCTCATGCCTTTTCCTTTCCTTCTAGCTTGTGTCTTAGCTCTTCAATATGTCCAGCAAACTAAGTGTGTGAACTCCCGGCATGCACACAGGAAAGAAGCACACAGCAACACCCACTTTATTCTAAAACCGAGCATTCTATTCAGTTCACAGCCACAAGCGTCTGCACCTCACAGTCCCAGGAAGGGAGCCTCTGCGGAGAGAGCAGAGAGGCAGGGGCATGGTCTCAGAGGGCACCAGCTGCTGAGCAGACTGGGAGTAGGGGGCAAAACCCAAGGAGAAAAAGCAGGCTCAGCCTGTAGGCTTCTGTCTCAGTGGGCTGTAGCCTGGCCAGTAAGTCTCTAAGACCACCTGTTGGTTCACACTGTGTTGCTGAGCAGAAAAACACCCCAGCTCCTGGTCCCATTTTTGGGAAGCCAATCACTCCTCGGGATTTTACATCAAGCCCTGCATTTCCCCACCAAAGCAGCCTGGGGTCAGAGGCCTCAGTGCATCTCACTGCCAACTGCTGCATACAAGTGGCAGGTGTCTTCTAGAGCAGGTGGTCCTTGTGACGGGCATGGGCATGGAGGAGACTGCAGATGTGAGCAGCCGAGGGGGAAGAAGGTGGCTCTGGCTTGGAGCAGACATGTCAGGAGAGAGAGCAGAGGAAAGAAGGGCCAGTGGGTGAAGGCTCCTGCCTGGTGATGCGTTGTTATAACCAAGTCATTCCTCAAATCAAGTGCTGGTGTGTTTACCTGTTCACTTAGTATACCACTCAGTGTTTCTGTAAAGCAGAATATACGAAGTCCACGGAGCAGCCCAGTGCCAGCACTTTAGTAGAAATCATTGGACATTAGTGCTAGGGCTTTGAAACAGGGCTAGTCAGGGTGGAATGTGAGGCTTTCTGTGACAGACCTGGTCAGCGTGAGCCCATGGTGAGCACTGGCGTCCATGGGTGGAGGAGATGTGTGCTCCCGTGTTCTGCAGCAGCTACAGTGGCTGCCCCCCCTTCACCTCCATGCTTCAAAGTACAGAAGCTTGCGGGTGAAGTTACCTCCGTCCGTGGTGGAATGAGTGTGACATTCTCCCATGCCTCCTGGGCTTTAGGTTTGGCAGTGCTGTTTGAGGTTGCGCAGTGCCTGGAAAATAGGCCCCAGCTAGTAGAAAGAGGCCATGAGACCTAATGCTTGACTGTTTCGCCCGGCCCTGCTCCTGGACAAGTTGTCTCTGCCTTCCTTACACCAACATGTGAGCAAACTACATGCCGCCAGCTCACCATCACAGACCAAGCCACTTCAGCCACAGATCTTCCTTGGCACAGAGTAAGGAGCCCAAGTGAGCGTCTCTTCCTGTAGCTGCTTTTGCACATATTTTGTCATGGCAGTGAGAAAAGTCATAGACTGGAGGGTTGCCTTTGCTTTATGTCTCTGGATCCACATGTGTCTAATTGTGTCTACTTAGTGTGTATGTATGTGTTCATTATTATTAACCCCCATCTATCAACTGAGCAGTCCATGTGCGCATGTTATCTGTGCATAGATCTATCTGTATATAGACCTATCTATAATGTGTACTTTGTAAACAACAGATGTTTAGAAAAAACAGGATGTCTATGTACTAATACCATAGTTATTATAATTTGCTTCTTCGTGCTTTATTTTCCAAACTCCCTGGGATAAATGGTGTTGTTTACATTCTAATACCAAAGGGAATATTAATTAACACAGGTATGATGGTGTGCACCTGTGATCCCACTGCACAGGAGATTGAGGCAGGAGGATCACCATCATAAAGCCATCCAGGGCTATTTAATGAATTCCTGGCTTACAGAGAGAGATACTGTTTCCAAAAATCATATAACTGTAAATATGATATTGTCACGTGTAAAACCAGGTCACTGGGGATGGTTTCTCGGGGTTTCTGGTGCCTGGGCTATGGTAGTTAGGGCATTTGGACAAGAGATTTCATCTTGAAACCTTGGCTTGCTCATCTATAAAAATAAAAACCATAGAGGTGTACATCTCTCTCAGAGCATTTGGGTGAGATGGTATTGAAGGCCTTTGTGAGGCCCGTGTACCATAGAGCTAGCCCAAGGCAGTCCCAGCACAAGCGCCAGAACCCATGTTCTGCTACCTCTTTCCTAGGGGTCTTAACAATGGCTCAATAAGCACCCTGCATCTTGACCTTGCACTGAGCCCTACAAACTACACAAATCTGAGCCTGGCAAGCGATAGCAAATATCATCAGCCATTCTGCTGATTCTTCATTATCTCAAAGCTCAATACAGTCAAATTTACTATGGTGTAACAAATGTGTAAGTCACCAACAACGCTACGGGAACTCTGGATTATTTAGCAATAAAAAATAATAAGAAATTAGGGCTGAGAGGCCCCTGGCAGCACAGCAGAATGGGGGAAAGAGTGGACAGAGCGTACCTTGCCTCCTGGTGGTCAATAGGAAATGGCTTGTGTGCTGGGGATGGTTTGCACTGAGCAGGCAGCCAGCGGGACCTGGATTGGACAAGGGCAGCTAGGCAGGGAGGCCAGCGGCAAAGCCCTGACTGGGAGATGCTGACCACGACAGAGAAAGAGGAGAGACAGAGAAGCAAGGACGAGGACACCTTCCAGGAAGATTCTGCCAATATGAGCAGAGATGCTGACAGGGGTGCTGGGATAAGGTTTCCATTTTAGGATGAGCAGAAGAACGGGCAGTTCATCTGTCAGAGGGAGACAGAAGGGGAGTCAGGTGGATTGAGGTGAGACCTCCCAGTGTAGTGTTCTCAAAGGGAAAAGCTGATGTTTGCCTGAGACAGGACAGGCAACGATGCTGGTCTGAGGGGGGACCATGGGAGGAGAGGGCGTGTCTCCGCTGTCTCCAAGCTCTCTTTCCTCCAACATGAATTCCTCTCATTCTTCTATTTACTTATTTTTCACATGGGGGGTGAGTGTTGATGTTTGTGAGTGCTGCCATGCGCGTGCCATGCCCTGTGCACATGTGGAGCTGAGGTATGTCAGCCCCCCTTCCCCTGTGCCTCAGACATGGTCTCCTGCTGCTCCCCACTGTGTGCACAAGGCTGGTTGGACCACAGGGGTTCTCCTGACTTGGCCCCCATCTCACCTCAGCATCCCTGCATTTGCAGGTGAGTATTGGTTTCATGTGGGAGCCGGGGATCCAAACTCTGATCACCTCACACTTGTGTGGCCAATACTCTACCCAGCAGGTCACCTCTCCAGGCGCTAAGGTGGGTGATGCTCTGGGCTAACAAGCGTGCTGCTGACAACACCCACTTCTCCCAGGATGAGCAGGATGGGAGGAAAGATCTGGCCAGAATGTGCTCACACATCCCTACCTGTCTGCCAGGCTTCAACCAGGCATCCCCAGGGACAGAGTTTAGAAAAGTCATTAACTTGATTTTGGCTTGATTTACTCAACCATACTTCAGATTCCCTGGGACAGTTAATGGAAGGACTCCTGTATAGTGCTCGCCACATGCTTAGCCGCTGTAAGTAAGCAGCAGCTGTGCTCATTGGCTGATACAGTGTTACTGTGTGCTAACAAGTGATTGCTGTGTGTGCAGGTTGTACCCTCCCTCCCTCTGGATGTTCTGCCAGGAGGGCCGGTGAGAAGCATCTTTTGCCTGTGAGCCATGATGTCCACCCACCCCTCCAGACAAGACTGTCCTGAACAAACTCAGAATGCGTTGGCTGGAATCCTCGCTGAGTACCTAGGTCTCTGCCTGAGCTAGGAGTAACTGGACTTTCCCAGGGGCTCAGAGAGATGATTACATTACGAGAGGCAACCTTGTGTATACTGAATACATAGAACACCAGGATACCAAGTGCAGAGCCAACTGGAGGGACATCTCTTTGGGAAAAGTAATAGAGGGAACCGAACTGATGGGAAGGCCATTCAGAGAGCAGTCCACTTGGGTGAAGTGAGGGTTACCAGGCCAGTGCAATCAGCACTATATTCACACTGTAGGCTGTGACTCCCAGGAGGGCTGGAACCTTCCTGCTGGTGGCCAGTGTGCCCCATCACATGATCAATGGCTGGGACATGAGGAAACGGCATGATGCCCACCCCACACCCACACCCCCAAGCTACCCCCACACCCCGATGTGTGCCTAGGGCCAACCTCAGATGGCCCATTCTCTGGGTTTCCTCATGCGTCCTTCCTATGCTTTCTGTAGTGTTTGGCTTCTTCAGCACAGTGGGAACTGGGCTAGACTTCCAGTCTGGGCTGGGCTGCCCCTCCCAGGAAGACACACCCTCTCTCAATGAGCCTTGCAGCTGATAGTCCTCGTCAATTAGTTACCAACTTAGCCCTCAAGGACACTCCCCAACTCTCCCTTGCCCTACACGAACCCATTCCTGTGCCCTGGCCACCATTCGTGCCCCAGACAACTTAATTTTGATGTTTCTGCGTTTGCTTATTTAATGATTATCTTCCCTCTGAAATAAGAAAAATGCTAAGCTACATTTTCGTGGCTAACTTGCCTTGTAGCCAACAGCATGCTAAATTTAAGAAAAACAAAATCCATATGTTTCTAGCTTATTTGTTATTTTAAAGCCATCAAAACATTTTAGCAGCTGCTTAATGCCCGAGAATCATTTTGATGTTTCTTAATAGGCTTCGGAAAGGCTTTGCCTTAAAAAAAAAAAGAAGAAGAAGAAGACACAGGTGGCTGTGCTGTATGGATGAGGAATACGGCAAGTGCCAAGCCTCTGCCGCACAGAGCCCATTTCATTGCACAAGCCCCCTGTCACTCTCACCAGCCAGTAGCACACTCATCCATCCATAAAGCCAGACTGGTCCCTGGACAACTTCCTCCAGATTTGAACAGAGATGTGGGTCACACAAGAAGGGCACCTGTGTGCGTCTTACTGCTGTTCTGGGAGGCAGAGCCCAGGTGAGAATGTGCCAGGCTCTTGTCCTCCTCAAATGCTGCCTGGCCTCTGCTCTGCCTGCACATTCTGCCAGATGGACAGGCAGGAGGTGTCCAGGGCCCACATATGCCCTCATGTCAGACCATGACTCCAAGCCATGAAAAGCATCCGTCTGGACTGCAAAGGGAAGTTTGCATCCGTCTGTAGTTACATGAAAGCAGAGCATTCGTAGATCAGGGTAAGGACACACACACATCCCGTGGTGACCAGGTCCTGGTGTCCCCGGCTACCTTTGCAGCTCCTGCATCAGTCTTAGGTGTGAGGATTCCCCACCACTCCACCCCCTCCACCCCCTTTTCCTACACTACCCTACACTGTCTTTAGCTGTGGTCATTCTTGTCCACTCAAGACAGTCTAGGTTTCTGCAAAGTTCTCACCAGGCAGAATGCTGGGGACAGAAAGTGAAGCCCTCACCATCAAGTCAGGAAGTGGAAAAAACCAACTTGGGGAGAGAGAGGCGTGTCCTTCAGGATTTGAACTGATGAAGGAGTCTGTGCTGCAGACTGGGGATTCCCCAGCTCCCCCTGGGGCTCCTGGAAGAAGCGGCCAAGTTCAGCACCAGAGACAGCGCCCACCAGGCTGAGGACCAGGCAGGCAGAGTCCAGGATCAAGGTCCTTATCAATTCTCCTTTGCTGTGAGATGATGCCATCAAAAAATCACTGCAAATTTTGCACACTTCTTCCTAAGATGGAAATACCTGATTATAAAAGAATTGATTTGTTCTATCTCCTTGTATTTGGATTCTCTCAAATGATTTTAAACTACTTTAAACCTCTTCACAGGAGCTGCTTTTATTTACCCAAAAAGGGATTCTCAAATTGTTTTCACTACATCTCCACTGTCCTATCTGGAGTCCCTGAATTTACTTAACAGAGGTCCTAAAGCAAGCCAGAGGGGCTTGCATTTTGCCTTCAGTCTAGGTTTGGGAGAGCCCAACAGACTGCTCTAGGGATGGAATAGATTCCTTTGGGCTCCTGCCAGTGAGGCGTGTGGGCCTGAGCCAAAGAGATAAACGCTGGGCTTCAAGCGAAACAGATGTTTAACAGGTCTGATCTGCTCGTGGGATCTTTGTTTAGTGGCAGCCATTGCTGGCGCGACCGCCTTCACCTGACCATCGGATCTGGTTAGCACTGCCAGGCCACACAGCCGCCTGTGGTCAGGAGGGCAGGGAAACCCACCAGGGGCTACGCTTGCAGTAACAGGAAGCTCCTCCCAGGGAACTGAGGCCTTGGTTTCTTCATTCCACCTCTGCAGGGTCTGCAGGAAATACTGTGCCAACACTGTGCTTGTCAACCCTTACTGTCCCTAGACGTGCCTTCTGGGATCCAGGCAGTCCCTCACCTAACCCACCACTACTGAAGGGACCACAGGCCAGACAGTCACAGTGCCACTGGGCATGGGCGGGCAGAGTCCTGGAGTTCACCCCACAGGAAACAAAATAAGACAGGCCTTGCTCCCAGCTCAGGTGTGGGTGACACATGGATCTGGAACAAATGCCATGTTGCCCAGCAGCGGGAGAAGAGCCAGGGTGGAGTCGACCCGAGTCATTCCCTCATGCCTGCCAGGCCCCCAGCCTGTAGCCTCTGGGTGGAAACGTGTCCAGTTTCTGTCAGAGCTTGACATGAGCAGGTGAGGGGAGCCCACATCACACACACGTGCAGGAGCCTGAGGCCAGTATTCCTGTATAAGTCCAGCTAGGTGTGAGAACTAGCGGAGCTGACACGTGGGGAAATGGCTCTATATGGAAAAGTCACACCAGCAGCTTCCTTAAGATGGGTTTTTCTATTCTAGGCTGGGGAGAACTTCCTGGACGAGCTCTGTAAATTCCTGCACCTAAAGGAATCAGGTGTTCAAAACTGCTCATCACTACTGCATTTTAGGAAAGGAATAGTCCAGCAAGGTAGCTCAGTGGGTGTGAATACTTGCTCCCAAACCTGATGATCTGAGTTCAATCCCCAGACACCACATACAGGAAAAAGAAAGCAGATGCCTGAAAGTTGCCCTTTGACTCCACACACATGCTGGGGGGGGGGGGAGCTTCCCCAGCACAGAGTCCAGAGGGTCTTTGCTGACAGATGCCCACAGAGGAGATAAGGCGTCCAGGGGAAGGAGGAAGTCAGCCGATGCTCAGGGGAATTTAGTAGCTCTGACTGTCTGGCCACCAGGGCACTTCTGTGACTACTAACTACAAGGTGCTTCTTTCTTTATACAGCTTTCACAGAGCAAAGACAGACTAATTATCCAAGTGGTACAGACTTTGTGTTTGATTTTTCATTACATGTCCAGAGTTATAAGTTCAGTCACAATTAGAAAATACATACAGAATAGATTTTATGATTGAGGTTTAACCCTGTAACTCAAATTTAAAGACTCCAAAGAATGTCTTCTACAAAGCAAAGTGATTTAATATATGACAGCCTGCTTTTAGGTTGCAATGTTTGTAGTTTGAGAGCACTCCAGACAAACAGAATATCTGAATCGGTCTTTTATGAATAGCAAATACCAATACCTGACTCTTTACTATAAGTCTCATCGTCTATGCTATAAGGTAGGAGAAGTTTATTCTCATCAATCTATCTTTATTTCCAGAGTTTTATTGCTTCAGGAGTGCCCTGTATGGCCCTCTGCCTTTAAACTACATTTTCAGAGAGCTCTAAGCCTATAATAAAAAGACCTTGAATCTGTAACCTGCTCTCCTGGCCAGTCAGAGTGTGTCAATCGTCTGTGTTTACCTGGCACCAATCATGCTGTTTGACTTTGCTCAGGGCATACACCCCAAGAAAGAAGCTTCCTGGAGTAATGGCCTCAATTGGCTATATGCTTATCTGTGCTTATGGTCTCCAGGGAATATGGAAGACTTCCAAATAATAGCCAAATAAACTTAATTTTAGGATTTTTCTAAAAAGACTCAATCATAATTTTCTCAGGAAAAGACATAAGTTGAATCATAATACAGAAACTCCCCGATAATGCAATATGCAGAGACCAAACCCCAAAAGTTACAGACAGAAGGACAGTGATTGTCGAAATCTGCTCAGCTTTGCTGGGACTGTATCGAGCAGCTGTGCTGGCTTCATGACTTTCACAGTTTCCAGTGGATATGGCTGTGCCCCCCCCCCACTTAATAATTAATTAGATTAGATTAGATTTAAATTTTGAAGCCATATGACTTAGGAATGGAGCTGCGTGTGTGTTGACTGTGTCCTGGGCACATGAACCACCTGGTCCCGCTGCCCCACCACTGGCGTCTCTGCACAGGCACAGACTGCTCCCGTCCCCAGTGTGCGGGGCCAAGACTGGCCTCCTACCCTCCTCCTGTCTGCTGCATCGCCAAGTGGCACTGCTGCCAAGAGTCACAGCTCAAGATTCACAAACTCTTGCTGCCCTTCCAAGGGCCACTGAGCATTTCTTGCCCAGCACGCAGCAGACTCTGCCTTCATTTTCCTAATCCATGAGCTAGACACCGCAGAACAGCTTGAGCCCGCGCTGTAAAGCCATCGCCCACACAAACAGCTTCCACGAATTCTGTGTTCCAAAGAACACATTTGCCTTGTTTTATAACCACCAGCCCCACTGCACCCCGACTCTGCCCTGCCTGGCATGTGAGCCCGCTGTAAATCTGCCCGGAATATTACTCAGCTTTTGGGCCTTGTGAGTTAGCATAGTGACTGTCCCTGGACTGGTACATTTCCAGGACTTTGAAGCTGGTCATGGTATGTCTTAGCAAACTTATGCTCAACTCCTCTTTCCTGTGGACATTTGCACCACCAGGAACTTGGGGTTTGGGGGTCACAGTGCTATTTTCCACATACTCCCAGAAAAGAACCCTTCTGCTCATTGTCTGGCGTGGCTCTGAGCAGCAATCTGTAGGTAGTAAGAAAATGGGTCTTGTAGCTTAGCTGTAGACAAAATCGGTAGTGAACTTGTCAAAGGCGCGGGTGCGGGTGCATGCTAGTGGGGACCACAGGCTGGCACCAGGTGTCACTCTCCGTGCTAGGGTGTGAGACAGAGTCACTCACTGATCCAGCAGCTCACTGGCCAGTGAGCTCCAGGAGGACCCTGCCCCCTCTACCCTGCAAGCACTGGGGTCACAGCTGCACACCTGTGCTCACAGCTTTTGTGTGAGTGCTGGAGATCATGACTCAAGACCCTCACACTGCAACAAGTGCTCCACTGATTGAGCCATCCTCAAACACACTATTTCTCATAGTCTAGATACACATGCATTTCATTCTATAGCATTTTCCTTTTGGAAAATCTAGACGCTGCAGTTTAGATGGTGATGTGAATATCTGTCATTTCGGATCTCTCGAAACTCACCTTGGAGTTGGCTGTCCTGGCTTTCCTTCCATGTGGGAACACTAAGAAGGCAGTAGCTTGCTTCCATGCCACTGACCCTTGGCACATGACAAAACCATCCTGACCTCAGCATGGAGCTGAAGGAAGAGACAGGTGGAAAGGACCTCCAGTAAGTAGGAAGTCTGGGCTGAAATCTGGCTCTCCCATGGGCCCTACAGTCTCCCATTCTTGCCCCCAGGTCTCCATTTACACACCACACACACACACACACACACACACACACACACACACACACAAAACTAGCAATTTTTGCTGACATGCTGGTACCGTCTTTCTCAGCCAGCCCCAATAGGAGGACTAAGTCACAATGAGGTGAGGCCACACCCAGCTCTTTGGACACAGTTGACACATCTAAACTAAAGTGAATATCTTGGAGTCGGCGACCTTGGCTGGCCCTCCCCCTTCAACCCTGGCCTCCCCCCACTGTTCATCAGCTCCTTGGTGGTCTAATTGTTGTAGCATATTTACCATCCAGCCTTCTGTTATTTTTATCGGATGGTTTTTCACCATCTGCTCTGTGCGTCTGCAGATGACATTGCTCCTTGCAAGGTAAGGTCTGTCTGCTACCCAAGCTTATATTCCTCACCCACTACATGCAGTCCGCATCAGGTGTGGGTTCTGGAAGCAGGTGGGATACAGATTACTATTGTGTAAACAAATGTTTATATAAAGATGAGACAGAAAATAGAGTTAATTTCTCAAAACCCATAAAACACCTCCTAACATAACCATTAAAGATAAGATTAATGTATATCTGACATGGATAAGGACAATGAATAAATAGGGCTGGGCAGATGGCCCAGTCAATAAAGCATGCGCTGTACCAGAACCTGACTTCAGTACCCAGGACGCACATAAAAATGTTGGCAGCCAGCTGTCAAAACACAGGTGGGCCCTGGGACTGCTGGTCAGCCAGCTTTGCCTGATTGCTGAGTTCCAAGCCAGTGAGAGACCTTATCTAAATTAAGAAGAGAAAAAATGCCAGAAGACAGCAGGCACATTCTCGGGTGTGTACGTGTACAGCACACACTTGCTTATCTATCTCCCACAATAAACAATAAACGTTCATTCTGGTCATGCCACATACCAGGCTGGCTCCACAGAGCATTGTGGGGACAGTGACTGCCAGGCATCCCTTGCTGGGTGGGTGTACAAACCTCACTTCTGACGTCAGTATTGCCTGGGATATTCCTCCTTGTGTGTGTGTGCATCAACCGTGTTGCACGGGAGTTATTTAAAAATGATTTTCTAAAAACAAAAAAAAAATCACAATTCACATGAGAATGAAAGATCGGCATGGAAATTTTTATTTAACTCATTGATTACATAGCAAGGAAATCGTGTAGATGTGGCAGGGGTTCAAGAAGAAGCTAAAGATAGACAAATGTGTGTGGACTGGGAGAAGAGTGAATGATGTTCCTGCAGGAGCGGGATCATTTGCAGGCTGACCTGGCAGAATTCATTGGCAAGTCCCTACACTGTAATCATTTTGCATTGCTAATTACACTAATTATAATCATGGTCTCTACAATTCACAGGTTACAAAAACAGCTCAACAGCAATTAATAGCAAGAATCAGAAAACCTAGAAGGTTGCATTGTAAATAGTGCATTGCTTTCCACTGACAGCACCCAGCGACCTTCATTACTTGCTCTGGTTTCCACCCAAAAAAGTGTGTGCTCCTCTTCTCCATCCTGCTTCCTCTTTGCTGCAGCCCTTGGCTGTCTCTAGTTCCCTCTGTGTATCCCAGGCCTCTCTGGGCCTGGCATCAGGCACTTGGGCTGAAGTTCTGCTTTCTTAGGGATTGGATAGACCCACTTGCTCCTCCTTGCTAAGTTTCTGATTCACGCCTTACTTGCCCACCCTTCCTTCCCACCCACTATGCAGCTGGTGGGGCCAATGTTCAGTTGTTGCAACTGTCCTGCTAAAACCAGGACTTCTGCTTTGGCCAAAGTTGCATAAAAATACAGGAAAGTCAGCTTTCTGGTTTAGTAAAACAGGGTCTGGGAGCCTGGGTACCATTTCCTTGTTTATATGTCCTCTGTCAAATACACTTTTACTGTCAAATTCTCCATAGGTAAAGCCATCAGAGTTCAAGGAGAAGCAGAACTAAGCTAGCTTGCTGTCCAGCATCCTGGGGTCACCTGCATCTGCCCCTGTCCTCCCGTCCCTGAGTGCCATGCCTGGCTTTCCACTTGGGTTCTAGGAACCCTAACTCAGATCCTCATGCTTGTAAGGCGGGTGATTGACCAACTTAGCCATCTCCCTGGACCATGAGGTTAATCTTCACTGTCAAGATGAGGGGATCTAGAACCAAATGGCAATAAGTCTTTAGGCACATCTATGAGAGCCATTCCCAAAAGGCTTACCTGAGGTAAGAATAGAATAGAAGCAAAACCACCCTGTGGGTTGCGATCTTGAGCTAAAAAGAAGTGGCCTGGATACCAGCATTCCTCCCTCTGCTTCCTCATTACACAATGGTGAGCACCACCCCACACCCCTGCCTCTGTGACCTTCTGCTGTCACAGACTGTACCTCAAACTGTGAGCCAAGAAAAACCTTTTCCTCCTTAAGGCTCTTATGCCCCAGTGAGGGAAAGAGTAATGGACACAGCCACTATTTCTAAGAAGGAAGGCCATTTAAGAATTGGTTGTTATCTCCCTGTGTCTCTGTCAAACCCCAGCTATGGACTAGTGTGAATTTACACAAGGCCAGCTGCTGCTTCTGGTGTGTTTTGTAGATGTCCACTTACATCTCTGCAGGCCCCTGTGAGATGGGCCCTCCACCAGTCCCAGGATCTGTCTTTCCAGGGAAGTCAGTCTCAACTTTCACTCTGACAAAATGGTAGAAGCTCACCATTCCACCCAAAGCTCCCCCCCAAAAAACAGCAGCCTCAGTGCTATCAGAGAACAATGGGAGGCAGTGTGCCTTTTGAAAGCCATAGAACAGCCTGTCTCATGCACAGTTGAGAAGTGCATGCAACTATCCAATACGTGTCCTATTCAAGCCAGAGCCTTTGTGTTATAAACCTATTAAAGTTTAATTCTGGCTATTTATGCAATTTGTCATGGGTCACAAAAAACTTGTAGGAATCAGTTTTAATAATATTTAGTAACATTATTTACAAAAAAATTTTTTAACTATTTGAGATGTTAACCCCACACTGAGAATACAATAAAATTCAGTGCAAAACATCAAAAGCCTGAATATCTGACACCAGATGTGCTTCCAGAAGAATAAACTCCCAAGGGCTCATTAATAAAGTTGACACAGCATCCTTCACCACTCCTCCTAACCACTCAACAGCATGTTTGTAACCTGCCTGAGCTAGAATTTGTGATAGGCTCATCAGGGTTGGCAAGCTGCAGGCATGCCCGGGAGAAGCCACTGACCTGTCATCCAGCCACTGGGCACTATGGCAAAATAACTAGCTCTGGCATAACCACTGGGAAGATGGAGTAACAGGTCAGGAATCACCCATCCTAAAATAGTAACATGTCCAAAATGAAGCATGACCCAAGCCAAGAGAATGGCATGCAACATGCTCTGCCTAGCTCCTGAGTTTTGCAGGGGAAGTTGCCAGCCTCAGTGGTGTCCTCACTATCCCTCAGTGTCCCTCAGTGTCCTCAGTGTCCCTCAGTGTCCTCAGTGTCCCTCAGTGTCCCTCAATGTCCCTCAGTGTCCTCACTATCCCTCAGTGTCCCTCAGTGTCCTCAGTGTCCTCAGTGTCCCTCAGTATCCCTCAATGTCCCTC
Source organism: Pachyuromys duprasi (assembly GCA_028658305.1). NCBI lineage: Eukaryota > Metazoa > Chordata > Mammalia > Rodentia > Muridae > Pachyuromys > Pachyuromys duprasi. The sequence goes on along the minus strand of CM053753.1, from coordinate 104,844,520 downwards.
AGTGTCCCTCAGTATCCCTCAATGTCCCTCAGTGTCCCTCAGTGTCCCTGAGCCTTTTCTGAGCATCGCCTCCTTTGTTGTCTCGTGCTCACCTGGTCGGCGTCCTCAGTGCCTCTGCCTCCCGAGAAAGCCTCAGAGTGTGTGCTCTGGTGTAGTTCTTCCTCCCTTGACTTTAACCCAGTCTGAGTTCTGAGGTGGCAGCAAAGGACCTCACATGGTGCCCTGTGCTGGTCAGCACATCAACAGCCTCCTTCCAGTGAGAGCCCCAGGCTAGTCTTTGGGAACAGCTTAGCAGTGTCCACACTGAAGGCACAGTAATTCTCTTTTACGAAACTTCTCAGACTCATGAACTAGTGCAGCCCACCAGAAAGCATACATAGGAGGAAGAGGCTCACTTCCGTCATGATTGCCTGGCCGTCTAAGTGGAAGCCTGCCCAGGGACGAGCAGGATGCAGGAGGTTTCTAGGATTTCCATGGTGTTCTAGATGAGATCAGGATCATGCTTCTCTCCAAGGCTTGAGCTACTTAATACAGCTTTCCACAGACAGTTAAAGCTAGGTTTCAGTGTTCACGGACAGGACTGAAAGGGTATGTGTGAGAGTGTACGGTTTCTGTACAAAGATCACAATTAGAAATCAGAAAAGGTATGTTAGAAGGTTCCCCTGCCAAAATATACACAGGATATTTATTGCAAATAGTGACCCCCCTAGTTGTGAATATTTAAGATAAACTTGGACTTGAAATTCACATGCATCTTTGGGAGGACTCAAGTACTGAGCCACTGTCTTTTTATCCTTTGTTTTATTTTCTGCAATTTTAATGAAAGCCAGAAAAAGCACACAGAAAGTTCTAGAAATAGCTCATGTTTTAAAAAGCTCTTGTTATGGTATGTTGATATAATTGCTCTGTTTTATTATTGGTTATGGTTACCGTGATGTGTCTAATTTATAAACCTCCTCGTGGGCTATAAAAATACACGATGTGTAGAGAACTAAAAACTGCCAGGTATTTGTGGAATATGGTCTACCTGGAAGAAAAGGAGCTACTGTGAGGAGAGGGGTTTACTGAAAACATAAGTGAAAGACAGTCCCTCCGTAGACTCACAGAAGCAAATCTGACCGCCAGCCACGTGGCACCTTTGTGAGATCAATGGCCCTGCTAAGTAGGCTGCACCCTGTCTCTATTCGGCATCCAGCAGCAAGGCCAGCTGGGGCCAGGCTCCTCTGCATGGTGGGCAGGGTTATGGTGCGGCAGGCAGGAGCGTCAGCCATACTTGGTGATGCACACTGGCATGCAGCCCCATCCCCGAATGCTCTTCTCCATCATCCTGTCACCAAGTCACACAAGAGCACAGCACGAGTATCTCACAGGCTGGGGGGTCCCTACATGCTCCTGGACTGCAAACCGTACATGTCAGGGGGCAAAGCCTAAGGCCTGCACAGCCCTCAGCTTATGCTTCTGAAGGTCATTCCCAGGCACCTCCTACCATCAGCTCTCATACTTCTAGCTCCACAGAGAAGGGACAAAGTGCCATACTGTTCAGAGGTAGTCTGCCCTTCAGAACAACTGAAATGTGCAGAATAACACATTTTAACAAGTCCAGAAACAGACTTAAATATGACCCCAAAATCCATCTGTTAAAATTATAACCCCCAACTAGCTTAGAACATGACTGTATTAGAAGGTCCTCTTTAAAAAGATAGTTAAGCTTAAATGAGGTCATATGAGTGGTCCTCAATCCAGTCCACTGATGTCCTAACAATAAGAGATTGGGCCACAGCCATATACTTCGGAGGAAGGATGCCGTGGAGACCAGGATGCCATGGACCAGGATTTTGTGCACCAGGATGCCATAGACCAGGATGCTGACTCAGAAAAGCCAGCCCTACTGGCCCTGACCTCACAGCTCTGGCTTCCAGGACCACAAGACACTACCTGCCTTCTTCCAGCCACCCACCCTGGGATACTCTTTAGGGAAGCCTTAGCCAGATAATGCAACAGAGCTGGCAGCCTAGGGTGGGGAGTCAAGGGAATGATGATGAAATTAATTCTGACTTTATAACAGTACTTAGGTCACCCTCCCCCCATCTGCCCCGTTCATAAGCGGCCTCTGAAATGCTGCCTTGGTTTCCAGATAAAGAGCTGAGCTGAGGGCTTAGCCAGTGTCCCACAGTGCAAGCAATGGGGTCAGATCTAAACTCAGGAAGACCTACTCCATCTGTGCAGGAAGAAAGTTACAAAGATGAATCTATTGGGGTGTTGTCAAAGAGCCTGGGCAGTGAGGAAGGGATAGTACACTAGGTGGCTTGTCATCGAGGACCCCGAAGGGTAGGTATTTTAGGCTGTACCTGGGTGATGCAGCAGAGAGAAGGAGATCCTGGAGGAGCTTTCCTGATGTGATGTGGCCGGAGGCAGCCCAGAGGCTGTGGGAGCAGGAAGAAGAAAGGGGATGGAGTCATCGAGGGACTGAGTACCCTGCAGGGACATTGAAGTCACCCAGGGACGGGCTTGCTCCAGGCAAAGGAAAGGCTCCACTAGACTTAAGCCAGAGAGAGAAATGATCTTTTTTGCACTTTAAAGCCAACAGTGGCTTAGGCTGCCACACGGAGATGAGGTTGTGAAGGCCCAAGAGGGGCAGCAAGGAGGCCGTTACAATACACCAATACACCGGGTGAGACAAGGTGGTGGCTGGGAGAGGGCCAGTCACAGCACAGAGGATGAGAAAGGTGGGTAGCTCCAGATAAACTGGCTGCTGCTGTGCCAGGGCCAGCTCAGGGAGGAGGCATTGCACTCTTTTCTCTTAAAGGGCAGGAGCTTCAGTTGGTGAAACAGCTGAGGTGGTGGAGGACAGTAAAGAGCTAAACTGGGTGAGGAAAGAATTCAAGAGAGCCTGAGCAGCAGGTGAGCTTGGGATTATTCCTGACTGGGAAGGCAACTGACAGGCCAAGGTGGAAGTAAACATCCTGTGTCATTCCTACCTACCTGGAGCAGTGCATGCTGGGACCATGTTCCCCTGGGCTCAGGAGTAGAGAGCAGAGCATGCCAGGGGAGCTGACAGGAGCCTGGGGACAGGACCCATGGGGCAAACATGGAAGAGAGAGAGAGCAGGAGGCAGAGCCATCAGAGTCCAAGAGATAGGCCTTTCTGAAAGGGGTCCTCCGCCCACAGAGGAGTTTAAAGCCCCGGTCCATGGTATCTTAAAGCCGAGATTTCTTTTTTTTACCTTTCTTTTTAGTTAACCTCATTCTGAAACCAGGAAATTTCAACCACAAGTAAATCAATAAAACCATTTGCTGGTCTGCTCAAACCCAGCGGGAAACAGAGAGGTGGCAGCAGGCTCTAATCCTACCGCTGAGAGACGGGTGAGCCGGTGAGGCTTCAGAAGCCCTGAAATGAAACAGCGGAGATGTGCCGGGCACACTTCTGCTCACCTGTGGAGCTCAAGAGTGGTATCTGTATTTTGAGAAAGCACAAATTACCTTTTCAGGGATTACAGACAGGGGAACCCTCCCTCACAGACAGTCAGGGGAACCCTCCCTTACAGACAGGGGAACCCTCTCTCACAGACAGACAGACAGACAGACAGACAGGGGAACCCTCTCTCACAGACAGACAGACAGGGGAACCCTCTCTCACAGACAGACAGGGGAACCCTCCCTCACAGACAGACAGGCAAACCCTCCCTCACCTCAGCCAGGGTAAGCCCTTTCAGCACCTGTGAGTGCTGTGCTCACTCGTGCCTTTACAATTCCTCAATGATACACGCTACAAAGTTTAAACTACATGGTTTTCTCCTCCTCTGTAAAAAGTAAGTTCAATAGACATAAAAATGCCAGGCATGGTGGTACAGAAGGTAATCCCAGCACTTGGGAGGTGAAGGTAGAAGGTTCAGGAATTTATGCTTATCCTCAGCTACATGGCAAGTTCACAGTCAACCTGAACTAAGTGAAAACCTTGTCTCAAGTGAAGAAACCCTACAATAAAAAGATAAAGCAAAAAAACAAACAAAAACCTACACGACTCATTTTTTATTGTTTTGTTTTTTAAGTCGCTTTTAGCTTAGGGATGTGCCTTGAGGGGTTGCTTTAGGATAGTTTCCTAAAACTGTATTTGGTCTTTATTTTTATATTTTCCATTAAGCCTGCAAGTTGTAGAATTCTTGTTCTTGAGTTGCATGCTTCATGTTTGCAGGGTGTGCTTTGAAATCTGGCAGCTTTGACAGGCTGCCTGTTGCCCTGTGTTGGCTTTCGCTGTCCTGAACTTCCATCCCTCCCCTTGAGGCAAAATCTGCCACACATTGTATTTACATGCAAGCTCTTCAGCTTTCTCTTTCCATCTATTTTTCTTCTTCCTTCTTCACCACCTGGTTGCGTTTAAATCTTTCATTACTCCTAATCCATGTGGAACGAACTTTATTTCCTGGAATAATTTTCTTACCATTCCCTCACTTGAGGCTTCTGTTGTAAGCATTTCTGGCCCCTTTCATTCCATGAGGAAAAGCATCTCTCTCTCTCTCTCTCTCTCTCTCTCTCTCTCTCTCTCTCTCTCTCTCTCTCTCTCTCTCTCTCTCTCTCTCTCTCTA
>CM053753.1:104827991-104839838 GCA_028658305.1 Pachyuromys duprasi | reverse complement strand
CAATGTGTTCTAAAGCCAAGTGACCATGTCAGAATGTGTGTCCATCAACGCCACAAACTTCCTTCCCTTAGGTAAAACAGACATGGCAGAGAGAGTAGACTGATATGCCAGATATAGGTAGACACAGTAGACTGCTGCGGTACATTGATGGAGTACATTGATGTAGTAGACAGATTGATACGGGACATAGATGTGGTACAGATAGCAGACTGATACAGCAGATAGACTAGTAGATTCAGCGCCACTGCCAAGTGCCCCGAGTAGACATGGCAGACAAAATACCCTGGTCAAAGTTGAAAACTGAACTTCGTCTGAAATTTTTCTCTTAAATGGTATGCTCATGTTCTACTAACTGCTCTGTTTTCTTCTTCAAAGGCATAAATTCTGGAGCTTGGAGAGATGACTTAGTGGTTCTTTCAGGGCACTGAAGCTCAGTTCCCAGAATCTAGCTCCAAGTGATCTCATGCCCTGGCCTTTCTTCACACAGCTGCATATAGCCACACACAGACACAGACAGACACACATGCACAGAGACAGACACACAGACACACACACAGACACAATCATACACAGAAACACACACACTATTCAAATTAATACAAATAAATCTTTGGGTTTTTTAAAGACACGGATTACGTACACATGGAGTCATCTTTTCTCATTTTCCATCTGTCATATTCTATTTAATCATTTTTGTGTTCTTTATACTTTGTCTTATTTTCTGAATTCTGTATTTGATATCCATGTGTGTGTGTGTGTGTGTGTGTGTGTATGTTCTGAGTCCACACACTCTGTGAGATGGGCCATGGTGGTCTGTGCCTGTCTATGGAGCTCCCACTCCATGATGATCCCAGCCCCACCCAGCTGGCTGAAAATGGTGCTCGTTCTTCTCAAAGCTGAGTAAACGCCCTATGGATGTGCGAGCCCCATTCTCTTTCTACTCATGGGGGGGAGGCCTACTGCACACCACCTCTGTTTCCCAGGCATGTGGAATCACTAGTAGCATAGGAACAGGGCAGCTCTCCTTTTGGCTTTTAGAGGAACGCCCACACAGATTTGTATAGGTGTTTGTGCTGGTTTGTCAGCTTGACAAAACTAGACTCCAGCAGGGAGAGGGACCTCCAGTAGGCAGGTCTGGGGATATCTTCCTGGTCCGGATTACTGTGAGAGGACCCAGGCTGTGGGTCATGGCGCCCCTTGGTAGATGAGTGAGGGAGGCATAATGAAGGTGAGGCAAAGGGGCCACGAGCATGCCATCAAACAGCTTTCCATGGCCCCTGCCTTGGCTCCTGCTTTAGTTCCTGCCCTGATTTGCCTGTGATTGACAGCAGCATGGAAGAGTAAGCCACACAAACCCTTTACCCTCCTCCGTGGCTTTACCTCAGCAGTGGAAAGAAAACAGGACAGGGCGGCACCTGTTTACACTCACAGGTGTGAGGCGTCCTTTCCCTCTGCATCTTAACCAGCATTTGCTGTTTAGTTCTTATTTTGCTTTCCTGGTGACAGCCTTGATGAGGTGAGCCAGACCGAATCTCCACAAGTTTGCTGTGGTTTGTTTGGGTGCTTGTTCCTGGATGTCAGGATGTGTTCCCCACAAGTGTGTGAGTGTGCATCTCCTGAGACATCTCCCTTGCCCACGCTGTTTGAAAGTTCAGCTGGCCCCAGCCCTGATTTGCTCTGGGATCAGAGAGGCTGGCTTTGCCTAAAAAGCATAAGTCATAGCGATTGGGACAGGAAAACAAGCAAGCAAGGCAACTGCAGAGAGGCCATGAGGGGACCCCAGCATGGGGGCGTGGGGTGGAGGTGAAAGGGTTTAACTGCCCCTCAGACCACAGCCCAGGGCATGGCCAACCCCAAAATGGCACATAGAGTCATTTCTGTGATGCACTCAAGACAAACTGTGATTTAAAGTTCAGAGATCCCGGAGAGCAGCCAAGAAGTGTATCTGGACCGGCTCCCTCCCGCCCACCCCGTGCCTCTGGCAATGACTGCACAGCCCAAGGAAAAGCAAGTGCCATCTGCCTCTGCCTGGGCCTGGGGAGCACAGAGCCTTAGCAGGGAGCTTGGCCTGGGCTCCCTGGATTCTCCATCCCCCTCCCTTCTGCTGTCCTTGGGGACAAGGAGGGGAACAGCTGCTGCCCAGCAGAGACGGAGGCCCTGGCTGTGCTTGGCCCATGGCCCACCTTTCAGCTCATGACGAGGGAAGCCAGTCTTCCTTCCAGCTAGGTATGCATCCAAACTCTGAGGCCCCAGGACTGTCCGTGGGAAGGCCATTGTGGGGAAGACGTGGTTTTGATAAAATCACCACATTTGGCAGCACAGGGTTCCACGGCTCAGCAGTGCTGAGGGTCACGTGAATACGGCACACTTATGCAACGGCTGGTCCACAGGGAGACTGCCCAGCAGCTGCAGACATCCTGACTTCTGCCTTATGAATTGGAAGTTTGCTGTTGGATTTCAGGTCTCATAAAGAAAGCTATTTTTCTGCTCCATTTAATTGCATGTTTATTTGGGCTTGGGGAACTGTTTGAACACCGCCCATTATGAGAACCCATCTTCAGCAATAGAAAATCAGACCCTCCGATTGCCCCCCGACCTCCAGTTTCATATAGAAAGGTTCCAGGGACAGCCAAACAAGGTGGGGGTCATGAAGTTCTCCAAATGGAGAGAGAGAGAAGATTCCAGAAAGCTTCAGAAAATGCAAAGTACAGCCCTCTTGTTTCTTTAATACCCTGGGTGAGAAAAAGACACATCCCACATCCCTCTGCTCTTCCAGTAAAGTTGACTAGAGTCAGGGAGGTAGAGAAGAGCAGAGCACAAAATGAAGCAGATAAGGGGCATAGAAGAAAGGGGAAAGGTACACGTTTTCTAAAGCTTATGATCCAAAAGTATGCTCTGTGTGGTTGGCTGACACCTGTTATGCATCCCGTTTGCAGACTGCCCAGGGATATACTCTGCAGGCACTTGAAAAGCAAGTATTCTGCTGTTGTTGGATGAATACCATGTTAACGCTGACTACGGGTTGTTAGTTGACAGAAGTGCTGAGTCTCTGTGTCTAATGGTTCCAGTGATTGTTAAAAAGAGTGCACCGATGGTTTCAATTACTTTGAAGATCTTCAACCTCTGTTCTCTTATATCAGTTTTTGTTCCCATATCTTAGGCCTCTATTGTTGGAGAGTGTCCATCCATTTGCAATTATGTTTCTGTGTTCGGCAGAGCCCCTGCTTTTACTAAAGCTCCTCTTCACCCTCATTCTGTATTTGCTCTAAGCTGCTTTTCTTGACAGTCATTCTGCCTCATTCTGTTCATCTTTTTTTTTTTTTTTGGAGACAGGGTTTATCTGTTTAGCCATAGCTGTCTTAGAACATGCTCTATAGCCCAAGCTGGTCTCAAACTGAGAGTCTGCCTGCCTCTGCCTCCCAAGTGCAGGCACTAAAGATGTGTGGCACCACCCCTGGCCTGCTTATCTTCTTATGGTGTGTAATCTTTAATGATTTTTGCTTTCAACCTACATAGCAATAATACTTAAATGGGTTCCATTTAAACAGTTATACTTCTGGCTTATAGGTAGAATTTTCATTTATACATCTCTTCTTATCTCTGTCTTTAAGTTGGCATGTTTAAACCATTTACATTTAATACAATTACTAGCATGTAAAGACCTAGATGTATCATTTAATTTTTTTACTTTTTTGTTGTGGTTATGATTCCCTGTTCTACTTTATGTGAATTTCTGTGGTCTATTTGAACATTTTTTATAATTTAATTTTGATTTTTCTACACTGCTTTTTACATATATTGCTGTCTTTATGTCTTTTGGTGGTTTCTCTGAACATGGAATTCTCTATATGAACTTAACTGTTGCAGATATTTTTTACCAGTTCAAGGGAAGTGAGGAAAGTTAGGTCTCTTTACATCCACTTTCTTTCCACCAACTTAGGACATCATCACACATGCCCTGAGAGCCATCTCAGACCATGCTGTACTTGTTCTCTGCTATCAGACACAACTTAGAAAACTGAAGAAGACAGAAGGACCTTTGTGTCCACCTTACACTGGCTCTGTCCACATATTTCATATTTGTGTGGTGCTTGATGATTACTTTATCATTTAATTTCTTTTTAAGCAATTGCTTTTATGGGGATAGGCCTGCTGATGACAAATTCTCTTTGTTTTCCTTTATCTTAGAAAGCTTTCATTTACCCTTAACTTAGAAATATTTTTGCTGGTTGTATTAATTGACTTTCTCATTGCTATATAAAAATACCTGGCAATACAACTTGGGGGGCGTATTTTGGCTCATGGCATCAAGAGTTTCAGTCCATCTTCAGGAGACACCAGGGTCTTCTGTTGTTTCTGAGATGCTGGCTTCTATAATGCTCAGTCCTGGCTATCCAAAGCAAAGGGAAAACCCAGAGAATCCACGCCTAGTGCCTCAGGTCACTGCTTTCTTCTTTTCAGTCCATCCTGGCTTCAAGGTCCACATTCCATTCTCATCTCCAACATCTTCTTTAATCTTTTCCAGAAACATACTCATGGCCCCAGACCCCTGTTTATTAATGTCCTAGGCATGACAAGATTAACCACCATACTGGAAGAGACTAGGAATTCTAAATGAGCCTACTTCCTTCCAGTCTCTGGCTTCTTATAAATCCACTCTCATCTGAGTGACTTTTCCCTTGTAAACATTTGTGGTTGTTTTCAGACCTTCTTTGGTTTTCAGACATTTGTGCTGAATCTTTGTGTTAGTCACTTTTGGTTTTCTTGTTTGAGATTCACTGAGCTTCTTAAATCTATGGGTAAACATCTTTATAACATTTGGAAAAGTTGCATGTTATTCCTTTGGACACTTTCAGCCTCACCCAATCCCATCCTCCTAATACGTCAGCAATGTTAGATCTTCTGATAGGGGCCTGAGGTGTTGATAAATCCCCTTCATTTTCTTTCTCTCTGCTGATCAAATCTATTAACCTCTGTCATCAAGGTCACTGTATCTGTGTTCCATCATATCCATTGAGACTTTTATTTTAGTTGTTTTCTTTTAGTTTTCAGTTCCAAATGTTCCATTCAGCTCTTCTTATAGCTTCTAATATTCTCCCAAGACCTACTACTGATTTGTTGGAACTTTTGTCATAGTTTTGATCATGTACATAATTGTCTTGGTTATGACATGCCTTAAACCCTTAAACCTTTTCTCCTGTGAGTCTAAAAGCCACGTCACGGCATGGTCTGTATCTGTCTTTTCTTTTCCAATTTGAGCTTCCTGATTCTTGGTGTTAAAGGTTTTTCTATTGAAACCTGGACACTGTGCAGGGTTTTAAGGTTTGTAATACCACATTGAAACCACTCTGGCGGGTTAGGAGGGCATTGCCTCACCTGTCCCTGAGAGGCGTCATCTGGTAATAGTGGATCTTCGTCAGGGCTGGCTGGGAACAAGGCCAGGTCCCTCCCTGGGCCCCCAGGGCTTCATGTGGAGTGAGGCGTGAAGGATGTGGTCTCATTGCTACTTGGTCTCCACTGACCCTTTGTGAATGTAGCTTGTCTGTGACTGAGTGATGGTTAAGTAGCGGTAAATGTTCCAGCTCTACCCTATTCCTCATATACCTCAGTGTGGATGAACAGAATTGCCTCCTCCTGTCAGAGCCGGGTAGATGTCCAGACTCCAGAACTGATCCCTGGGGAGTCTCTCTAACCTTTGCATGCCTGTAAACCCAGACCCCCCACTCTGTCCCTCACAGGCTGGCAAGGGGAGAGGTCTCCCCACCTTGTTTGACCTTGTTTTTCAGCATGGTGCCGCTCTTTTTAGTCAGAGTTAGAGAAATTATTAGAAAAATGCTTTGTTTTAAATTTCTACTTTCTCTATCATTTGGCTAGAGACACCAGGGTCTTCTGTATCTAGTGTTTCTGAGATGCTGGCTTCTGTAATGCCCAGTCCTGGGCATACAAAGCAAAGAGAAAACCCAGAGAAGCCTCGCCCAGCTCCCCAGGTCACTGTCTGGCCTGCTCAGTCTTCTTAAACAACAATGACCAGAGTGGGGAAACTAGCTTAGCCAGTAAAGCCCTTCCCTTGTAAGCTTCAGGACAGCTAGCTAAACGCAAGTTCAAGCTAAAAGCACACAGAAGGATGCACAAGAAAATGATATGGCTTCCACCCATGAATTTTCCTCAATCTTCAGCTCCAGTAAATGTCATATTTGCTCATGGAGAATTTTTCAAAGTATGGTTTTGAAAACGTTCCCCTTACGAGGTGTGTTTTGTGACCACTGATCCACCCAAGTGGCTGAGAAACCACATCTTCCTCTCTCTTCCTCTGACAGCACCTGCTCCAGACTGACTTCCTAGCTGAGTCCAGCGACCAGGGTCCCAGGGCAGCATGTCATGGCCGGTGCTCTGCTTTGCAAATCAGCTTCTGTGCTAATAACTGGGCGACTGGCTCCAGCGTAGCCTGGCTTAGGAGGGACTCCTTGTTATGTTCCACTGGTCTCGATGTCCACTGCACACAGGGTCAGCTTCACTAAGGTTCTCCAATATTAAATAGTTAAATTCCACCGTCAACTCGCTGTCCTCAGGAAGCTGACGGCAACCATCAACATTCCTGAGCTTTAACAGAGACTTACACAGGTTGGCCCATGAGTTGACCGTCAATTAATTAATTAATTAACTAATTAATTAATTAAGGCAGACAACTGAGCACTGAGGGTACCAAGCATCTGCCTGACACCTTTGTAGGGAACTTCCTACCATAACCCTAAAGCAGGCAGACCAAGCATTCAGGAGAGCGTCACCCACCACAATGGGACCACAACTTAAGCCAGGACAGCCCGTGGGCCAGGTGGTTGTTCCCTGAACCAAAGGAGGTCACTGTGCTACCTGTTTTCCTGTCCATCCTCATCACACCAACCTAGTTCCCATGGCCATCCAGCTCCACGTAAACACAATCAAAGGACATCAAGGCCTGGACTCCAGACAAGTCACAGGCACAGTGAGGCTGAGAGCAAACATGGGCTTTCTCCTAGAATGTAACGCTGGTGCTTGGGTCCCAGGGATCCAGGGAGAGAACTTGGTGTGCAGCTCAGGCTGGGAGCACCTGTCAGGAGGAGGACAGCATCCCAGGCTGTGGAGATCCCGTGTCTACACGTCCTCAGGGTTCTGTCAGGCTCAGGGCCTCCTGTACAGAAAGCTGCCTGGTGGGGCTTGGCTAATGATACTCACCCTGAGATTTAGCTTCCTGGCATCAAAGAGGACAGGATGAATTGCTCATTAATATGGCCAGAAGCCATCCACCTTGGGGATTCCAGGAACTCACCTGACATTTGCTAAAAACACTAGGATGACTTTCGAGTTTGGTCCCCAGGAAGAACACCTACAGAGTAGGGATGCTATGACACCCAGCAGTTTCTAATGCTTAGTCCAAGCCTGCTTCTCTCATTGGGAACTCGTGTTCAACAACACAGCAAATAAATTCCCTAAAAGGTTCTCTGAACCTGCCCTTCCTTCTGCAAACTTGTTCTGGGAGGAAGAACAGGCAATCACAGCCAGGTTCACTGCTAACCTCTCACTAACTTCATCTTCATTCCCAAGTGTCAGGCTGGGTTTGCTCTGGTGAACCATCTCATTCTTTCAGTGTCAAGGCCCATCCAGTCAACCAAGCCACAGCGATGACTCCAGAGGGAACCAAGCAGGGCATCCATGTGCTATGATCCCCAAAAAGATGCAGGGTGGCCTTGTCACCAAAAGTGCCCCGTACATCCTGCCCAACACAAGTGATACCTCTGCCTTCAAACACCCCCCCCCACACACATTTTCGCCCCAATCTTGAGGCTGCCTTAGGTGTCTCTGTGAAGCAGAATTTTCTTTAGCTGGTATATAAAATCAGGAAACTATATAGATTCATGCGGAACCATGTGGTGTCTGATATGTTTGTACACTGCGTGATGCTTAAATCAGGGAAAACACATCTATCTCCCAAACAGCGAGCGTGTCTTTACACTAAACTTTTGGAACGCTTCCTTCTGGCTTTGAAAGGCAGAGAACATTATCGTTGTTGACACCTGCTGCTCAGCAGCAGAGCTTGCTCCCGGTACAGGTTAGCGGGTCTTTAGCTGCGTCTGCAGTGGTGGAAGCCAGTGCTTTGGCTGTAAATGCCTCCTATTTCAGCCCCCACAGCAACTGGCAGCCAGGAAAGAACTCCATCCGTGCCACCAGCTACTTCCCATGGCTCATCAAGGATGCTGAGGAGCATGCCCAGGGCCTGGCCTTGGCTAGCGCCTTCCTCTCTTCTTCCTTTATCCTGAGTGTGACAGTCTTGATGGGCCCATCTCAGTCTGACCTCAGCCGGAGTCTGGGTTTTGGAGTCTTCTGAGCCACCTGCTCCCTCCAAGGAGGAGCATTTCAGTTCAGAAAGTATTCAGAAATAATTCAGGACGGTATCTGTTAACAGTGTTATATTCTAAATGCATACTTTCCCTAAACCATCCTAGTGTGATGGCCCCCCGTGGCCATTGGCATGAGGCAGATTTAGCTGGTGGTTTTTTAACGCCTGAGCCTGCATCTCTCAAGTGCCACTCAAGGCCACATACATATAGCCACAAACCAGGGTCACCCATCTGGCTGCCTACCTGAGGATGCCCCTCGCTCCTTCTACATGTCTTCCAGCAACCTGTATTGCTTCAGGCAGGGTAAGGGAATGAGAGCAGCCAGGAACATCACAGGTACATTTGTGGAAATCTGAAGACCCTAGCAGGGGCCTGAGGCCCTGTATAACCTAGGACGAGGTCTATCTGTAGACAAGAGTTCACAGAATGGCAGGGTGGTCTCCCACCTTGTAGAAATGTGCTTTGCAGGCTTGTCACTTGAAAAGGAGATCAGTTTTCTGGTGAGTGTGAGCACAGTTTAGAGAGATAAAATATCTGAGGTGCAAATCTGCTAGGTTTGAAATACGTCAGGCTGAATGAGCCTCTCCCACATCCCTAAAGCTGCTTCACAGTGCTGGTCGGTGGGGTGGGTGGGCCACACGCTGGGATCTCACTACAGCCATCCCTGCACTGGGGCTGGGGACTCCAGGCAGCAAGAGAGCCTCCTCTACCCTCTGAAAGCGCTGTTCTGTGAATCTCTCCTTCCCCTCCACACACACACACACACACACACTCACACACATGCACACATGCATGTGTATACTTATCACACACATCGTATCACACACATCGTATCACACACACATATACACACAAAGCACACTGTGCGCACACACATACACACACAAACCCATGCACATGCATACACACAAATCACACATACGTACACATATATGCATTCATGAACATGCATGCAAGTATATACACATCACACACATCATATCACACCCACATATACACACATATCACACACTCATGCATTCACACTCATGCACACACACTCAATCACACAGTAACCACAGAGCCTTCCAGGTGTGTCAGCGAGAATCCCATCAGACAGAGCAGTAAACACTCATCACCCCAGAGCGGGAGCACAGTGGGGGGCTGGCTCCTTCAGCACCTGTGACACATTTGGCTCACGAGTGCCACTGTGTTTCCACTTCACCCCAGCATCCCTGGTGCTCCACAGTGGGGAGAGCACGCAGCAGGGGGCTGCCCTCACGCTGGGGGCCTGGCCTTCCTGAGCAGCTGGCCAGGCCTGGAGCCTGGGGTGGGTGAGTGGACACAGTCTCACTCCTGGCGGTCCTCCCTGAGGGGCTGGCAGGCACCAATGGCAGCGGCAGCCTTCTTTCTCATGTGGGAGCAGCAGCAGCCCAGCTTCTGCACAGTAGCTGAGGGGCACCGGGACTGAGCACACTCAGGGCCCTAACTGCGTTTGCACACAGCCGGGCTCGTGGAGGAGGGTGATCACACACCACGTGTCCACACTTACACGGTGAGTCAGTGAACGGCTAAGATGTGGTGCTGCCTCTTTCTCCGGGCTTCAAACTCAACCATTCAGATTTGCTCACACTGCCTCCCTACCTCAAGCCGGGCACAAATAGACAAGAGTGCCACCTGTGAGCCAGTGTGAACTATTCTTGGAGCAAGGAAGACTCGTGCATCTGCTTTTCTTTGCACTTGGAAGGACACACTGACGGATGCTGACCTCCAGGGCAACCCTGGCTCCCACAAAGACATTGCTGAGGAGAGTCCCTGGCACACAGAGGCGTTGTGTGTTTGTTCACCTTAACAGGCCACCAGTAGTCACACTCAGAAGCAAATCGAAACTAAGGCTGGCATCTCTGTTCCAGGGCTGCTGTGGGAGTTGGGCAGGATCTGTGCTCAGCAAACCACAATTTTTTCTATGTATTTTTTTATTTAACTCATCTTTGATTTTTTAAAAATATTTTTATCAATTCTTTGAGAGTTTAATCTATTGTATTCTGATCACACTCATCTCGACTCCTCCCCTTAACACTCCCAGGTCCACGCCCACTTCCCTGTCCTCCACAGACTGCTGGTCAAGGGGCCATCCACCTGTCCTTAGTGGCCTGGCTATGCTTGCGGGTTCATGGGCTCCCTCCCTTCCACATAGGAATAGATCTAGCCACGGGCACAGTGATTACTTGCTAAACCCAAGGAAGATAGTTGAAAAGAAATCAGAGTCAGGATGGCAGCTAGCGGAGTTCTTCAGGGCTAATTCAGGAGGCAGGGAAGAAGGACAGACACAGGATGGTGCTAACACAGAAGAGCAGGGACGCAGAGAGGCCGCTACGGCATGTGGGGCAGCCAGCCCTGACGGAACAAATCCGACAGCACCTTAGCTGGGAGTATAAACACCTGAGCACTTGAACCGTTACTCTCACCACAACCAAATGCTGAGCGGCTGAAGAGGAAAGGGGCTTATTTTGTCCGCTACTGTCAGGACTACAGTCTACCACAGCAGACAGCACCTTGGCTGCAGGGCCTGTTACTGGTCCCTAGGGGAGCTCCGCACATGGCCTGTTACACCACAACCGCAGTCAGCAAGCAAAGCCATGCTGGAGCTGGCCTGGCCCCAGCCTCTGTGCCTGCTTACACAGCCCGCATTCACCAGCCAGGCTCATGGCCAGCGGGTTGTACAGTCTCCCCAAGCATGGATACCACTGAGCAGCCCGTGCTCAGTACCAGCCTGCAGAAGCTCAATTCAAGCCTGGGGTTTGAGGATTCCCTGGGAAGGATTTAGACTCAGCTTTCAGTGTTGAGAGTGGAGGAAGGGCAGAAGGCACTGAGTGGCTGGGGTAGGGGAGAAGCGGAAGCGGACCCCCCGGGCATCCCTCTGCTGGCAGGCTCCCGCTGCCGGGCTTAGCTTTCACCAGCTGCCGTCTCTGTGGCTTGATAACTGCTAGAGGAACAGCGTCCAGCTTCACTGGGCTATATTTCAGAATCTCTTCCCAGCAATGCAAATCTCACAACTAGGAAGCCATTTACTATGGCGGGAGCCTCAACTCGGAATGTGGAGTGCTTGCTTGGGACCAAGAATGGAATGTGCTTTATTGGGTCCACATGCCATGCGATTGCCAACATCAACTTCCTGATAATGAGGGAAGGCCATAAGGAGTTTAGAGACATCCAGTGGAGTGACTAAACTAGTTACCCCAAAACATATGTTGTGATTCCCACCCTACGTTATGCTATAGATGAGTCAGTCTGAGAAAGCTAAATTCGGGATTTTTACAGACCCCTCCTTCACGATGTCAGAGCTTCCCTTTAACTACAGAAAGGAGGAACGTGACGATACAGTTAGGAACCAGTGTCTCGAAGACTAAGACAGTCACCGCACTGCAGTGAAAAGAAGCCCCAAGGACCACCCAGCAGTGAGACAGAGCTAGGGACCTGGCGGCAGCCTCGT